>CM033470.1:208769349-209004051 GCA_019447015.1 Hymenochirus boettgeri | reverse complement strand
TCTCCACTTGCCGTTGAGGCAGAAGATGGCGTAATTGGCGGGGCTCATCATTGCACCTACTTACAAGTTCAGCAGGTTTCGTGCGAAAAGGCCAAAGAGCTCACTCACTAACTCACTCACTCATCACTAACTAATCAATAATTCTCCAACTTGCCGTGGAGGCAGGATGGCTTTAATTGGCAGGCTCATTATGCAACCTACTTACAAAAAGTTTTAGCAGGTTTCGTTTCGAAAAGGACAAAGCCCCACTCACTCACTCACTCATCACTAATTCTCAACTTGCCTCACTCATCACTAATTCTCCAACATGCCTGCCATACACTTTAAGCACTCACTCACTAACACTAATTCTCCAACTTGCCTCACTCATCACTAATGCTCCAACTTGCCGTGGAGGCCAGACGGCTTAATTTGGCAGGGCATTCATTGCAACTACTTACAAAAAAGTTAAGCAGGTTTCGTTTGAAAAGGGCAGCCTCACTCATCATCACTCAACTCACTCACTCACTCATTAGAACTCATCACTAATCTCCAATTGCCGTGGGCAGACGGCTTAAATTGGCCGGCTCATTCACTGCCCTTTCTACAAAAGTTAAAGGCAGGTTCATTGCGAAAGGCAAAGCCCCACTCACTCACTCATCAATAATTCTCCACAACTTGCTGTGGGGCAGACGGCCTAAATTTGGGAAGGCTGATCATTGCACCTACTTACAAAAGTAAGCAGGTTCGTGTCAAAAAGGCAAGCCTCACTCACTCATCATCCTCACTAATTCTCAAACTTGCCGCCCTCACTCATCTCACTATTCCCAACTTGCCTCACACCACTAATCTGCCAACTTGCGTGGCGGCAGAGGATTAAATTTGGCAGGCTCATTCATTGCCTTACGTACAAAGTTTAAGCATGTTTTTTTTTTCGAAAAGGCAAAGCCCTCACTCATATACACACCCCAAGTCTCAACTTGCGGAGGCAGACGGCTTAAGACTTATTGGGCAGGTCCTTCATTGCACCTTGATACAAAAGTAAGCAGGTTCGTTCGAAAAAGGCAAAGCCTCAATCACTCACTCACTCATCACTAATCTCCAATGCGTGGACATTGACGGATTTAAGGTTAGTCATTTGCAATTGACCTTATTGATACAAAGATTACCATGCACGGTATGTATCGAGAAAGCATAAGCTCACCACTACTAATTCTCCAATGCCTCACTCACACTAATTCTCCAAATGCGGGAGGCAGACGGCATTAAATTTGGCATACTATTCATTTGCACCTTACTTACAAAGTGTAAGAGGTTTCGTTTCTAAAAGGCAAACCCTCACTCACTCACTCACTCATCACTAATTCTCCAACTTGCCGGGGAGGCAGACAGCTTAAATTTGGCAGGCTGATTCATTGACACTACTTAAAAAGTTAAGCATGTTTCGTTTCGAAAAGGCAAAGCCCACTCACTAACTCATCACTAATCTCCAACTTGCAGCCTCACCACTCACTTACTACCACTCACTCATCACTATTCTCCAACTTGCCTCACCATCCAATTCTCCAACTTGCGTGGAGGCAGACAGCTTGAAGTTTGGCAGGCTCATTCATTCACTTACTTACAAAAGTTAAGAGGTTGTTTCGAAAAGCAAGCCCTCACTCACTCACTCACTCCACTCATCACTAACTCATCACTAATTCTCCAAACTTGCGTGGAGGCAGACGGCTTAAATTTAGCAGGACTCATATTGACACTTACTTACAAAAGTAAGAGGTTCGTTTCGAAAAGGCAAAGCCCTCAACTCACTCACTCATCACTATTCTCCACTTGCCTCACTCCACTATCTCATTGCCGCCTCACTCACTACTCACTCATCACTAATTCTCCAACTTGCCTCACTCTCACTAATGCTCCAACTGCCGTTGAGGCAGGACGGCTTAAATTTGGCAGGACCTTCATGCACCTTACTTACAAAAGTAAGCAGGTTTCATTTTAAAAAGGCGAAGCCCCTCACTTCACTCACTCCTCACTCATTACTAACTCATCACTAATTTCTCCAACTTGCCGTGGAGGCAGACGGCTTAAATTTGGCAGGCTCATTCATTGCACCTTACTTACAAAAGTAAGCAGGTTTCATTCGAAAAGGCAAAGCCCTCACTCACTTCACTCATCACTAATTCTCCAACTTGCCTCACTCACACTAATTCTCCAACTTGCCGTGGAGGCCGACGGCTTAATTGGCAGGCTTCATCACCTTACTTACAAAAGGTAAGCAGGTTTCGTTTCGAAAAAGGCAAAGCCCTCACTCACTCACTCATCACTAATTCTCCAACTGCCTCACTCATCACTAATTCTCCAACTTGCCGTGAGGCAGAAGGCCTTTAATTTGGCAGGCTCATTCATTGCACCTTACTTACAAAGTTAAGCAGTTTCGATTCAAAAAGGCAAAGCCCTCACTCACTCACTCACTCACTCATCACTAATTCTCCAACTTGCCTTACTCATCAATTCTCCAACTGCGTGCAGGCAGACGGTTAAATTGGCAGGCTCATTCATTGCACCTTACTTACAAAGTAAGCGGTTTCGTTTCAAAAAGGCCCAGCCCCCCACTCACTCACTCACCACTACTCATCCACTAATCTCCAACTTGCCTCACTCACTCATCAATTTTCAACTTGGTGGAGGCAGGACAGCTTAAATTTGGCAGGCTCATTCATTGCACCTTACTTACAAAAGTTAAGGCATGTTTTTTTTTCGAAAGGCAAAGCCCTCCACTCATTCACTCACCATAAATTCTCCCAAACTTGCCGTGGAGGCAGACGGCTTAAATTTGGCAGGCTCATTCATTGCACCTTGCTTACAAAAGTTAAGCAGGTTTCGTTTCGAAAAAGGCAACGCCCTCACTCACTAACTCACTCAAATCACTAATTCTCCAACTTGCCGTGGAGGCAGACGGCTTAATTTTGCAAGACTCATTCATGCCACCTTACTTACAAAAGTTAAGCAGGTTTTGTTTCGAAAAGGCAAAGCCCTCACTCACTCACTCATCACCACCTTTCTCCAACTTGCCGTGGAGGCAGACGGCTTAAATTTGGCAAGCTCATCATGCACCTTACTTACAAAAGTTAAGCAGGTTTCGTTTGATACTACAAGGCAAGCCCTCACTCACTCACTCACACCACTAATTCCCCCAACTTGCCGTGGAGGCAGACGGCTTAATTTGGCAGGCTCATCATTGCACCTTACTTACAAAGTTAAGCAGATTTCGTTTCGAAAGGAAAGCCCTCACTCACTCACTCATCACTATATTCTGTTGTATTCAAGATCAGATTAATGGATGAAAGTAAGGTTCTTGAAAGACGCTGATCTAATTGAATAAAACGAGATAGCCATTGACTGGAGAATGAAACCTTCATCAAGCTCACTCACTATAATTCTCCAACTTGCCTCACTCATCACTAATTCTCCAACTTGCCGTGGAGGCAGATGGCTTAAATTTGGCAGGCTCATTCATTGCACCTTAATTACAAAAGTTAAGAAGGTTTCGGTTCGAAAAGGCAAAGCCCTCACTCATACTCTCATAATTCTCCACTGGCCGCCCTCACTCATAACTCATTCACTCATCACTAATATCCAACTGCCTCACTCATAACTAATCTCCACTTGGCGTTGAGGCAGATGGCTTAAATTTGGCAGGCTTATCATTGCACCCTTACTTACAAAAGTTAGCAGGTTTCGTTCGAAAAAGGCAAAGAGCTCACTCACTCACTCACGTCACTCATTCATAAAAAACTCATCACTAATTCTCCAACTGCCGTGGAGGAGAGGCTTAAAATTGGCAGGCTCATTCATTGCACTGACTTACAAAAGTAAGCAGGTTTCGTTTCGAAAAGGCAAAGCCCTCACTCACCGTCATCACTCATCACTAATTCCCAACTTGCTCGACTCATCATTAATCTCCCAACATGCTGCCCTCACCTTACTTAACTCCCTCACTCACTAATTCTCCAACTCCTCAATCATCACTATGCTCAACTTGCGTGGAGGCGACGGCTTAAATTGGCATGGCTCATTCATTGCACCTTACTTACAAAGTTAAGCAGGTTTCGTTTGAAAAGGCAAAGCCCTCACTCACTCACTCACTCACTCACTCACTCCTACTATCACTCATCACTAATTCCAACTTGCGTGGAGGCAGACGGCTTAAATTTGGCAGGCTCATTCACTGCACCTTTCTACAAAAGTAAGCCGGTTTCATTTCGAAAAGGCAAAGCCCTCATCTCACTCACTCATCACACATCTCTCACTTGCTGTGGAGCAGGCGGCCTTAAATGTGCAGGTATTCATTGCACTTACTTACAAAAGTTAAGAAGGTTCGTTTCAAAAAGGCAAAACGCCTCCACTCACTACTCACATCCCTAATTCTCACAACGTAGCTTTCACTCTCATTTCACACATTCTCAAAATGCCTCATTACACTAATCTCCAACTTGCGTGGAGGCCAGACGTTAAATTTGGCAGCTCATTCATTGCACCTTACTTACAAAAGTTAAGCAGTTTTTTTTTCGAAAAGGCAAAGCCTCACTCACTCACTCATCCACTAATGTCTCACAACTTGCCGTGGAGGCAGAACGGTTAAATTTGGCAGGCTTCATTCATTGCACCTTACTTACAAAGTTAAGCAGGTTTCTTTCGAAAAGGCAAGTCCTTCACTCACTATCACTCATACCTTATCTTGGTATCATTAGCATCAATGGACTAAGTTAATTCTTGAAGCACATGCATCTAATTAATAACAACAGAATACATGACCTGGATGAATGCAACCTTCTACCACTCATCTACTAATTCTCCAACGCCTCACTCATCACTACTCTCAACTTGCCGTGGAGGCAGACGGCTTAAATTTGGCATGCATTCATTGCACCTTACTTACAAAAGTAAGCAGGTTTCGTTTCTAAAAGGCAAAGCCCTCACTCACTCACTCATCACTCATCACTAATTACTCCAACTTGCCGTGGAGCAGACAGCCTTAAATTTGGCAGGCTGATTCATTGCACCTTACTTACAAAGTTAGCATGTTTCGTTTCGAAAAGGCAAAGCCCTCACTCACTAAACTCATCACACTAATCTCCAATTGCCGCCCCTCACTCACTATCACTCCTCATCACTAATTCTCCAACTTGCCTCACTCATCACTTAATTCCAACTTGCCGGGAGGCAGACGCGAATTGGCGGCTCAATTCATTGACACCTTACTTACAAAAGTTAGCAGGTTTCGTTTCGAAAAGGAAAGCCCTCACTCACTCACTACTCACTCATCACTACTTATCCACTAATTCTCCCAATTGCCGTGGAGGCAGACGGCTTAAATTTAGCAGGCTCATTCATTGCACCTTACTTACAAAAGTTAAGCAGGTTTCGTTTCGAAAAGGCAAGACCTCTCACTCACTCCACTACATCACTAATTCTCTCCAAACTTGCCTCACTTCATGCAACTAATTTCCAATTGCCCGGCCTCAACGCACTCACTCATCTCACTCAATTCTCCAACTTGCCTCACTCATCATATCTCCAAATTGCCGTTGAGGCAGACGGCTAAATTGGCAGGCTCATTCATTGCACCTTACTACAAAAGTTAAGCAGGTTTCATTTTGAAAAGGCAAAGCCCTCACTCACTCACTCACTCACTCATTAAATAACTCATCACTAATTCTCCAACTTGCCGTGGAGCAGGACGGCTTAAATTTGGCAGGCTCATTCATTGCCTTACTTACAAAAGTAAGCAGGTTTCATTTCGAAAAGGCAAAGCCCTCACTCACTCACTCATCACTAATTCTCCAACTTGCCTCACTCATCACTAATTCTCCAACTTGCCGTGGAGGCAGACGGCTTAAATTTGGCAGGCGCATTCACTGCACCTTACTTACAAAAGTTAAGCAGGTTTTCGTTTCGAAAAGGCAAAGCCCTCACTCACACTCATCACTAATTCTCCAACTTGCCTCACTCATCACTAATTCTCCACATTGCCGTGGAGCAGACGGCTTAAATTGGCAGGCTCATTCATTGCACCCTTACTACAAAAGTTAAGCAGGTTTTCGTTCAAAAAGGCAAAGCCACTACTCACTCACTCACTCACTCTCACTAATTCTCCAACTTGCCTACTCATCACTAATTCTCCAACTTGCTGCAGGCAGACGGCTTAAATTGGCAGCTATTCATTGCACCTTAACTTACAAAAGTTAAGCAGGTTTCGTTTCAAAAAGGCAAAGCCCTCACTCACTCACTCACACTCACTCACTCATCCTATTCTCCAACTTGCCTCACTCATCACTATTTTCAACTGCCGTGGAGGCAGACAGCTTAAATTGGGCAGGCTCATTCATTGCACCTTACTTACAAAAGTTAAGAGTTTTGTTTCGAAAAGGCAAAGCCCTCACTCATTCCACTCCACCACTAATTCTCCAACTTGCCGTAGGAGGCAGACGGCTTAAATTTGGCAGCTCATTCATGCACCTCTTACAAAAGTTAAGCAGGTTTCGTTTCGAAAAGGCAAAGCCCTACTCACTCACCATCATCACTAATTCCCAACTTGCCGGAGGCAGACGCTAATTGGCAAGCTCATTCATGCACCTTATACAAAAGTAAGCGTTTTTTCGAAAAGCAAGCCTCACTCACTACTCACACCCAATTCTCCAACTTGCTGTGGAGGCAGACGGCTTAAATTTGGCAAGCTCTATTGCACCTTAATTACAAAAGTTAAGCAGGTTTCGTTTCGATACTAATACAAGGCAAAGCCCTCACCACTCACTCACTCCCACTAATTCCCCAACTTGCCGTGGAGGCAGACGGCTTAAAATTGGGCAGGCTCATTCATTGCACCTTACTTACAAAAGTTAAGCAGATTTCGTTTCGAAAAGGCAAGCCCTCACTCACTCAATCACTCACCTACTTATTTCTTGTTGTATCAATTAGATTAACGGACTGAAGTTAAGTTTTTGAAGACGTTCATCTAATTGAAACACAGATTACCATGACCTGGAATGATGAGAACCTATAAGCTCACTCAACTACTAATTCATCCAACTTGCTCACTCCATCACTAATTCTCCAACTTGCCGTGGAGGCAGATGGCTTAAATTTGGGGCTCATTCATTGCACCTTACTACAAAAGTTAAGCAGGTTTCGTTTCGAAAAGGCAAAGCCCTCACTCACGCATCATCACTAATTCTCCAAATTGGGCCCTCACTCACTCACTCATTCACTCAGCACTAATTCTCCAACTTGCCTCACATCACTAATTTCCAACTTGCCGTGAGGCAGATGGCTAAATTTGGCAGGTCATTCATTGCAACCTTACTTACAAAAGTTAAGCAGGTTTCGTTTCGAAAAGGCAAAGAGCTCACTCACTCACTCACTCACTCATCACTAACTCATCCTAATTCTCCAACTTGCGTGGAGGCAGATGGCTTAAATTTGGCAGGCATCATCCATGCACCTTACTTACAAAAGTTAAGCAGGTTTCGTTCGAAAAGGCAAAGCCCTACTCACTCACTCACTCATCATAATCTCAATTGCTCACTCATCACTAATTCTCCACATGCGCCTCACTACTCAATCACCACTCATCACTAATCTCCAACTTGCCTACTCATCACTAATGCTCCAATTGCCGTGGAGGCAGACGGTTTAATTTGGCAGGCTCATTCATTGCACTTACTTACAAAGTTAAGCAGGTTTCGTTTGTGAAAAGGCAAGCCCTCACTCACTCACTCACTCACTCACTCACTCACTCATTACTAACTCATCACTAATTCTCCAACTTGCCGTGGAGGCAGACGGCTTAAATTGGCAGGCTCTTCATGCACCTTCTTACAAAAGTTAAGCAGGTTTCATTTCGAAAAGGCAAAGCCCTCACTCAATCATCACTACATCATCACTAATTCTCCAACTTGCGTGGAGGCAGACGGCCTTAAATTGGCAGGCATCATGCACCTTACTTACAAAGTTAAGCAGGTTTCGTTTCAAAAAGGCAAAGCCCTCACTCACTCACTTCACTTCACTCATCACTAATTCTCCAACTCTCATCCACTAATTCAACTTGCGTGGAGGCAGATGGCTTAAATTGGCAGGCTATTCATTGCACCTTACTTACAAAAGTTAAGCAGTTTGTTTTTCGAAAAGGCAAAGCCCCTCACTCACTCACTCACCACTAATTCTCCAACTGTGCGTGGAGGCAGACAGGCTTAAATTGGCAGGCTCATTCATTGCACCTTACTACAAAAGTTAAGCAGGTTTCGTTTCGAAAAGGCAAAGCCCTCACTCACTCACTCACTCACTACTATATCTTGTATTCAATTGATAAGACTGGACTAAGTTAAGTCTTGAAGACATTGATCTAATTAATACAACAGTTACCATGACGGATGAAACCTCAACTCACTCACACTAATCTCCAAACTTGCCTCACTCATCACTAATCTCCAACTTGCCGTGGGCAGAAGGCTTAAATTTGGCATCATTCATTGCACCTTACTTACAAAAGTGTAAGCAGGTTTTCGTTTAAAGGCAAAGCCCTCACTCACTCACTCACTTCTCACTAATCTCCAACTTGCCGTGGAGGCAGGACGCTTAAATTTGGCAGGCGATTCATTGCACACTTACTTACAAAAGTTAAGCAGTTTCGTTTCGAAAGCAAAGCCCAAACTCACTCAGCTCACTCCATCACTCACCATCACTAATCTAACGCTCCACATAATTCTCCAACTGCTGGAGGCAGACGGCTTAATTTGGCAGGCTGCATTCATTGCACCTTAATTACAAAGTTAAGCAGGTTTCTTCGAAAAGGCAAAGCCTCACTCACTCACTCACTCATCATCACTAATCATCACTAATTCTCCAACTTGCCGTGGAGGCAGACGGCTTACTAATTGGCAGGCTCATTCATTGCACCTACTTACAAAAGTTAACAGGTTTCGTTCGAAAAAGGCAAAGCCCTCACTCACTCACTCCACAATCTCCAACTTGCCCACTATCACTAATCTCCACATTGCCCCCTCATCACTCACTCACTCATCACTAATCTCCAACTCACTCACCTATCTCAACTTGCCGTGAGGCAGCGGCTAAATTGGCAGGCTCATTCATTGCACCTTACTTACAAAGTTAAGCAGGTTTCTTTTCGAAAAGGCAAAGCCCTCACTCATCACTCACTCACTCATTAACTACTCATCACTAATTCCCAACTTGCCGTGGAGGCAGGCGGCAGTAAATTTGGCAGGCTCATTCATGTCCTATTACAAAAGTAAGCAGGTTTCTTTCGAAAAGCAAAGCCCTCAATCCTCACTAATCACTAATTCTCCCAACTTATCATCTCCTATTCTCAACTGCGTGGAGGCAGACGCTTAAATTTGGCAGGCGCATTATTGCACCTACTTACAAAGTTAAGCAGGTTTTGTTTCGAAAAGGCAAAGCCCTCACTCACCTCTACTCAACTTCTCACTCATCACTAATTCTCCAACTTGCCGTGGAGGCAGACGGCTTAAATTGGCAGGCTCATTCATTGCACCTTAATTACAAAAGTTAAGCAGGTTTGATTCAAAAAGGCAAAAGCCCTCAAGCTCACCATCACTCATCAATCTCAACCTCCTTACTCCACTAATTCTCCAACTGCCGTGGAGGCAGGACGGCTTAAATTTGGCAGGCTCATTCATTGCACCTTACTTACAAAAGTAAGCAGGTTTCGTTTCGAAAAAGGCAAAGCCTCCCTCACTCATCACTAACACTCACTCATCACTAATTCTCCAACTTGCTACTCATCACTAATTTCACTTGCCGTGGCGGCAGGCTTAAATTTGGCAGGCTCATTCATTGCACCTTACTACAAAAGTTAAGCATGTTTTTTTTTCGAAAAGGCAAAGCCCTCACTCATTCACTCACCACTAATTCTCCAACTTGCCGTGGAGGCAGACGGCTTATTAATTTGGCAGGCTCATTCATTGCACCTACTTACAAAAGTTAAAGCAGGTTTCGTTTCGAAAAAGGCAAGCCTCACTCATCCACTCACTCACTCATTAATTCTCCAACTTGCCGGGGAGGCGACGGCTTAAATTTGGCAGCTCATTCATGCACCTTACTTACAAAAGTTAAGCAGGTGTTGTTTCGAAAGGCAAAGCCCTCACTCACTCAATCACCACCACTAATTCTCCAACTTGCCGTGGAGGCAGACGGCTTAAATTGGCAGGCTCATTCATTGCACCTTCTTACAAAAGTTAAGCAGGTTTGTTTCGCAAACAAGGCAAAGCCCTCACTCACTCACTCACTCCCACTAATTCCCAAACTTTGCCGTGGAGGCAGACGGCTTAATTTGGCAGGCTCATTCATTGCACCTTACTTACAAAAGTTAAGCAGGTTGTTTCGAAAAGGCAAAGCCCTCACTCACTCACTCACTCCCTACTCATTCTTGTATTCAATTAATTAACTGGCTGAAGTTAAGTCTAAGACGTGATCTAATGAATCACAGAATAAGACGGGTATATGAGAACTTCATAAGCTAAACTCACTACTATTCTCCAACTTGCCTCACTCACATAATCTCCAACTTGCCGTGGAGGCAGACGGCTTAATTTGGCAGGCTCATTCATTGCACCTATATACAAAAGTAGTTAAGCAGGTTTGTTTCGAAAAGGCAAAGCCCTCCACTCACTCACCATCACTATCTCAACTTGACCCTCACTCACTCACTCATTCACTCATACTAATTCTCCACTTGCCCATTCACTTTCCAACTTTCCGTGGAGGAGACGGCTTAAAATTTGGCAGGCTCATTCATGCACCTTACTTACAAAAGTTAAGCAGGTTTCGTTTCGAAAAGGCAAAGAGCTCCTCCTCAATCACTCACTATCACTAACTCATCACTAATTCTCCAACTTGCCGTGGAGGCAGCTGCTTAAATTTGGCAGGTCATTCATTGCACCTTACTTACAAAAGTTAAGCAGGTTTCGTTTACGAAAAGGCAAAGCCTCACTCACTCACTCACTCATCATAATTCTCCAACTTGCCCTCACTCATCACTAATGCTCAAACATTCTGGCGCTTCTCATCTGCACCACTCACTCACTCATCACTCTAATCTCAATCTCCTCACTCATCACTAATCTCCACTTGCCGTGGAGGCAGAGGCTTAAATTTGGCAGGCTCATTCATTGCACCTTACTACAAAAGTTAAGCAGGTTTCGTTTGAAAAGGCAAAGCCCTCACTCATCACTCACTCCTCACCTCACTCACTCATACTAACTCATCACTAATTCTCCAACTTGCCGTGGAGGCAGACGGCTTAAATTTGGCAGGCTCATTCATTGCACCTTATCTTACAAAAGTTAAGCAGTTTCTTCGAAAAAAGGCAAAGCCCTCACTCACTCACTCATCACTAATTCTCCAACTTGCTGTGGAGGCAGACGGCTTAAATTTGGCAGGCTGATTCATTGCACCTACTTACAAAAGTTAAGCAGGTTTCGTTTCAAAAGGCAAAGCCACTCACTCACTCACTCACTCATCACTAATTCTCCAACTTGCCGCCCTCACTACTCATCACAATTCTCCAACTTGCCCCATTTCACAATGCTCCAACTTGCCGTGGAGGCAGACGGCTTAAATTTGGCGCTCATTCATTGCACCTTACTTTACAAAAGTTAAGCAGGTTTTTTTGAAAAAGGCAAAGCCACTCACTCACTCAACTCACCACTAATTCTCCAACTGCGTGGAGGACAGACGGCTTAAATTGGCAGGCTCATTCATTGCACCTTACTTACAAAAGTTAAGCAGGTTTCGTTTCGAAAAGGCAAAGCCATCACTAACTCACTCACTACTCATATCTTGTCAATTAATCAACTGGACATTAAAGTCTTGAGACATTGATCTATTAAAAACGATATACATGCCTATAGACCTTCAAACTCATCACTACTAATTCTCCACTTGCTCACTATCAACAATTATCCCAAATGCGTGGAGGCAGACGGCTTAAATTTGGCAGACTCATCATTGCACCTTACTTACAAAAGGTAAGCAGGTTTCGTTTCAAAAGGCAAAGCCCTCACTCACTCACTCACTCATCACTAATTCTCCAACTTGCCGTGGAGCAGACGGCTTAAATTTGGCAGCTGATTCATTGCACCTTACTTACAAAAGTTAAGCAGGTTTCGTTTCGAAAAGGCAAAGCCCCACTACGACTCACTCCATCGCTCACTCACTCACTACTCACTCATCACTAATTCTCCAATGCCTCTCATCACTAATTCTCCAACTTGCGTGGAGGCAGACGGCTTAATTTGGCAGGCTCATTCATTGCACCTTACTTACAAAAGTTAAGCAGGTTTCGTTTCGAAAAGGCAAAGCCCTCACTCACTCACTCACTCACTCACATAACTCATCACTAATTCTCCAACTTGCCGTGGAGGCAGACGGCTTAAATTTGGCAGGCTATTCATTGCACTTACTTACAAAAGTTAAGCAGTTTCGTTTCGAAAAGGCCCAAGCCCTCACTCACTCACTCATCACTAATGCTACAACTTGCCGTCATCATCACTAATTCCAACTTGCCGACTCCTCACTCACTCAGCACTTTCACTAATTCTCCAACTTGCCTCACTCACTAATGCTCCAACTTGCCGTGGAGGCAGACGGCTTAAATTTGGCAGGCTATCATTGCACCTTATTACAAAGTTAAGCAGG
This sequence comes from Hymenochirus boettgeri, assembly GCA_019447015.1. Taxonomy (NCBI): domain Eukaryota; kingdom Metazoa; phylum Chordata; class Amphibia; order Anura; family Pipidae; genus Hymenochirus; species Hymenochirus boettgeri. Next base: position 208,991,337 of record CM033470.1, on the reverse strand, counting down.
TGTCTTTTGAAAAGGCAAAGCCCTCACTCACTCACTTCATCATCATACTCATCACTAATTCTCCAACTTGCCGTGGAGGCAGACGGCTTAAATTGGCAGGCTCATTCATTGCACCTTACTTACAAAAGTTAAGCAGGTTTCATTTCGAAAAGGCAAAGCCCTCACTCACTCACTCATAACTAATCTCCAACTTGCATCACTATCACTAATTTCCAAATTGCCGTTGGAGGCACGGCTTAAATTTGGCAGGCTCATTCATGCACCTTCTTACAAAAGTTAAGCAGGTTTCGTTTCGAAAAGGCAAGCCCTCACTCACTCCTCACCACTAACTTCTATCATCACTATTGTCAACTGCCGTGGAGGCAGACGGCTTAAATTTGGCAGGTCATTCATTGCACCTTACTTACAAAAGTTAAGCAGGTTTCGTTTCAAAAAGGCAAAGCCCCTCACTCACTCACTCATCACTAATTCTCCAACTTGCGTGGAGGCAGACGGCTTAAATTGGCAGGCTCATTCATTGCACCTTACTTACAAAAGTTAAGCAGGTTTCGTTTCGAAAAGGCAAAGCACACCACCCTCACTCACTCACTCATCACTAATTCATCTCAATATCTCATTGCCGTGGGAGGCAGACGGCTTAAATTTGGCAGGCTCATCATTGGCACCTTACTTACAAAAGTTAAGCAGGTTTTTTCGAAAAGGCAAAGCCCTCAACTCACCACTCAATCACTAATTTCTCCAACTTGCCGTGGAGGCAGACGGCTTAAATTTGGCGGCTCATTCATTGCACCTTACTTACAAAGTTAAGCAGGTTTCGTTTCGAAAGGCAAAGCCCTCACTCCACTCACTCACTCACTTACAAATTTGGCAGGCTCATTCATTGCACCTTACTTACAAAAGTTAAGCATGTTTTTTTTTCGAAAAGGCAAAGCCCTCACTCACTCACTCACCACTAATTCTCCAACTTGCCGTGGAGGCAGACGGCTTAAATGTGGTCATACTTTCATTGCACCTTACTTACAAAAGTTAAGCAGGTTTCATTTTCAAAAAGGCAAAGCCCTCACTCCACTCACTCACTCACTCATTACTAACTCATCACTAATTCTCCAACTTGCCGTGGAGGCAGACGGCTTAAATTTGGCAGGCTCATTCATTGCACCTTACTTACAAAAGTTAAGCAGGTTTCATTCGAAAAGGCAAAGCCCTCACTCACTTCACTCATCACTAATTCTCCACTTGCCTCACTCATCACTATCTCCAACTTGCCGTGGAGGCGACGGCTTAAATTTGGCAGGCCATTCATGCACCTTACTTACAAAAGTTAAGCAGGTTTCGTTTCGAAAAGGCAAAGCCCTCACCACTCACTCATCACTAATCTCCAACTTGCCTCACTCATCACTAATTCTCCAACTTGCCGTGGAGGCAGACGGCTTAAATTTGCAGGCTCATTCATTGCACCTTACTTACAAAAGTTAGCAGGTTTCGATTCAAAAAGGCAAAGCCCTCACTCACTCCACTCACTCACTCATCATAATTCTCCAACTTGCCTACTCATCCTATATTCTCCAACTGCCGTGGGCAGACGGCTTAAATTGGCAGGCTCATTCATGCACCTTACTTCAAAAGTTAAGCAGGTTTCGTTTCGAAAAGGCAAAGCCCTCACTCACTCACCACTCACTCATCACTAATTCTCCAACTTGCCTACTCATATATTTCAACTGCGTGGAGGCAGACGCTTAAATTTGGCAGGCTCATTCATTGCACCTTACTTACAAAAGTTAAGCAGTTTTTTTCGAAAAGGCAAAGCCCTCACTCATTCCTCACCACTAATCCACTAATTCTCCAACTTGCCGTGGAGGCAGCGGCTTAATTTGGCAGGCTCTTCATTGCACCTTCTTACAAAAGTTAAGCAGGTTTCGTTTCGAAAAGGCAAAGCCCTCCTCACTCCACTCACTCATCCTAATTCTCAACTTGCTCTGGTGGAGGCAGACGGCTTAATTTGGCAAGCTCATTCATTGCACCTTACTTACAAAAGTTAAGCAGGTTTTGTTTCGAAAAGGCAAAGCCCTCACTCACTCACTCACTCACACTAATCTCCAACTTGCCGTGGAGGCAGACGGCTTAAATTTGGCAGCTCTTCATTGCACCTTACTTACAAAAGTAAGCAGGTTTCGTTTCGATACAACAAGGCAAAGCCCTCACTCACTCACTCACTCACCACTAATTCCCCAACTTGCCGTGGAGGCAGACGGCTAAATTTGGCAGGCTCATTCATTGCACCTTACTTACAAAAGTTAAGCAGATTTCGTTTCGAAAAGGCAAAGCCCTCACTCACTCACTCACTCACTACTATATCTGTTGTATTCAAATACAAAAGTTAAGCAGGTTTCGTTTCGAAAAGGCAAAGCCCTCACTCACTCACTCACTCATCACTAATTCTCCAACTTGCCGTGGAGGCAGACGGCTTAATTTTGGCAAGCTCATTCATTGCACCTTACTTACAAAAGTTAAGCAGGTTTTGTTTCGAAAAGGCAAAGCCCTCACTCACTCACTCACTCACCACTAATTCTCCAACTTGCCGTGGAGGCAGACGGCTTAAATTTGGCAAGCTCATTCATTGCACCTTACTTACAAAAGTTAAGCAGGTTTCGTTTCGATACTAATACAAGGCAAAGCCCTCACTCACTCACTCACTCACCACTAATTCCCCAACTTGCCGTGGAGGCAGACGGCTTAAATTTGGCAGGCTCATTCATTGCACCTTACTTACAAAAGTTAAGCAGATTTCGTTTCGAAAAGGCAAAGCCCTCACTCACTCACTCACTCACTACTATTTCTGTTGTATTCAATTAGATTAACTGGACTTGAAGTTAAGTTCTTGAAGACGTTGATCTAATTGAATACAACAGATATACCATGACCTGGATGAATGAGAACCTTCATAAGCTCACTCACTACTAATTCTCCAACTTGCCTCACTCACACTATTTCCAACTTGCCGTGGAGGCAGATGGCTTAAATTGGCAGGCTCATTCATTGCACCTTACTTACAAAAGTTAAGCAGGTTTCGTTTCGAAAAGGCAAAGCCCTCACTCACCTCACTCACCTAATTCTCCAACTTGCCGCCCTCACTCACTCACTTATTCACTCATCACTAATTCTCCAACTGCCTCACATCACTAATCTCCAACTGCCGTGAGGCAGATGGCTTAAAATTTGGCAGGCTCATTCATTGCACCTTATTACAAAAAGTTAAGCAGGTTTCGTTTCGAAAAAGGCAAAGAGCTCACTCACTCACTCACTCACTCATACAATCATCACTAATTCTCCAATCTGCCGTGGAGGCAGATGGCTTAAATTTGGCAGGCTATTCATTGCACCTTACTTACAAAAGTTAAGCAGGTTTCGTTTCGAAAAGGCAAAGCCCTCACTCACTCACTCACTCATCACTAATCTCAACTTGCCTCACTCATCACTAATTCTCCAACATGCTGCCCTCACTTACTCACTCACTCACTCATCACTAATTCTCCAACTTGCCTCACTCATCACTAATGCTCCAACTTGCCGTGAGGCAGACGGCTTAAATTTGGCAGGCTCATTCATTGCACCTTACTTACAAAAGTTAAGCAGGTTTCGTTTTGAAAAGGCAAAGCCCTCACTCACTCACTCACTCACTCACTCACTCACTCATTACTAACTCATCACTAATTCTCCAACTTGCCGTGGAGGCAGACGGCTTAAATTTGGCAGGCTATTCATTGCACCTTTCTTACAAAAGTTAAGCGGTTTCATTTCGAAAAGGCAAAGCCTCACTCATCACTACTCACTCATCCCTAATTCTCCAACTTGCCTCACTCATCCCTAATTCCAAATTGCCGTGAGGAGGCAGACGGCTTAATTTGGCAGGGCATTCATTGCACCTACTTACAAAAGTTAGCAGGTTTCATTTCGAAAAGGCAAAGCCCTCACTCACTCACTCACTCACTCATCACTAATTCTCCAACTTGCCGTGGAGGCAGATGCTTAAATTTTGGCAGGCTCATTCATTGCACCTTACTTACAAAAGTTAAGCAGGTTTCTTCGAAAAGGCAAACCCTCACTCACTCACTCACTCACTCACTCATCACTAACTTCATCAACTAATTCTCCAACTTGCGTGGAGGCAGACGGCTTAAATTTGGCAGGTCATTCATTGCACCTTACTACAAAAAGTAAGCAGTTTCGTTTCGAAAAGGCAAAGCCTCTCACTCACACTCACCATCATCACTAACATCACTAATTCTCCAACTTGCCGTGGAGGCAGACGCTTAAATTTGGCAGGCTCATTCATTGCACCTTAATTACAAAGTTAAGCAGTTTCGTTTCAAAAAGGCAAAGCCCTCACTCACTCACTCCACTCATCACTAATTCTCCAAATTGCCTCATCTCACAATTCTCAACTTGCCGTGCAGGCAGAGGCTTAAATTTGGCAGGCTCATTCATTGCACCTTACTAAAAGTTAAGCAGTTTGTTTCGAAAAGGCAAAGCCCTCACTCACTCACTCACCACTAATTCTCCAACTTGCCGTGGAGGCAGACAGTTAAATTTGGCAGGCTGATTCATTGCACCTTACTTACAAAAGTTAAGCAGGTTTCGTTTCGAAAAGGCAAAGCCCTCACTCACTCACATCACTCATCACTAATTCATCCAAATTGCCGTGGAGGCAGAGGCTTAAATTTGGCAAGCTCATTCATTGCACCTTACTACAAAAGTTAAGCAGGTTGTGTTCGAAAAGGCAAAGCCCTCACTCACCACTCACTCACACTAATTCTCCAACTTGCCATGGAGGCAGACGGCTTAAATTGTGCAGGCTCATTGCACCCTTACTTACAAAAGTTAAGCAGGTTTCGTTTCGTCTAATAAAGGCAAAGCCCTCACTCACTCACTCACATCAACCACTAATTCTCAAACTTGCCGTAGAGGCAGACGGCTTAAATTTGGCAGGCTCATTCATTGCACCTTACTTACAAAAGTTAAGCAGGTTTCGTTTCGAAAAGGCAAAGCCCTCCTCACTCACTCATCATCTCACTCCTCACTCATCACTAATCTCCAACTTGCGTGGAGGCAGACGGCTTAAATTTGGCAGGTATTCATTGCACCTTACTTACAAAAGTAAGCCTGTTTGTTCGAAAAGGCAAAGCCCTCACTCACTCATCGCCACTAATTCTCCAACTTGCCGTGGAGGGCAGACAGTTAAATTTGCAGGCTATTCATTGCACCTTCTTACAAAAGGTAAGCAGGTTTCGTTCGAAAAGGCAAAGCCTCACTCACTCACTCACTCACTCACTAATTCTCCAACTTGCCGTGGAGGCAGATGGCTTAAATTTGGCAAATCATTCATTGCACTTACTTACAAAAGTTAAGCAGGTTTTGTTCGAAAAGGCAAAGCCCTCACTCACTCACTCACTCACCACTATAATTCTCCAACTTGCCATGGAGGCAGACGGCTTAAATTTGGGAGGCTCATTCATTGCACTTTCTTACAAAGTTAAGCAGGTTTCGTTTCGATACTAATACAAGGCAAAGCCCTCCACTCACTCACTCACTCACTCACTAATTCTCCAACTTGCCGTGGAGGCAGAAGGCTTAAATTTGGCAGGCTCATTCATGCACCTTACTTACAAAAAGTTAAGCAGTTTCGTTTCGAAAAGGCAAAGCCCTCACTCACTCACTCAATCACTAATCTCCAACTTGCCTCACTCATCACTAATTCTCCAACTTGCCGTGGAGGCAGACGGCTTAAATTTGGCAGGCTCATTCATTGCACCTTACTCAAAAGTTAAGCAGTTTTGTTTCGAAAAGGCAAAGCCCTCATCACTCACTCACCACTAATTCTCCAACTTGCCGTGGAGGCAGACGGCTTAAATTGGCAGGCTGATTCATTGCACCTTACTTACAAAAGTAAGCAGGTTTGTTTCGAAAAGGCAAAAGCCCTCACTCACTCACTCACTCATCACAATTTCCAACTTGCCGTGGAGGGCAGATGGCTTAAATTTGGCAAGCTCATTCATTGCACCTTACTTACAAAAGTTAAGCAGGTTTTGTTTCGAAAAGGCAAAGCCCTCACTCACTCACTCACTCACCACAATTCTCCAACTTGCCAGGAGGCAGGACGGCTTAAATTTGGCAGGCTCATTCATTGCACCTTTCTTACAAAAGTTAAGCAGGTTGTTTCGTACTATAACAAGGCAAAGCCCTCACTCACTCCTCACTCACCACTAATTCTCCAACTTGCCGTGGAGGCAGACGGCTTAAATTGGCAGGCTCATTCATGCACCTTACTTACAAAAGTTAAGCAGGTTTCGTTTCGAAAAGGCAAGCCCTCACTCACTCACTCATCACTACACTCAATTGCCTCACACTATCCATTCTCCAAACTGCCGTGGAGGCAGACGGCTTAAATTTGGCAGGCTCATTCATTGCACCTTACTTACAAAAGTTAAGCATGTTTTGTTCGAAAAGGCAAAGCCCTCACTCACTAAACTCATCACTAATTTCCACTGCCGTTGAGGCAGACGGCTTAAATTTGGCAGGCTCATTCATTGCACCTTACTTACAAAAGTTAAGCAGGTTTCGTTTCGAAAAGGCAAAGCCCTCACTCACTCACTCATCACTAATTCTCCAACTTGCCTCACTCATCACTAATTCTCCAACTTGCCGTGGAGGCAGACGGCTTAAAATTGGCAGGCTCATTCATTGCACCTTACTTACAAAAGTTAAGCAGGTTTCGTTTCGAAAAGGCAAAGCCCTCACTCACTCACTCACTCACTCACTCATCACTAACTCATCACTTATTCTCAACTTGCCGTGGAGGAGACGGCTTAAATTTGGCAGGCTCATTCATTGCACATTACTTACAAAAGTTAAGCAGGTTTTTTCGAAGGAAGGCAAAGCCCTTCACTCCACTCACTCATCACTAATTCTCCAACTTGTGTGGAGGCAGACGGCTTAAATTTGGCAGGCTCGATTCATTGCACCTTACTTACAAAAGTTTAAGCAGTTTCGTTTCAAAAAGGCAAAGCCCTCACTCACTCACTCACTCATCATCACTTATCTCCAACTTGCCGCCCTCACTCACTCATCATTAATTCTCCAACTTGCCCCATCATCACTAATGCTCCAACTTGCCGTGGGGGCAGACGGCTTAAATTTGGCAGGCTCATTCATTGCACCTTACTTACAAAAGTTAAGCAGGTTTCGTTTGAAAAGGCAAAAAGCGCTCACTCACTCACTCACTCACTCACTCATTACTAAATCTTACTAATCTCAACTTTCGTGGAGGCAGACGCTTAAATTTGGCAGGCTCATTCATTGCACCTTACTTACAAAGTTAAGCAGGTTTCGTTTCGGAAAAGAAGGCAAAGCCCTCACCTCACTCACTCATCACTAATTCTCCAACTTGCGTGGAGGCAGACGGCTTAAATTTGGCAGGCTCATTCATTGCACCTTACTTACAAAAGTTAAGCAGGTTTCGTTTCGAAGAAGGCAAAGCCCTCACTCACTCACTCATCACTAATTCTCCAACTTGCTGTGGAGGCAGACGGCTTAAATTTGGCAGGCTGATTCATTGCACCTTACTTACAAAAGTAAGCAGGTTTCGTTTCAAAAAGGCAAAGCCTCACTCACTCAATCATCACTATTCTCAACTGCCGCCCTCACTACTCTCACTAATTCTCCAACTTGCCCCATTATCACTAATGCTCCAACTTGCCGTGGAGGCAGACGGCCTTAATTGGCAGGCTATTCATTGCACCTTACTTACAAAAGTTAAGCAGGTTGGTTTGAAAAGGCAAGGCTCCCACTCACTCACTCACTCACTCACTCATTACTAACTCATCACTAATTCTCCAACTGCGTGGAGGAGACAGCTTTATTTGGCAGGCTCATTCATTGCACCTTACTTACAAAAGTTAAGCAGGTTTCGTTTCGAAAAGGCAAAGCCCTCACTCACTCACTCATCATAATTCTCCAACTTGCCTCACTCATCACTAATTCTCCAACTGCCGTGGAGGCAGACGGCTTAAATTTGGCAGGGCATTCATTGCACCTTACTTACAAAAGTTAAGCAGTTTTGTTCGAAAAGAAAAGCCCTCACTCACTCACTCACTCACTCGTCATAATTCTCCACTTCTCATCATCATAATCTCAACTGCCGTGGGAGGCAGACGGCTTAAATTGGCAGGCTCATTCATTGCACCTACTTACAAAAGTTAAGCAGTTTTGTTCGAAAAGGCAAAGCCCTCACTCACTCACTCACTCCACAACTCAAACTAATTCTCCAACTTGCCGTGGGGGCAGACGGCTTAAATTTGGCAAGTCTCATTCATTGCACCTTACTTACAAAAGTAAGCAGGTTTCGTTTTTGAAAAGGCCAAAGCCCTCTCCACTCACTCATCACTAACCATCACAATTCTTCCAACGTCGGAGGCAGAAGGCTTAAATTTGGCAGGCTCATTCATTGCACCTTACTTACAAAAGTTAAGCAGGGTTCGTTTCAAAAAGGCAAAGCCCCTCACTCACTCACTCACCCATATCACTAATATCACTAATTCTCCAATTGCCGTGGAGGCAGACGGCTTAAATTGGCAGCCTCATTCATTGCACCTTACTTACAAAAGTTAAGCAGGTTTCGTTTCGAAAAGGCAAAGCCCTCACTCACTCACATCATTATCACTAATTCTCCAACTTGCCGTGCAGGCAGACGGCTTAAATTGGCAGGGCTCATTCATGCACCTTACTTCAAAAGTTAAGCAGTTTCATTTCAAGAAGGCAAAGCCCTCACTCACTACTAATTCTCCAACTTGCCTCACTCATCACTAATTCTCCAACTTGCCGTGGAGGCAGATGGCTTAAATTTGGCAGGCTCATTCATTGCACCTTACTTACAAAAGTTAAGCAGGTTTCGTTTCGAAAAGGCAAAGCCCTCACTCACTCACTCATCACTAATTCTCCAACTTGCCGCCCTCACTCACTCACTCATTCACTCATCACTAATTCTCCAACTTGCCTCACTCATCACTAATTCTCCAACTTGCCGTTGAGGCAGATGGCTTAAATTTGGCAGGCTCATTCATTGCACCTTACTTACAAAAGTTAAGCAGGTTTCGTTTCGAAAAGGCAAAGAGCTCACTCACTCACTCACTCACTCATCACTAACTCATCACTAATTCTCCAACTTGCCGTGGAGGCAGATGGCTTAAATTGAACCTGCTTCACTTTGTAAGTAAGGTGCAATGAATAGCCTGCCCAAATTTAAGAGGCTCTGCCTCCACGGCAAGTTGAGAGAATTAGTATGAGTAGTGATGAGTGAGTGAGTGAGGGGGCTTTGCCTTTTCGAAACGAAACCTCTTAACTTTGTAAGTAAGGTGCAATGAATGAGCCTGCCAAATTTAAGCCGTTCTGCCTCCACGCAAGTTGGAGAATAGTGAGAGTTGAGGAGTGGAGAATGTGATAGTAAGTGAGTGAGTGAGTGAGGAGGCTTTGCCTTTGAAAGAAACCTGCTTAACTTTTGTAAGTAAGGTGCAATGAATGAGCCTGCCAAATTTAAGCCGTCTGCCTGCCACGGCAAGTTGGAGAATTAGTGTATGAGTGAGTGAGTGAGGGCTTTGCCTTTTCGAAACGAAACCTGCTTAACTTTTGTAAGTAAGGTGCAATAATGAGGCCTGCCAAATTTAAGCCGTCTGCCTCCACGGCAAGTTGGAGAATTAGTGATGAGTTAGTGATGAGTGAGTGGTGAGTGAGTGAGGGGGCTTTGCTCTTTTCGAAACAACCTGCTTAACTTTGTAAGTAAGGTGCAATGAATGAGCCTGCCAAATTTAAGCCGTCTGCCTCCACGGTAAAGTTGGAGAATTAGTGATGAGTTAGTGATGAGTGAGGTGAGGAGGGCTTTGCCTTTTCAAACGAAACCTGCTTAACTTTTGTAAGTAAGGTGCAATGAATGAGACTGCCAAATTTAAGCCGTCTGCCCCCACGGCAAGTTGGAGAATTAGTATGAGTAGTGAGTGAGTGAGTGAGTGAGGGCTTTGCCTTTTCGAAACAAACTGCTTAACTTTTGTAAGTAAGGTGCAATGAATGAGCCTGCCAAATTTAAGCCGTCTGCCTCCACGGCAAGTTGGAGAATTAGTGAGGAGGCAGTTGAGAATAGGAGAGTAGTGGTGAGTGAGTGAGGGCTTTCCTTTTCGAAACAAAACTGCTTAACTTTTGTAAGTAAGGTGCAATGAATGCGCTGCCAAATTTAAGCCGTCTGCCTCCACGGCAGTTGAGAATTAGTGATGAGTGAGGCAAGTTGGAGAATTAGTGATGGTGAGTGAGTGAGGGCTTTGCCTTTTCGAAACGAAACCTGCTTAACTTTTGTAAGTAGGTGCAATGAATGACCTGCCAATTAAGCTGTCTGCCTCCACGAAAGTTGAGAATTAGTGATGGTAGTATGAGTGAGTGAGTGAGTGAGTGAGTGAGCCTTGCCTTTTCAAAACAAAACTGCTTAACTTTTGTAAGTAAGGTGCAATGAATGAGCCTGCCAAATTTAAGCCGTCTGCCTCCAGGCAAGTTGGAGCATTGTGATGAATGGGATGGAGAATTAGTATGAGTAATGAGGGCGGCAAGTTGGAGAATTATGATGAGTAGTGAGTGAGGGCTTTGCCTTTTTTGAAACAAACCTGCTTAACTTTTGTAAGTAAGGTGCAATGAATAGCCTGCCAAATTTAAGCCGTCTGCCCCACAGCAAGTTGGAGATTAGTGATGAGTGAGTGAGTGAAGTGGCTTTGCCTTTTCGAAACGAAACCTGCTTAACTTTTGTAAGTAAGGTGCAATGAATGAGCCTGCCAAATTTAAGCCGTCTGCCTCCACGCAAGTTGGAGAATTAAGTGATGAGTGAGTGAGTGAGGGCTTTGCTTCTTCGAAACGAAACCTGCTTAACTTTTGTAAGTAAGGTGCAATGAATGAGCCTGCCAAATTTAAGCTGTCTGCCTCCACGCAAGTTTGGAGAATTAGTAATGTTAGTAATGAGTGAGTGAGTGGTGAGTGAGGGCCTTTGCCTTTTCAAAACGAAACCTGCTTAACTTTTGTAAGTAAGGTGCAATGAATGAGCCTGCCAAATTTAAGCCGTCGGCCTCCACGGCAAGTTGGAGCATTAGTGATGATGGGCAAGTTGAGAATTAGTGATAGTGATGAGGGCGGCAAGTTGGAGATAGTGTGAGTGAGTGAGTGAGTGAGTGAGGGCTTTGCCTTTTGAAACAAACCTGCTTAACTTTTGTAGTAAGGTGCAATGAATAGCCTGCCAATTTAAGCCGTCGCCTCCACGCAAGTTGGAGAGATTAGTGATGAGTGAGTGAGTGAGGGCTTTGCCTTTTCGAAACGAAACCTGCTTAACTTTTGTAAGTAAGGTGCAATGAATGAGCCTGCCATTTAAGCCGTCTGCCTCCACGGCAAGTTGGAATAAGTGATGAGTTAGTGATGAGAGTGAGTGAGTGAGTGAGTGAGGGCTTTGCCTTTTCGAAACGAAACCTGCTTAACTTTTGTAAGTAAGGTGCAATGAATGAGCCTGCCAAATTTAAGCCGTCTGCCTCCACGGCAAGTTGGAGAATTAGTGATGAGTGAGGCAATTTGGAGAATTAGTGATGAGTGAGGTGGTGAGGGCTTTTGCCTTTTCGAAACGAAACCTGCTTAACTTTGTAAGTAAGGTGCATGAATGAGCCTGCCAAATTTAGCCGTCTGCCTCACGGCAAGTTGGAGAATTAGTGATGAGTGAGTGAGTGAGGGCTTTGCCTTTTCGAAACAAAACAGGCTTAACTTTTGTAAGTAAGGTGCATGAATGACTGTGGAGGCAGACGGCCTTCTTAAATTTGGCAGGCTGATTCATTGCACCTTACTTACAAAAGTTAAGCAGGTTTCGTTTCAAAAAGGCAAAGCCCTCACTCACTCACTCATCACTAATTCTCCAACTTGCCGCCCTCACTTACTCATCACTAATTCTCCAACTGCCCCATTCATCACTAATGCTCCAACTTGCCGTGGAGGCAGACGGCTTAAATTTGGCAGGCTCATTCATTGCACCTTACTTACAAAAGTTAAGCAGGTTTTGTTTTGAAAAGGCAAAGTGCTCACTCACTCACTCACTCACTCACTCACTCATTACTAACTCATCACTAATTCTCCAACTTGTCGTGGAGGCAGACAGCTTTAATTTGGCAGGCTCATTCATTGCACCTTACTTACAAAAGTTAAGCAGGTTTCGTTTCGAAAAGGCAAAGCCCTCACTCACTCACTCATCACTAATTCTCCAACTTGCCTCACTCATCACTAATTCTCCAACTTGCCGTGGAGGCAGACGGCTTAAATTTGGCAGGCGCATTCATTGCACCTTACTTACAAAAGTTAAGCAGCTTTTGTTTCGAAAAGGAAAAGCCCTCACTCACTCACTCACTCACTCGTCACTAATTCTCCAACTTGCCTCACTCATCACTAATTCTCCAACTTGCCGTGGGGAGGCAGACGGCTTAAATTTGGCAGGCTCATTCATTGCACCTACTTACAAAAGTTAAGCAGCTTTGTTTGGAAAGGCAAAGCCCTCACTCACTCACTCACTCACTAACTCATAACTAATTCTCCAACTTGCCGTGGGGGCAGACGGCTTAAATTTGGCAGTCTCATTCATTGCACCTTACTTACAAAAGTTAAGCAGGTTTCGTTTTGAAAAGGCAAAGCCCTCTCTCACTCACTCATCACTAACTCATCACTAATTCTCCAACTTACCGTGGAGGCAGACGGCTTAAATTTGGCAGGCTCATTCATTGCACCTTACTTACAAAAGTTAAGCAGGTTTCGTTTCAAAAAGGCAAAGCCCTCACTCACTCACTCACCCACTCACTCATCACTAACTCATCACTAATTCTCCAACTTGCCGTGGAGGCAGACGGCTTAAATTTGGCAGCCTCATTCATTGCACCTTACTTACAAAAGTTAAGCAGGTTTCGTTTCGAAAAGGCAAAGCCCTCACTCACTCACCCTCTTCATCACTAATTCTCAACTTCCGTGGCAGCAGACGGCTTAAATTTGGCAGGCTCATCATTGCACCTTACTTACAAAAGTTAAGCAGGTTTCATTTCAAGAAGGCAAAGCCCTCACTCACTCACTCACTCACTTACTTATCACTAATTCTCCAACTTGCCTCACTCATCACTAATTCTCCAACTTGCCGTGGAGGCAGACGGCTTAAATTTGGCAGGCTCATTCATTGCACCTTACTTACAAAAGTTAAGCAGGTTTCGTTTCGAAAAGGCAAGCCCTCACTCACTCATCACTCATCACTAACTCTATACTAATTCTCAACTTGCCGTGGAGGCAGACGGCTTAAATTTGGCGGCTCATTCATTGCACCTTACTTACAAAAGTTAGCAGGTTTCATTTCAAAAGGCAAAGCCCTCACTCACTCACTCACTCAATAATAATTCCCAACTTGCCTCACTCATCACTAATTCTCCAACTTGCCGTGGAGGGCACACGGCTTAGATTTGGCAGGGCTATTGATTGCACCTTACTTACAAAAAGTTAAGCAGGTTTCGTTTCGAAAAGGTAAAGCCCTCACTCACTCACTCACTCATCACTAATTGTCCAACTTGCCGTTGAGGCAGACGGCTTCTTAAATTTGGCAGCTCTCATTCATGCACCTTACTTACCAAAAGTTAAGCAGGTTTTGTTTCGAAAAGGCAAAGCCCTCACTCACTCACTCACCTCACCACTAATTCTCCAACTGCTGTGGAGGCAGAGACGGCTTAAATTTGGCAGGCTCATTCATTGCACCTTACTTACAAAAGTTAAGCAGGTTTTGTTTCGATACTAATACAAGGCAAAGCCCTCACTCACTCACTCACTCACCACTAATTCTCAACTTGCTGTGGAGGCAGACGGCTTAAATTTGGCAGGCTCATTCATTGCACCTTACTTACAAAAAGTTAAGCAGGTTTCGTTCGAAAAGGCAAAGCCCTCACTCACTCACTCACTCATTCATCACTAATTCTCCAACTTGCCGTGGAGGCAGACAGCTTAAATTTGGCGGCTCGTTCATTGCACCTTACTTACAAAAGTTAAGCAGGTTTCGTTTCGAAAAGGCAAAGCCCTCACTCCACTCACTCACTCATCACTAATTCTCCAACTTGCCGTGGAGGCAGACGGCTTAAATTGGCAGGCTCATTCATTGCACCTTACTTACAAAAGTTAAGCAGGTTTCGTTTCGAAATTCCACCTGTAATGGGGAGTATCTGACATTGCACTGTAACGGTGAGTATCTGACATTGCACAGACTGGTTGGTCCGATTTCAACCAAATTTGGTATGCATATACTCCTTTACAGTAAAAGGTTAACGAAATATTTGTTTTTTAGGGTGGGGGTGAATGGGGGGGATAGAATTTTGAACTCCTGCACACTAACGGCTGGACCGATTTTTACCAAAAATTTAGGTTTGTGCGGGGACTGGCTGAGGTGTAAGGGGAAGGGTTTGGAGGGTGGACAGAGAGGAATAGTGGGGGGTATTAGGGGCGGACGGGGAGGGGTGGTGGGGGTTATTTTCACCAAAATTTCGAAGTTGAATAAAAAATATAAAATTAAATTAAAGTTAATGAGTGTTGCATTATCGTAAAGCTTATTGAATTGTTTTTCTTTAATATATCAAGTGCAGAGTGATTACAGCAATCTTGATACATTATTGCTTTCTTACTAAAAAGGTTATTTGAATACATCTCCGCTGCGAAGCGCCAGTATTTTGCTAGTGATTTAATATTGGAATTGAGTCTGTCTCCTTTAATTGCAAGATTTAAACAAAAATCTGGCCAATTGTCCTTCACCCAATTCCAACTGATACCAGCAAGTTATTAAATATTCTTCTAACCAGATATTTAAAGGATACTCTAAAAATTATTAGAGATTATTCCTACCTAGTTTTCATTTGCCAGGTTAGTCCTGGACTATTCCTGTATTAAAGATATTGCTGAAGCCAGGAGGAAGACTGGTAGAATCAGTATTCTTGGGACTGGTGCTCCTCACAGAAACAATATTGGGAGTTAGAAAATTACCAATCCTAAATCCCTGTCCCGTGGACTTTTCAGTTTAACTTTTTTTAAAATAAACTTTATACATGATAGTTATCCTTTAAGGATAATTATTGAGTTGGCCAAACAATGTGTTTTTTGTAGGCTCTGAAAAGAGTCTCCCAGTTCATTGATCCCAGCTGCTTCCCACAGTGAAATCCCTGGCATCCCATGCAATTCCGGCAGTAGTCTATTATTCCATTAAGGAGTGTGCATGTAGAGTCCTGTCAGATCAAGCAGGCGAATGGACTGCCACCAGATCTTTTGGAACTGTCTGTGAAGTGTGGGGCCTTGACCTAACATGTGTACCCCTGGAGCCTCCATATATATGCCATATATGGGTCTGCAATACACATATATTCTGATTCTGTTGATACAGTTGACATAATAACCCAGCACTGTTAATATCTGAAATGCCGCAATCACTTTGCAACAATTACTTCATCACAGGAGCCAAGAGGGTAAGGTATGTCAGCATAATGGCTCCTTTCCCTTAGGGTAAAGATACAGACTACATAGTAGCAAAAAACTTAAAGCTTTTTCTCACATTGGGTGCCCAACGCTGTTAAGAAAACTGTGCAGGCCTTGCTTGTACCTCATAATACGTGTAACATAGGTTTTACACTTACCTGTGCAATACTGCCCTTTACTGAATCTGCCCCATGATAGTTAGCTTTTAAAGGGCATCTATAGTGAAAAAAACACATTGTCCCATTGCAAATAAATGTACTCTCTGCTGCCTTTATCCTACCTCTGTCAGTGACACTGTTTTCCATGGTGTCTGATCTCACTGCAGCACTCCCCCTTCCCCCTCCCCTCTGTTACCTCCTCCATGTCTCAACTCCAGGGTAACCGACAAGCTTATCATGTGCAATAGGAGTTAAAATTTAACATCCTGAAAAACACACCCATGCACAGTGGCCAAAGGAAAGCAAGCTGTCCTGGTAACACAGATCTCTCTGTGTCCTGATGTCTCTCTTTTTGACCCATCATCAATCAGTGAAAGCTATCAAAAAGGGGGTCAAATGCAGCCTTATCTCTGCCATCAAAGCTACATCTCACCCCCTGCTAATTGTCTTATCTCTACTTTTGTTACAGAGCATGGAGGAGGGAGGGACTTGAGCAGGGAAGAGGATCACGTCACAGGGATTTGATTAACAGTACAAGTAGGAGTAGAGGAATGCAATCTGGACAGAGAGGGAAAATTAAGAAAATACGGACAATCTGGGTTTGGGGGGAATTATAGAACTCATGGAAAGAAAGAAAAAAAAGTTAATTTTCCCACTATAGATGCCCTTTAAATAAACTGAGGAAGGACCTTTTCTGTAATGCTGTTTTCATTAGAAGCTGAAAGAATCTGTAAAATATTCTGGGGTGGGTGGTTGGCTCTATGTAATAGCTGTCGATGTTGTGCCCTGCTCCTGGTGGTGCACACAAAATTTTATTAATTCTATGTAGAGATACAGAAATCCCCTCATCTCCTAGAAGACAGCTTCAATTCAGTGAGAGTATAGTTAACTTACTATTAATGGTGTAACTAATAGGGGAGCAACCGCAAGGAAGCCAAGGGGGCCCCATCTTCTTATTTTTGGTGTGACACATATAGTCTCTTCCCAGAAAACCACTGTGGATGAAGCACCGATAGGGGCCCCATCATAATTTTAATGGGAGCTCCAGTTATTCCTAGCTTACTATACACTGCTCTTGTAGCATGGCAGTAAAAAAAAGACTTCATAACTGAGAAGAATTCATAACTGAGAAAACTCAGCTATTTAAATAAACAAAAGAAAAATATGTAAATTAAAAAACAATTGCAAATTAAAAAATGTGCAAATTGTTACTTTAAATAAAATTTGCTTTAAACCGCCTGCTTTTTTGTGGTATCAAGTTTTGTCACTGCATTGGGCTTGTTTTTCTCTCTGTGTCAGGATAATGAAGTAATTAGCCTACAAGTTAATTAGTTTTACACAATCCAATCTTGAGACAAAAAGGTAATAATGTGAAAGTCTCCAGATGCATTAGAAGTGGAAATATATTAGAAATCATTTGGCCCTTTAACTACATACAGGAATTAATAATAAATATAGGGCTAATGTAAAGTGATAGATTTTTATTTTTAGACACTTTTTTGACAAATGCACTTCCCTTCACCAGGTGAAGTTATATTAAAGGGCAACTGTTGTTTTCAAACAAGTAAGTGTTAAATTAAAGGCTATAGTATTTTCAATAAAATGAGCTGACATCACTAGCTGGAGCCTGTGAAAAATTACATTTGGGGTGAATTTCCTGCTTCCAATTGGTTAAGAGACATCACCTGAACTCTGCCCTGCCCCTCTGTCCCAGGGGAGAAGCATGCTCAGTTAAGACTTAATGCTGGGGGAAAACAGAAGTACCTGGGGGTGGGGGTGGGAATTGGACAGTTGAGAAAGGGAGCCAATTAATGCAGGTAGAAGCTGATCACATGACTACAAGCTGGTCACATGGATGAGAACAGGATGTGCAGTGCAGTATTTTCCAAACTAATGACCTTTACCTGTCCATTCAGCATTTTGTCTGTGTATAATGAAATGCTTCTAAAATACTGACTTCCTGTTTGCAGGACCCTTAATAGAGACTGTTATGGTCTTGCCCTTGACCCAGCACCTGGGTTGATTCAGTTGCTCAGTACAGATCTGAGCATCTTTGACACATCCAATAGCCAATTAGTACTAATTAATTCCAAGGTGTGCATTCTGTTAATAGCAGGAAATAGCAAGGGGTATAAATTCAACAGATTTTTTCAAAATGGAAGACAATATGTAAAATAACTAGGTATGCATAATAACTAAGAATTTTAAAAAACAATGATATTTTCAACTGAACTTTTCCTTTAATATTAATAAATCTCCTGGGCTGGATAAAATACAGTACATCCTCAGGTCCTTGAGGAACTAACAGGGTTATTCAATAAAAGTTTTTATTGTTAAAAATGGTTCTAATTTTGCCTCAACCAATCAGATGTTAGCTTTCAAATGTTAAATAACATCTGTTTGGTTGGGGCAATGTTAGCACCATTTTTAACGATAAGAACTTTTGAATATCCCTGTAAATTCAGTTTTATTTAGGCCATTCTTTCTTATTTTCTTAGACTCCCTCATGTCCGGAAATGTGCCTCTAGATTGCAAAAAAGCTGATGTAATTCCAATATTTAACAAAGGAAGCCATGCACAGCCTGGTAATTACAGACCTGTTAGTTTAAGATCAGTGGTGGTGAAGATACTGGAAAGTTTGGTACGGGAACATATTCTAGGGTATGTTTTAAGGACTGACCTTATATGTGGTAATTAGCATTTATGGATTAACATTTAAAAGTTAAGTTGGCTAAAACATTTTTCTTCCCCACTAATTTGTCAGTTGTAAGTAGGAGTTGTATGCAACTCAGGTGTTTGTAAACTGGGGACTTCCTGTACCTTAGTGGTATATAAATGCTATAATGTACATTTACAATGGGCACTACAAAGTGAAAGTTAATAACAGGAACATGCAGTAAATATAAAGGCACTGTATTCTTGTAATGTATATTTTGTATATTAGCACTTGACTAATTAAATACACCTGAAATGTAGCTGCACATATTGTATGAGAAAATCACTTTTAATGGGGAATATATATCATAGAATGCTATTTATTTCTGCAAAAGACTGGAGTGTTAACTCTTGGTCGGCTTCAAGAGTTAATGTGCAATAATTCAACCCTATGTTCATTTAAACATTAACCTTTTACTGTAAGTTTAAAACCAAATTACTCTATAATGCTTTTAACAGATAGGGCCTTTTTAAATACTTTGGACACTGATAAATCCTTGGAACGTTCAACCATCAAATACAATTATTTTAGCAGCAGTGTTGTGATATATTTTTATTGCTACCCTAAAAGAAGCTAATTGTGCATATTTCAACGGGCAAGCTAACCCCTTTAAGTGACTCTGCCTTCTGAAAAAGTTACCGCCTCCTCTCAAATCTATATAAGCTCTTTTTCATCTTAAATATGCACAGAGGGAACATCAAACTGTTAATTTAACAATATGCATAAGCTGCTATTAATTGCCATTAAGATGACTTCTTAGGAAAATGGGATCTGAGCTACTATATTGTTAACATTTCTTGAAAAGTTAAGATGATTGCTCCTTTCTGTTGCTTTTACCAGAAGCAAGCAACAGATAATTATAGGAATGTTCTCTGGACCATTTTCTCTGCATGAGAGGCATTAAGTTTACTTAGTTAATTCACCTAATGTAAAACCTTTCTTTACATTTGTAATTTAATTTTTATTTAAAATGAGCAGACAATACATGTAATAGTTTAGTGCAAGCTTCCCTTTGTCAGGTATGGCACTAGGTAGAGTCTAAAAATCACAAAGGTATATTCATAAATGTACAGTGTCTATTAAACAACAAGGATCAGCTACAGAGTGGATAGGGTAGTAAATTAGACCTGGAAATAAATTAGTTGCAAGGGAAAAAAATTAACCCATTTTATTATGCCAGTGTTTTCTTTTTATGTGTTATCTTAGGCTATTCATGAATGGGTTAGATTATGGACCAACATAGTAGGCCAAAGGGCTCCACAATCCTTTTTACAAAATGCACTAGTGCTACAATAGCTGCATCATCAACCATTATCGCCATCTGAAAGTGTTGTGATCTAATGTCTACTTAACAAAATATTGAATTGAAGAGAATAAACACATCTTATAAATATACGATACCACACAACTGTTGATCTATGAAATATTACATATCTGATGTATTCAATTAGATCAACTGGACTTGAAGTTTAGTTCTTGAAGACGTTTCGCTAGTCATCCGACTGGCTTTCTCAATTCAGAATGACTTGTACAAGAATCTGTGGCAATTATGTACCCTGGAAAATCCCAATTAGCATATCACAGCCAAGTGTTAAGGGCGGGATTGCATAGTGGCTAAGAGGTGTTATAGGAACACCCAGGGTAAGGTTTCAAAACAGCATTGTACATGGCAGACAGTTGGTGTCAACCCCCCCCATCTCTATTTAGGCTTGGTTTCTTTATTTTCACATAAATGGCCTCCTTAACACCTCTCTTGAACCAGTCACCTCCCTTTGCCAATATGTTAACATTACAATCTTCAAAGGTATGTCCTTTATCCTTAAGATGCAGGTACACGGCTAAGTCCTGACCCGAGGAATTGGCTCTTCTGTGCTGGGCCATACATTGATGCAGTTGCTGTTTGGTCTCCCCCACATACAAATCAGAGCATTCTTCACTGCACTGCACTGCATATATGATATCGCTTTTCTTGTGTTTTGGTATTGGGTCTTTCTGATGTACCAATTGCTGCCTCAGTGTGTTGTTTGGTTTAAAGCAGACAGGGATACAGTGTTTTTTGAAATTTCTTCTTAATTTCTCAGAGACCCCTGCTACATATGGGATCACCATGTTATTTCTCCTGTCTTGCTTTTCCCCTTCACTGTTGGTATTCGTGTTCTTTTCTTTCCTTCTACTTCTGGATATCCACAAGTTTTAAGGGCTCCTCTGAGATGTTTCATTTCTTTAGCCTTCGCCTCTGTGCTATTGGGGATGTTCTCAGCTCTGTGTTGCATATGAAATATTTTTTTTTTTTTATAACATAAATTTTTATTATTTTCAGGGCAGAAATAGTCATACATTTCAGTACAATCTTGCATATTTAACAATTATTTAACACTTATTGTAACAGTCTATTCATCCTATTTGAGCATTAAACGCTTCACATAAGTGTATACCTATTATCTGAGAACTGGTTGTGTTAGAGTTTCCCTTTGGTGGGGAGGGGGTAAAGGAAAATCTGTGGAGCCCTTCGGTTGTTCAGAAAGGGCTGGATGGGGAGAACAGAGAAAGGGGGAATTGGGGGTATTGGGGGGTGAATGGGAATTGCTTAGGGAGGGGAAGGAGGAAGAGGGAGCAGGCAGGGGGTCCTGTCTGTGTTTTCGTTAGGGGTTTCTGGGTAGGGTGTAGACATGTATTGAGATTATAGGTTTATTCCTTCATATCTTTGATCTTGGGTCTGTATGCCATTTTTCCCATATATGGTGGAATTTCGCGAACCTATTCTGTGATATTGAATACATTTGTTCGTATTGCATATTTGTTGTCAGTTGTCGCTGTATCTCCGTTAATTTAGGAGTTTTAGTCGTGAGCCAATTTTTGGCTATCATTGTGTGGGTTATTGTGAGGATATGGTATAGTATTGTTTTTTGTTCGTTGGGGAGGTTATCTAAGTCCATGAGTAGTAGGGCGAATTGGGGGTTAAGTTTATATTTGTTTCTAAAGAGATTTTGTATGAATTGTTGGATTTTTAACCAAGCTTTCTTTATTTTGCAGCATTCCCACCAGATATGGATCCAGGTGCCCCGGTTGCTCTTGCATCTCCAGCAGGTAGGTGATGTTGATTTGTTCCATTTTGCTATTTGATCTGGTGTTTTATGGTATCTGTATAATATTTTCCTAGATATTTCCCAGTGGTTTGTGCATTTGGATAGTTTGAATGGCAATTGGAAGGTTTTAGTCCATTGTTCCTCTGTGAATGTTTGATTGAAGTCTCTTTCCCATTTTTGTATTGCTTTATCTGTTAGATTTTCTTTCTTGTTGTCTATTGCAAGATAGTAGGTTCCGATTGATTTGGTCGTTGTGGGTATTCGTTGCGGGAATATTATTTCGGTGTTTTCAAAGGCTCTGGAGAAATGTTCATTTCTAGATAGGAAGCTTAGGATTTGTAAATGCTTGTAGAATTCTTGTTTAGGAATTGTGTTGCGTTTTTGTAGCTCACTAAATGGTATGTATGTACCGTTTAGGAACAGTTGTTGTAGTGTATTTATACCATATCGCTTCCAGTCTATTCGGAGATTGGGGATTAGTAGATCAAAGCTATTTAGCTGTATGTCTTTGAACAGGGGTATTAGGAATTTCTGGTTTTGGTTTGTTTTGGACCAGATCTTCAATGCGGCTTCTGATGTTGGTGAGAGATTTAGGGTGTTTTTGTATCCCAGAAGGGTTGCTCCTAGTAATTGTTTTGACGTGTGTGGGTTTATCTCTGCCGTTTCAATTTGATGCCAGAGTTTGGTTGGGGTTTCTTCTTCGGACCACCATTCTCTTGTTTGATCCAGTATGGCTGCCTGATAGTAGTCATGTATTATTGGCATAGCTATTCCCCCTGCTTGTTTGGTTTTTGCTAGTGTGCTTCTGTTGGTTCTTGGTTTTTTTTGTTGCCAGATATATGATGATAGTAAGGTCTGTGCTTGATTGAAAAATTTGGTAGGTACCTGTATCGGAATTGTTCTGAAGATGTATAGAAATTGTGGTAGGATCATCATTTTCACTATTGCCACTCTTCCCATCATTGACCACATTGTTATTTTCCAGGAGTCTATGAGGGTTTGCATTTTTGATAGTATTGGGACATAATTATTGTTGTAGAGTTCTTTGTTGTCGTTTGATAATATTATTCCCAGGTATGTTATTGTTTTTGAGTCCCAGTTGTATGGGTATTTGCTGGATAAGTAGATCTTCAGAGCGTGTGATACGTTAGTTGTTAATGCTTGGGATTTTGATGCATTTATTTTATAGTATGAAATTTTACTGAATTCTGTAAGAAGCTTTTCTACATGGATGAGCGATTGTATAGGTTTTGTTATGGTCAGCATCACATCATCTGCAAATAGTAATATTTTATGAGTTTCTTGTTTGACTTTTATACCATGTATATTTTCATTCTGTCTTATTTTTTGGGCTAGTGGTTCCATGACTAGAGCAAATATTAGTGGTGAGAGGGGGCATCCTTGTCGGGTGCCATTTGTGATTTGTATGGTTTCTGAGAGCATTTGTGATACATATACTTGGGCTGAGGGGTTGAAATATAAAGCATTGATTGCTGTTTTAAATGTGGTTGGTATTTGGAATTTATCTAGTACTAGGTTCATGTATGTCCAATTGATTCTATCAAATGCTTTTTCTGCATCTAGCGTTATGAATGTTGAAGTTATATTTCTTTTTTGGGTCCAATTTATAAGATTGATAATTCTTCTTGTGTTATCTGTGGGTTGACGGTTTGACACAAAGCCTACTTGGTCTCGATGTATAAGTATAGGTAAATATTTTTTAAGCCTTTCAGCTAGTATCTTTGAGAATATCTTTATATCTGAGTTTAGGAGGGATATGGGTCTGTAGTTAGCGGTTATGGCTGGGTCTTTGTCTTGTTTTGGGATTGGGATGATTAGGGCTTTCAGCATTTCAGGAGGAGTGGTATCTTGGTTTGAGATTTCATTGTATATTTTTACCATATAGGGTATTAGGGTGTCTTTGAATGACTTGTAGTACTCATTTGTCAGTCCATCTGGTCCTGGAGTTTTGTTTGGTTTTAGTGATGCTATCGCTTTTTTGATCTCCTCTTGTGAAATCGGTTCAGGTAGCGTTTCTAGTTGTTCTTGATTTAGTGTTGGTAATTCAAGGTTTTGTAGGAATGTTGATATTTCCTCTTTGGTTGGGGTGTAGTGTTCTGGGGATTTGTTTAGGTTGTATAGATTGCTGTAGTATTTTCCAAATTGGTTGGCTATGTCCTGCGGGTTCATTACTTTTATTTTGTTGGGGGAGATTATGTAGGGTATTCTTGTCCTGGCTGTTTGGGATTTCAATTTGTTTGCTAGGTTTTTATTAGCTTTCTTACCATGGGTGTAGTGGTTGGCTTTCAGTCTACGGATTAGTCTGTCATAGTCGTAGAGGTTGTGCAGGTGTAAATTTTGTTGCGCTTTTTCCAATATTTCTTTGTTTTCTTTGTTGGGTTGGTGTTTGTGTTGTGATTCTGCGTTGGCTAAGGTCTGCATGAGGTCCAGTTTTTTTTGGTTTCTTTGTTTTTTAAGCCTTGATGCTATTTCTATGCAGGAACCACGGATCACTGCTTTATGGGCTAGCCATATCGAGAATATATTGGTTTCTGGTCTGTTATTGAAATGGAAGTATTCCTCCAATGAGGTTTGGATTTTTTCTTTGGTTTCCAGATGTGAGAGTAGGTAGGGGTTTAGTCTCCATATGGAGGTATTTTTATGGTTGAATTTTTCTGTTATTTGTGTAGTGTTATAGGTGCATGGTCTGACCATGTTCTGGTTAGGATGCTTGTATTAACGACTTTTTGGAGGGTCCATTTGTCTGTTAAGCATAGGTCTATTCTGGAATATGTATTGTGTGTTTGGGAATAGTAAGAAAAGTCCAGATCTGCTGGGTGGTTAATTCTCCAGGTGTCATAGAGTTCTTTTTTTTATCCAATCTGAGAATTTCCAGCTTTTGTTGGTTGATTTGGATGTCGTGTCTCTGTTGGGGTCTGGGTGTTGATTGTAGTCACCTATCATAATTAGTCTACTGGATTCTAGTTGTTTGGCTTTGTTTGTTATTTTTTTGATAAACTTAAGTTGGTTTTGATTGGGGGAATAGAGATTCACTATTGTATAGGGTACGTTGTTTATTTTCAGTAGTAGTATAATATATCTTCCTTCTTGGTCTGTTATTAGGTTTTGTAGTTGGATTGCTATCGTGTTTTTGATCATAATCGCTACTCCTCTCTTTTTTTTGGAGTATGTGGCTTGATATATCGTGGGGTAACATTTGTGATGCAGCAGGTGTTTGTG
The DNA here is from genome assembly GCA_019447015.1 of Hymenochirus boettgeri. Classification (NCBI taxonomy): domain Eukaryota; kingdom Metazoa; phylum Chordata; class Amphibia; order Anura; family Pipidae; genus Hymenochirus; species Hymenochirus boettgeri. Next base: position 208,966,543 of record CM033470.1, on the reverse strand, counting down.
TTTCTTTGTTAGGTGGGTCTCTTGGAGACATACTATGTCAGCCGAGGTCTGGCTTAGCTCTTTATATAGCAAGTGTCTTTTGTAGGGATGGTTTAGACCTCTGACATTATGGGAGATTATCTGGAAAACCATTTTTTTCTTACAATCGGTTTCTTTTGTCGATACATGTCTTGGGCGGGTAGGGTTGGGTTTTTCCCGGGGTTAGTTATGCCTGCGAAGGGTAGAATATCGGGGGAGGGGGTTCTAACTATATACATTTTGGTAGGAGGGTTCGGATGGGGAGTCTCCTTTGGTTTTCTAAAAGGAGATATTTTTTGGGGGTGTTGTTGGCCTCGACCCGGCAACTTCGAGGTACTCTTGTGTAGAGATTTTATCTAGTGTGGCGACTAGTTTTCTTTTGTTGGGTTGTCTGGTTTCCTTGGGTTTTTTGGTGTCCGCTATGTCTAAATATGGGCGACCTGGGGTCGGGTGTGTTGTGATGACTTGTATCTTTTGGAACCATTTTAAACAACTTAACTTTAGAATATATTTTCAAAACAATTTACATTCTAATAACATTGTTATGTACATTGGTAGCTTTGAAATCAGCAAGGTATCATGTCTGTTATGATATTTTGCATAGTAATTTAGGCATTGTTGTGTTGTTTCTTATCTATATCTGGTAGGCTGCTTACTTGTCTCTGTACAGCCTAACCGCTTAGCAGGCAATCAAACAGTCTTGTTATCTATTTGGCATGTACAGCTTTGCCGTTCTTAGACATATCACAGTTTATATCTAAACAGTGAGGTACATTTTTAGTACATTGTATGCTTTAGAGATAGTACTGTTTATATTAGTAGCTTGGTAGTGCTAGCGCACCCCGTACTTCACGTACTTCCACACCCCCAGCATCATACCTTTGTCATTTTTTTTTTTTTTTTGTACACCTCAATAGGCTAGCACGCTGTCAAACCGTTATGGCATATCTTTGAATTGCCTGGCCTTTCCGTCTATGTCTTTATTTCAATTTACAGTTAGACATTGAGATACAATTTTAAAGCATTTTGTCTTTTGGGTGTCATATTTTTTGTCTTGGTTACTTTGGTGGTATTGGCATGACCTGCACCTCACTGCAGGTTGCACAATACCCCAAACTTTGGTGAATATTCTTTTGTCTATCTCTCTATATCTGAGCAAATTATCTAGCATTCAGGCGGTTATCTCGTACGTTTGGTCTATATATTCTAATTGTCTATATACATATCTTGGTTTATACTTTACAGTTATGGAAGGTTGTCCCGTTTGTGGGGAGTTGTTTGGTGAGGTGATGGTCTCGTCTGTCGGGCGGTTTTCCACCTCTCGGCTGGGATTATGAAGTTCCTCTGGATCTTTGGGGACACCTAGATAGTTCATAAAGCAATTTTATTGGTTAGTCATAGCAGTCACAAGGGGTACAATAACTGAAGGGGAAAGTGTGAGATTTAAATGTCTTGATCTTGGTTTTGTGCGTGTTATTGACATTCCCTTTCGATCTTTTTTGGGGCAGAGCTTGTTTTGGTTGTCACAGTTCGGTTGGTTTGTAGGTTCCAGTTTTCGGTCATCTCTCTTGCCTCTTTTACTGTATTAAGAGTATAGGTTTTCCCATCTTTATTGACGATCAGCTTTACCGGGAATCCCCATCTGTAGGTTAATCCATTTTCTCTTAGCATTTGTGTGATTGGTTGGAATGCTTTTCTGGCTTGTATGGTGTTTACAGATAGGTCCGGAAAGAACTGTAGGTTTTGATATTGTTGTGGTATGGATGTCTTTTGTCTGGTAGTTTGCATTATTTTCTCTTTGACGTGGTAAAAGTGGATTCTAGTTATCACGTCTCTTGGGGCCGGTATCGGAGCTGTTTTCGGCTTTGGGAGTCTGTGAGTTCTGTCTAGTATTAGTTCTGTGTTGGGTATCGAGGGTACAAGTTCCTTTATCAGTGTGGTGATATATTCTGGGAGGGTGTCTTGTTTTATTGTTTCTGGTATCCCTCTGATCCTTATGTTGTTTCGTCTGGATCTGTCTTCCAGGTCCGCTATTTTATTTTTCATTGTTTGAATTGTGTCTGCCAATTCATAATGTTCATCTAACAAATCGTTAAATGATGTTGTAAATTCGACCATTTTATTTTCTACATGGTCTGTACGTTGCGATATTTCCGTTATTTCGTGTTTAAGCGGTTGTATAAGACTTTTTATGTCTGTTTTAAAAGAGTTGTATTGTGTAATTAGCATGTTCTTTAGAATGCTTTCGGTTACTGGTATTTCGCTAGCTGGGTAACTCATTAATGGGCATGGTTGTTCTAGCCCACCTCCCCAGTCGCTGCTTCCATCCACATTATTGTATGTGTCTTGGTCGGTATTTGGGGTAAAGTGTGGACCTGTTTCGGTTTGGAGTGATCTTGTGTGGGGTGGGGTTGTCTTTTTGGGCTGTTGTGCAGAGGATATCTCCCCGTCTGAGTCTTCCGATTGGTGGGAACTATATGGCAGTTTGTGGTGGTCTGGGGGGCCCCCTTTCAGATCCATTTTAGTCTTATTCCCCTTGGGCTCTGCTAGGGTTTTGTTTTCTGAGATGTATATTTCTCCTGGGATGCCTGGGGGGGAGGGGGAGGGAGGATGAGACTTACAGTTTGGTTGTCTGCAGCGTCCACTTGTTTCTGTGCTGGATTTTGGGGATGAGGAGTTGTTTAACTGCAGATGTCCCTCTCCGGTTTTTGGCTGATTCCTTTTCCCCTTTGCTCTCCCAGGTCCCGGATCTGTTGCGGCCGGGCTGTTCGAGGGGCGCGTGAGGCCGGCGCCATCTTGGGAATCGCGATCCGTAGGTGAGTTGGGCTCCTGGGTGTAATAGTCCGTCAGTTTACGGATTTTTGTTTTGGTTTTTCTTCCCCTCGTCATCCTGGGTTGTTTTGCTGTGTCTTTTGGGTGGTTTTGGGTCGCCAAATATTGTGTGAGTCTGCCGCCGGGTCTAAGGAGCGAGGAGCATTCAAAACATGCTGCCTCTCGCTACGTGTGCAGGCCACGCCCCCCTGCATATGAAATATTACATTACAAAAATGCTCACTTAAAAACCAATTTATGTTACCGTAAATTGGTAACATTTGTTTCAAACACCATGTGGAAGGTAATAAAAGAATGTAGCCCCTTCATTAGGCCACACCAAACAGCAGTACTACACAACAGTACTACAAGTTAGCACAAAACGTAATGTGTACTGTATCTGGCTATTAACCTGATGCATTATCTCCTATCTTAGGATCTTGGACAGGTAAGATGTGTGACTTACAACTCCCTGATTATATTTCATTTGAACTTGGTATTTTTATGTATTTTGTACCTTTAAATGTCCAGGCTTTTAGCATTTTTGTAAAGTTAGAGATGTAAGAAATATTTTTTCTGTAAAATAGAGTAATTTTCTTATTTATTGGAACATATGAATGGTTAACAACATCTTTCAGTTGGCACAAAGGATAAGTCATCTTTTTAAACACTTAAAATGTATTTGTGGTTGAATTTATAGGCTGTGGTTATTTCAACCTCAATGAAAACAATGCATAATTTAAATGTGTTTAGGAGAACTTTACAAGCAATGTTTGGCTTTCCAGTAAACATTTATTTTTATTAATGCTTGGAAATGTGCATTACTCTTAAATGATAGAAATTTATGTCAAATTGCTTTAATGGGGGGGCTTATAAAACTTTCATGGGAGAATGTTACTTTAGTAAAGTGCCATATAATAATTGAAATTACTATTTGAAAAATCTTTATTAAGTAAATTGTTTAATTGCGATTCCATAAAATCTGGTATGTTTACCACACTATTATAATATATACCAACTACTGCATATAGTCATGCATTGAGGTATGGGCTTGTGATCGCACATGGGTAAGGAGCTTTACTTATAGTATAAGTTGATAAAGTAGATAAAATAAGATAACTAGATAGATAAGATACTTATAGCTGTAGTAGTCCAGTAGACTATAATAAAAAGATGAGCACTGTAGTGTATGTAGTTACCTTACACTACAGTAGTCATCTTATTACATGCCTAATTTTTTGGATTCTAATTTTCTTGATTTTTGCATGACAGATATAATCTCCTCCCAGGAAATCACTGTAGATGAAGCACAGATAGGGGCCCCATCATAGTTTTGCGGGGGGGCCAGTGATTCTGACAGTGTCACCGGTGGACACTATACACATATATCTGCAGATAATATGTCTTTATCCTCCTTTAAGCTGTTAGAAAGTCATGATTGATGGATATTTGTGGAATGTGTAAAAAAAAAAAATTAAATGGTATTTTGATATTTGGCCTTTATTGATCTCTCTGATTTATTTTAAGGTTCCTTAAAATTCCTTCTTTCTCTTCTGTAAAGCTAATGGGACTTTACCCATGTTCTCACTGTAAACATATTTAGTCTGACAATTTAAAGTGGATTGAAGGGTGGACCCCTGACTGCACAAACTAGAAATACAATTAATAGGAAAGTTAACAATATTCAATAAGAAAGTCATTCCCTGAAGTAAAATATAAGAAAACACTGTAAATTGAAAATAGAAACCTTCCTCTCTGCATGAATTGTACACTCTAGCTTGAACTTATTATTTTATCATTCATTATTTAGATTATTTACAAACATAACATTATTGAAATGGAACTGTAAGTTATCCAATTTGTTTTTCTTTGCAGGTGTCCTGTAATATAGTGTATACCATAATCATCCAAATGTTTATTTTTATTTAAATGAATGGGTTCACAACTCTGGAAATATTTTTTAAATAATATAATGTAGTGGATTATATAGCCTAATAATTCTATAATAAACATGCATTGCTTTGTTTTTTACTAACATAATGGCATTATGGTTACAATAAGATGATACCAAGGCACTTTTATGCACATTTCCAGCATATGATATTTATATTACAGAAGAAAAAGAATAATATTAAATTCCACTGTTCAGACGACATTGTATACTTAAAGGGCATGTCCGCCCCAAAACTAAAATTTATCACACTACTGGCCCCACTGTGTAGTGTTTAAAAATTCTTACATCTCTGCTCCAAATGGTTCTCCTGAAGTGCTTGTCCAAATTTGCAAAAAGTGCAAGTGCAAGTTTCTGGGCTTTGTTTTACAAATCTAACTTAGCAGTTGGGGGTGGGTTGGGGTGCCCTACACTATGGAAATAGATTTTAATAGAAGGTGGAAGGGATATGGAGAGTGGGAGGGCTCCTGCGCATGCCAGAGACCTCAACAACAACAAGGAAGCGGCAGACATTCAGATGATTCCCAGACAGCTCCTTAATTTTTGGGGTGGACATACCCTTTAAAGTGCCCATCATTACATCATTCACAGCCTAATAACTATGCCTTTATTTAGGGGTTATTTATGTAAAAATTCTCTGCTTGATAAAAAAAAGTACCTTACTTTCTAACCCACAACAATTCACAACCACTAGGCCGCTAGGCATATGTGTTTCCTCCTGTATCAGTTACAATGTGTATCCCTAGAACTGCAGTGACTCAGAGCTCCTAGATTGTACAATATGCACAAGGGACATTGGGGTTGATGCAATAAGGTTCAAATGTTTGACTGTGGCATTAATATTCAACAAACAATCAGTTGTTACCTTTTTACTGGGTTACTGTATTTAGACAACATATGATTGGTTGCTGCAGATTAAAGGGAAACTCCAAACAAGTTAAATTTAAATGAATTTAAAACGAGCCATCAACCACCTGTCTATGTGCTCCACAGGTTAATGGGTGGGAGGCTGACATGTGACATTCCTAAGGCTGCTCCTCCACCTCGCCGCCAGCGAGCACAGCCTCAGACTTCAGTGACAGGACAGGAGACAGGAAGTCCCTCCCCCTCTCTGCTGTGTGAAGATCCTCACAGAGAATGTAAGGGAATCTACAGCCCTACTCTCCCGCTATGTGAAAACAGCCTTTTCAGGTTGTTCTCACTCTGCCTGAAAAGGCTGTTTTCACATCGTTTTCTGTAGGGGGTGTCTGAGTGGGCAACGTCAACCACGGTTGGGCTGGGCCACAACACCCCCGTGGGGTGAGCAGGGCCACGGCACCTGCGAGTGGGCAGGGCCACATGGGGCTGTAAGTTAACAGGCCAAGGGGGGCCTGCAAATGGAGGGGCCATGGGGTCAATGAGTAAGAGGGACCAGGAGGGCTTGCCAGAGGATGGGGGCTGCAAGGGGGCGAGGAGACACAGTGCAGATTGACTGTCATCCACTGGAATGGTTTCAGAGCAGGAAGCAGGAAGTGCATGGAACCTGGTGATGCTGCTGCCATATCACAAACAAAAAATTTAAATATCTTTAAAACTATGCAAAATAAACAAAAATAAATTGCAAAAAAGAGCAATTCCTTTCAATTTAACTAAAGTCATTTTTGGACCACAGTTCCCCTTTAATAGCACAGGCACCTTTTATTGCATTGCAATTGTTTCTTGTTTTATTTTATTTTTTTCAGATTGTACTTTTTTAAAAAAAGAAAGCTATTGAGGTAAAAAGGTACAGTAACCAAGAACCCAAATGATCATTTCTTCCTATGGTGAGAAAATGAAGCAAAGAAACTACTTAAAGTTTGAAAAGCAGCAGGCTTTATAACCCTTTTTGTCTGTAGCTGTATAGCGTATCATAAAAATATATATATATATGAGAGCTAGAGCTGATTGACCTAATAGCCAGATTTGACTGATTTTAAGAACGGTAGCATTTCCTTTTATGCCATTTTAACTGAAAAAATACATATCCCAGCTTGAACACTACTCACAAACTGACTTTTTTAGTTTTTGAGCCAGTTAGAAATATCCTGTCTCCTGATGTGTATAATGACTCATTTCACTCATGGAGAGTCAATTACCAAATGTTTCATTTATTTTCCATAGCCTTATAATTTCTTGCTCTGTTTGATAAGTGAGAATATATAATCATAAACTTTAACAAAGTATTTATGGAACTAAATACACGAAGCACAAAATACTGTAAACATATATAATTCCCTAGTAATGTACATAAAAACTTTCCTTTGTTCTGGTTTCTTGCCCTTTTTCCTCTTTTCTTTATTCATTTTGAAATTGTTGTTACTGTACATCTTACTATTAATACCCTGTAAAGAATTAGTGATATAACTATATCTCTGTCTGCTTTGCATAATTATTAGTAGGAAAGTCTGCTGGCTAGGCCACACTACTTTGCTTTTAAGCACGAGGGGATTGCGATCTGATCACGCTAGGGTACAAAGATGGTAGAAATGGCCCAGGCTGTGAATCAAAAATGGTTGACTAACTAGCTGACTGGTGGATTAGTTAGCAAGCTTACTGTTAAACTGATGGTCAGATGTTGGCTGTGGAATTTGTTTTCAAGCTTGCTGGTGGGTTGGTTTGCAAATTGACTATTGTAGTGGCTAGCAAGCTGTATATTCAAACAGATTGGAAGGCTGCTTACCAGACTGGCTGTAAAGCTGACCAATAGACTGGCTAGCAGGCATTCTGATGTACTTGCTACTACAGGGTTGCAGGACCTGCCTCAGGCAGGGGGCTGCCCTAGTTGCACACCAGGCAGTGGTCAGACCACTTCAGTGGCTTTATCCCTTGCCCATATATATATATATAATACAAAAAACTATAACGCTGTGTGTAGGAAGCAAGCTATCTGCTGGCGGGTTCCAAAACAACTCCTAATATAGCATTAAGGCAATCATAAACTAGCAAAATGTATACATAGAAAACGGATACATAGTATACACAGCTCCATTAAAAATAACAACTGTGAGAACTAGTATCAATCAACATGATGAGAGAAACTCACACGTTCAAATAGATGGTCCAGGTGCGTAAGCCCCAGACCCTTCGCTAGTAAGTAATCATTGGTAAAGATGGAGGCCAGTTGGAGTAAATGTAAACAAACACTCACCGCTCACAGCAGATGGCCCAGGTGCAGACAAGCCCCGAGCCCGTCGCTAGTGCCCAATCAAACAGGAAAAATCACAAATGAAGGAGCGTGCACACTGTTCAATAAATTACGAAATCTTCTCAGTGAATTCACTGAGAAGATTTCGTAATTTATTGAACAGTGTGCACGCTCCTTCATTTGTGATTTTTCCTGTTTATCCCTTGCCCATCCCTACTCCATCCGGGCACACCCAGACTCCACCAACAGACCTGTAAACATGTTGGTACTGTTGGGCCACAATTTTAGAGGAACAAGCCACATGCATTAAGCTGCTAGACTGGTAAAGAAATAGATACGTCTCTAAAAGATATATAAAGAGCCTATCCTGATTTCTTAGATAGAAAGCATAAAGACATGAAGAGGATATAAGGCTTAAAAACATTAATACTTTATTATTACAATATTAAAAGCGGTAAGTTGATCGAAAATCATGTGTGTAGGTAAATATATAAATATCATATCAAACATGTTGACTGGTGGATTAGCTAGCAATATGCTTGTTGAGACCAATTGAAAAGTTATCTTGTGAACTGGCTGGAAAACTAAGTAGTAACTGGCTCTCATGTAGTAGTTAGAATGTTAGCTGCTGATTTGGCTATTACTGGCAAGTTGACTAGTGGACTGGCAGAAAGGCTGACTGGTTGAAAAGCAAGCTCACTGGTAGACATGCTATCTAGTGAACTGGCTAGCGGACTGATTGGTAGGTGCACTGGTTAGCAGGTTGCCTGCTGAACTGTACCATGTTTTGTACCAGAGTTTTGACACAAATCTGGTTTTAGGTCATTGGCTCTGCTGTCAAAACTTATCAGTTGGAAATACAGAAATATTGACATCTGAATCTTCTGGTTTCTGCATGGAATTTTAGTTCCAACCTTTGAAATTCCACAACACAATTCTAGGGACTGTTTTGTGAACCTGCCAGGTAGGTTCTAGCATTCCTAGCGATATGGCTAGCAGTTTGACTGGAAAGCTAGCTGGCAGGAGAACAATGGGATAGCAGGTTGTTCGGTGCACTGCCAGAAAGACTGACTGCTCTTGGTTCCACAGTGCACAGAGTGAATTTTTTTGATGTATAACAGTAAAGGAGTAATAAAACACTTTTGCTATATTAGGCTAAGGCCACAGTACAACTAATAAAAAAGTGCTGTACGTTTTCTGTGCGCTTTTGCAATAAGCTTGTGTCTGTTTACATCCACTTTTACGTGCATTTACACTTGCGTTTCCCCACCTTATGGGTTATAAGAAAATTGCATGATGAATTGATTGTATCCCCTTCTGTCCCCTTTATTGTGCTTTCATAGACTTGTATTAAGTGTGATTTTGACAGTAATTTAACACAAATGGTGATCGCAAAAGTTAAAAATTCGCAAAGGATGGCAACTCAATGGGGATTACTTCCTGTGATTTTCATTATAAGTAAAATGTCATTGCAAATTGCAGAGCACAAATGGATCATAAAACATGGCAAAAAGCACTAGTGTGGTCTAGCCCTACTACTATAAATACCACCTATAGTGTACATTTATATGAGCATTTTGTCAGCAATAAAATTATCCAAACTATGCTAATTGCACAGTGGCATAGTTTAAAAAAGTTTATTAATAATGTATCAAAATATTAAGTATAGAAAAATATTGTAGTGCCGTATTAGTCCAATATATAGATATTAAAAAAAATAAGAGTACTGTGATACTTTTTCTATGGACTAACAGTTTATTTAGTAGACAATCTTTCGAGGGCTAAACCCTCTTCATCAGGTCAGAGCAGTACTGATTTTAACAAAGGTTAACAGAAAGTAAAAAGCCAATTCCAAAAGATAATAAGATAAGTAAAACAACCAAAACAACAAGGGGAGAGACAAAAAAACCAACCAAACAAAAAAAAGAGTAAAGAGCAAAAGTTGCCCAGGAAAGTGTAGAGGGCAATAAAATGAGAGGAGAGATAACAGAATAGTGAAGTGGTCAAGAAATGCAAGGGGGGAAGAGAAGGCAGGGAAAACCCCCAAAAACCCCAAAACAATACACCAGGTACTACACCATGTGAGGACGCTAGATGCAAGCTTTGTACCAACATCAATAGTTCTCCTTTTGTTACACACGGGAAGGGAATTTTTCACATCCATGGATCCTATAGCTGTACATCCAGCAATGTGTCAACTAAATAAACTGTTAATCCATAGAAAAAATATCACAGTTATTTTTTACAAAATATTAATATGCAATATGTGTTGGTAATACTTCTGTTAAATCTGTTTATTAACGATTTGAAAGTAGGTATTAATAAAAAGGGAATAAAAAGTGGTTAAAGTATAACTATCAGGTGTATAGAGTTTTTTTAAAATACAGTTAAAATGAAAGGTACTTGGGACATGTATATAAGACCGGTAATTCCTACCTCCCAATATTGTTCCTGTGAGGAGCATCAGCCCAAAGAAAACAGATTCTCACAGTCTTAATCCTGGCTTCAGCACTATCTTTAGTAAAGGATTAGTCCAGGACTAACGTGGCAAATGAAAACTAAGTACTGTAGCTCCTTAACAAAATGATGTGAGTTAGGAATAATGCTACCTCCCTGCCTTAGAAACTTTCCATTTTTAAATAGTTATATTTTAGAGTATAGTTATCCTTTAAAAAGAGCACCACTTATAATAAACACATATCTCTTAACCCATACATATGGGAGGTGCTTGTAGAAAATGGCTCTGTGTCAAGTGAATCCCTGTAGAAAAACGATCTTGGTGTTGTGGTGGATACCAAACCTAAAGGATAAGTATACTATAAAATGAAGTTATGGTCAATAGGAAACCGCAGCTTTAAAAAAAACAGCTGCCATATTTTCCCCCTTACCTTTGTAGAGTTAAAGTTGCTGACATCTTGTTTGTCACTAGGTGACAAGGCGCGCACAGACCGATCATGCTTTATAACATGAGGTTAGCAAATCAAGAGCTAGATGAAAATCTCGGAGGGGGGTATCTAACTAATCACCTAGTGACAGACAAGATGTCAGCAAATTTAACTCTTCAAAGGTAGGCTCTGGAGGGGCTTAGGGGGCAAAAAATATGCCAAATGTTTTTTTTAAAGCTGCAGCTTCCTATTGACCATAACTTAATTTTTTAGTATACGTATCCTTTAAAGGTAGAAAGCAGTGCCAGTCAGCAACAGCAAGAGCCAGCAAGATATTGTCTTGTATAAAGAGAGGCATGGATTCAAGGGAGGAAAATGTTATTCTCCCTCTTTACAAAGCATTGGTAAGGCCTCATTTGGAATATGCAGTGCAATTTTGGAATCCTGTGTACAAAAATGACATCTTTGAAATGGAAAGGGCTCAGAGAAGGGCAACTAAGATAATAAAGGGAACGGGGGAGCTTCAATATGAAGATAGATTGGATAAGTTGCAATTATGTACGCTGGAGAAAAGGCGCTTGTGTGGGGATATGATTACTGTGTATAAATACATGAACAGGCTATACAATAAAATATCTGGGGTATTGTTCATCAATATGTCAGAGGACACGTGGAGATCTTTTAAGACTTGAAGAACAGACGTTTAATCTTCAAGTTCAGAAAGGGTTTTTCACTGTAAGAACGGTAAAAACTATGGAACTGTCTTCCAGTGGACGTTATCATGGTAGGTTCATTGGATTGTTTTAAGAAAAGCTGGATGATTTTCAAAAAACAAGAAATGTACTGATATTGATTAGTGTTGGACACAAACTCAAACTTTATAAGTTCATACAAACTCAAACTATTCGAACTATCTGTATCAGAACTATGAACTAGTTCTGTTTTTTTGAACTTGTGGATTTTTTTTTTGAAAATGCTCAAATCGGTAACCATCGAATGTATCGTTCGATTCAGGTAACCCTTGAATGTAGCCTTCAATTTTGGTAACCCTCAAATCTATGGTTAGGTAATCGTCAAATGTAGTTTTTGATTTCGGTAACCCCCGAATGTAGCCTTCGATTTCGGTAACCCTTGAACGTAGCCTTTGATTTCAGTAACAATCGAATGTAGCGTATAATTTCGGTGACCCTTGAATGCAAAGTTTGGTAACTCTCAAATGTAGCGTTGAGTAAAGGGGGGAAGCAAGACAGGAGAAAGAACATGGTAATCCCATATGTAGAAGGTGTGTCAGAGAAATTAAGAATAATTTTCAAGAGACACCACGAGTCTGTCATGAACAATGCTGTTTTGACACCTTACCCTGGGCAGTTTTGATAATACCTCTCTCTTAAATACAATGCAATCAACACCTTGCATTCAGAAGGTCCCTAACACCTTGCTGTTATATATATTGGGACACATTCCAGGGTATTTATTGCAAAGAGATTCTTGTGAATACTCTGAATTGAGAAAGCCAGTCAGATGACTAGCAAAACGTCTTTAAGAACTAAACTTCAAGTCCAGTTGATCCAACTGAATACTACAGATACAATAACTTTTACAGGTGAATGTGCTAAGCAGTTTTTTTTATATATATACACTATAGAGCAGGTATTCTCAAACTGTGTGCCTCCAGATTTTTGTAAACTACTAATCCCAGCATTCACTGTCTTCCCTCTGTAGTTCAGGAATGCTGGGAGTTGTAGTTTTCAAACATCTGAAAGCACATCATTTGAGAATCCCTGCTATAGAGAATCCTAGTTCTTATAGCAGGGAGCATAATAATACAAAGGGCATAAATGAGGAATATTAACTCTAGACAACAGGGGGTATGGTACTGAAACAATTTTAATATAAACAAAGCTCCAGGGCCTGATGTAATACATCCTCAGATCCTAAGAGAGCTTAGTCCAATTTTATTTAGACCACTGTTTCTTATCTTTTCAAATTCACTTTTGTCTGGGGATGTGCCTTTGAATTGTAAAAAAACAATCTTATAGCAATTTAAAAAAAAGATAGTCGTTCACAACCTAGTAACTATAGGCCTGTAAGTCTAACATCAGTGGTAGGGAAGGTGCTGGAAACTTTGTTACGGGATCATTTTCTTTACATTGTTTTCAGAATAGATCTTATAAGCAGTAGTCAGCATAGATTTATATGAAATAGTTCATGTCAGACAAACTTACTTGTTTTTTATTAAAAATGGAGTAAGAATTTTGATTGTGGCATAGCAGTGGATGAAGTATACAAGGATTTTGCTAAGGATTTTGATACCAGAAGCATAATTACCAGGGGAGCATGGGGAGCAACCGCAGGGGGGCCTGGGAGCTAAGGGGACCCCATCTTTTTATTTTTCCTATGACAGATATACAGTAGCTTCCTATTAGAAAACCTCTGTGGATGAAGCACAGATAAGGGCCCCATAAAAGTTTTCCTGGGGGTAGGGATTCCAGACGTCCATTTTTCCCCAGAATCTCCCATAGAACAAAGTAACAAACCTCTATCTGCAACTGCACCTATGCATGGGACCAGAGCAAGTGTCTGCATGGGAACAGATCACATGATTTAATTAGTCTTTGTAATAGTTGAGGTTTGTACCATGTTAGCCATAAGTAAGAGAAGAAAAGTATAGCTGTGATACCTTTTATTGGCTAACTAGATAAAAAAATTAAGCAAGCCCCCTTCATCAGGCTGGATGTTACAAAAGAAACTGAGAAATCACAAACTTATATACACTTTGGGACAGTAAACATCAAACAAATTGAAAAGATGACCAGGTACAGATACAGACTCAGAGTCTTTGTAAATCCTTCTGGCCACAATGATCTATGGGATGTGGATGATCTAGTGATGATAATAACAATCTACCAGTTGATGAGGTTCGGCTATGTATATGGACCTCCAGATGATTGACATTTTAAAATCCCAAGAATTGTACAACAGCAGGTGTTGGCAGGGAATACAGGGAGTTGTAGTTTTCAAAATATAGCATAAATATCTACACCCATATAAAGGTGTAGATATTTCACTGCAGCTCCACCTGCTGCTTACCCATAATCCACTGTTATGGTACCTGCTCATTGTTACTTTACTGTCTCCCATAATGCAAGTTTGCACAGTGGGTGGAGATTAAAATGTATATTCTGCAGGACATAGTTATAAAATCATAGAAGGTAACCAGTAGATCTCCAGATGTTTTAAAACTATAACTCTGAGCATTCCTTGGCTATAGAGTGAATGCTGAGAGTTGTAGTTCTTAAACCACTTGTTACCTATTCCTTTCACAGATCAACAAGAACATAGTTGCAGGTAAAGATTTAAAATGAGCTGAGGCCCATGGGTAGGTAGAAGTTGGAGACAGTATAGGCCCATGGGTAGGAAGTAGGAGACAGTGGAAGCCCATAGGTAGGTAGTAGAGGCCCATGGGTAGGTAGGGACAGTAGGGATATATTCTATAAAGTGTACCTTGTACTCTTTACCAGGGATCTCATACCTGTGGGCCTACATTTGTTTGAAAAACATAACACCCAGCATTCCACTACAGCACTCACTATATCAGAAAGCATATTGGGAATGCTGGGAGTTTTATGACATCTGGATGCCTGCAAGTTGAAGGCCCCTGTTATATTATTTAGTTGTATTGTAGGTTTGTTTCTATGAACATTTTTGGATGTGAATAATACATTTATTTTAGAATTTTTTTTAATTCTATGTACAAATTTTAGGAAGAAAGACTAAAAGAGGGTCAGGTCAGGTTTCGGGTCTAAAAATTTCAGGTCGGGTAGGGTCATGTGTATGAAGCGGATAAAAAAGCGTGTTGCAGTTTGGTGGGGGTAAGGATTTTTCGGGTTAGGTGCGGGTCTCGAACCCCCCCCTTCAGCTATTTTTGCCTTTCCCTGGATCACCTGATAAGTAGGGTTCACAAGTAGGGTATAAAGGTTGGACAAGATGGACATTTGTCTACAGTATGTAAGTTTCCATTACCACGTAGATAGATTGTCATATTAGGTGGCTAAGTGGCAGAACAGATTCAATGTTGATAAATGTAAGGTGATGCATTTTGAGCTTAAAAATCCGTGTGCTGTTTATACTATTATTATATATATATGTTTCCTCCTCGATTGCTTGCATATTGTACTAATTAAAAACTACTTTAGATTTGAGAAGAATTATTACCTACAGCTTCAAGGCACCTCTATGGGCACAGCAATGGCACCAGCCTTTGCTAATATCTTTGATAATAAACTGGAAAAAGAATACTGAATACTTTCTATCCCATAGGTACAAGGATAATATTATCAGGTATTGGCGATATGTGGACGATATCCTGATAATATGGAAAGGCAGTATTAATGAATTTCAGGATATGGTTAATGAGGCCAGCCTTAAACACCAAACCATTAAGTTCACCTGGGAAACGGCTACAGAAAATCTTCACTATTTGGATGTCGATCTTTCCATTATAGGCAGACACATACATACTAGCCTGTATACAAAGCCCACTGACAGGAACAACATACTACTACCCAGTAGATTTCATTTCCCAGGCACCATAAAAGCCATTCCAAAAGGGCAATACACAAGGGCAAAGAGAATCTGCTCTACAGATGTAACATACCAGATAGCTAAAGAAAAACTTGATGAAGTTTTTAGCCAGAGGTTATAATAAGTATACTATAAAGAATGAAGCCAGAGTGATTGAAGAAGTCCCGAGAGAAACTCTACTTAAAGGCAATCCAGATAAAATTAGAAAGGACAATATTACATTTGTTTCCACCTATTCAGGCTTCAGCAAGCAGGTCCATAAGATTATCAATAAATACTGGTCCATTCTTAGCAGCAACAGCGAGATTGGTAAATTATTTTCCCAAAGACCGGTCTTTAGCTACAAAAGAGGTAGAACCATCAAAGACATCCTTTGCCCTGCAGAAACAGCTACATCTACACATACAGTGGAATCCAGTTCCAATAAAAGAGGTACTTTCCCATGTCTAGAATGTATCTGCTATAGTTCAATCATCAAAGGAGATATCGTGTACCATCCCAATACAGGTAATAAAATCAAGCTATATCATCAATCTAATTGCAACACGAAAGTGGTCATCTATTTATTAAAATGCCCCTGCGGATCGGGATATGTTGGGCAAACTACAAGACCGGTCAAAAAAAGAATTAAGGAGCATAGAGCCAATATAAGAAACTTTAAGACAAATACACAGATACCCCAGTCTCCTGCCATTTTAATAACACGAGGCACAATCAGATGCAACTAAAGTGGCAGGTATTAGAGAAAGTTGAAAGACAGAACCGTGGGGGAGACTTTAAAAATACCCTGCTCCAGAATATAAATGGATTATGGAACTTAATACAATCTTTCCAACTGGTATGAATGAACAATGTAACATAAAATGCTTTTTGTGACAACTCAGGTATAACATGTAACATATGTATCCATTTATGGTTTTACAGCTTATATTTGTATTTTCCCGCAGATATAAATAGAACACCTGCATATAGAAAACTTCAGATTAGTAAGTAAAGCCTGCAGGTGTATCATAGTGGATCCATTTCAACAGGCCACATAGTGGCAGTACTGTATTTATTACCATGTGTCTATTTTTACTGCAATCATTAATTTTGCTACTATTTAGCTATTCCTTGCATTTAATGCAATTATTTTATGCAACTATTAGTTTGCATTATTTATGCAGCTCAGAAATGGGAGTTAGTTATTTCTTTTACAGGTATATCTGCAAGGATACTAGTATGGAAGTCTGCTATCACGCAATTTTATTTGTCTATAATTTTATTTACTTTATTTTCTGTATCGTATTGTTTCTCTTTCATCATATTGTATTTGGTTGTTCTGAACACACTGCGTTCCAATATTGTTCCACAACATTTGGACTTCTACACATTATGTTTAGTACTATGTATACCCCCAAGTACTCGATGTATTCAATTTATTATGTTTCTACAATACACAAGTTTATGGATTGTTCCAAAATTCTAATGTTTGCACAAAGTAAACAGTTAACACTTGAAGAGAAAGAAGACTTTGGAGGCGGGACCATTGGAACTACACTATGCTGATTTGCTGATCAATTTGTTGGGGGATGGGCTTAGGTGGTTTGTTCCTTCATGACTACCTATATTAGGCGGTCTGTGTTTTACATATGGTGTGCTTGAGAAAGGACATTGGTCCGAAACATGTAGCACATATGTTTTGTTTAATAAAGACATCTTGTTTCACAGCTTGGAGTCTGTGCCATCTGTAAGCTGCACTCTTACTAACCTCCATTTATTTGAATTGCTGAACCTGGACCAGAGATACCAGGAAGTGTAATATATATAGAGGAGAAGCTGCACACCCTGGGCACTAGCATGTGCCTCTAGTCGATTTCCTGGTGGTGCTGGTCACTTGAACGTTCTGCCACGTCCTTAGTAAGGTAAGTTGAGATAATGATGACCGCACACATCCAATCAGTGAAAAGGGTCCTTAACCCATTTATTAAAGATGAAACAACCAAATAAGGTTTCGGGGGGCCTAGTCTGATGAAGGGTGGCTAGGCCCCCCAAAATGTTATTTGGTTGTTTCACCTTTAATAAATGGGTTAAGGACCTTTCACTGATTGGATGTGTGCGGTCATCATTATCTCAACCATACCAGGCTGGGTGTTATGTTTTTCAACCATACCAGGAAGTGTAGCCTACAGCTTCTACGTTGCTCTTTGGTTTAGAGGGTCCCCATTCACTCTGCTTATACTATTAATGGGTCTTTGAATCTGTGTTGGAAAAAGATCCTGAGTTTTGGTGGACAACAAATTTAAATGTAACAAGCAGGAGGCATCAGCTAGAGACAGTAATATTTTGTTTTGTGTAAAGAGGGGTATGGATTCAAGGGGAAAAACTATAATTTTCCTTCTTTACAAAGCACTGGTAAGGCCTCATTAGTAATATGCAATGCATGTATAAAAATCATATACTGGAAGAAAATAAATTTACAGGGAGATTCAATAAAAGTTCTTATCATTAAAAATGGTGCTAATTTTGCCCCAACCAATCAGATGTTAGCTGTTAGCTGGTTGGTGCAAATTTAGAACCATTTTTAACGATAAGAATTTTTATTGAATCTCCCTGTTAGTCTTTAAATTTAGAAGGGGGTTTTACTGTCAGAACGGTAAAACTATGGGACTTAAAGGGTATCTTTACAGGGAAAGGCCTGTCACTCCAGAAGCAGAAATTATAATATGTGACCCAAGCTTGACCTCTTTGCCTGCCTGCCAGCACACTTTCTGCAACATTTAAGAGAATGGGCAGAGAAAAGACAGCAGGGGGGAGGGAGGGGGAGATGTGTAAACAGAGCAGGGTCCATGGTGAGGCTGTGCAATACTTATAAGTGTTGCAGCCACTACAAGAAGGCAGTGAGTAAGGGAGGGTGGGGGAATTAGGAGTATTCATTAAACATTAATAATTTAATGACAGAGCAATCACATATAATTATGTGAGTACCACCATTTTACTTCAAATTGTACTTTCAGAAAATGTAAAGTTGTTTCAGTGAGTATAGGGACACTTTAAGTTGCTGGATAAGTTTCTAAAAATAAAGAATATAAAATGTTACTGGTATTGATATATAAAGTTGGAGTCGATCCACGGATATTTCCACTTGGAGAGAAGAAGGAACTCTGGACTTGACTAACTACTACTGTATTTATAGATATAGAGAAATTACTATAAGGTTCATATTGCATGGGAAATTATTTGAATCAAATTTATTATTAGACTTTGTTTGCTCTTTAAACAAAGAGACCTAGCAAGGCGATCACTTAATTGTAAGCCGTCTCAGTACACCTGCCATTAGTCACTAAATAAGTTAATGCCATAAATATGATTGTCTGTATTTAAAATTCTACAAATGCAGTGATCAGTAATTAGCACTTAAGACTGCAGAAAATTTGACCATTGTATTTACCAACTGCAGTAATTATCAATTACAAGTCACGGGAGCCTATTTATAAAGGCGGGGTGTTGCAATTAATTTTACTACCATGTCGTTATTGTATGAAACTACCATAAAATACTGTCATTTTGTTTCACAAAATGATTCCATGCTGTATTTTGCATCTACACAGTATTTCATGGATAATTTTTAAGCTGTTAATAAGTCATGATTGCTGGATATTTGTGGAATGTTTGGAAACAGTTAATCAGATTTTTTTAGGGTATTTTGCTATTGGTAAAGAACCCTCGACTTTAGCGATCTATAACCATAATAAGACTGAACTTGTCCTTTTCCCACCCTCACGATCTGTTCTCCTCCCTAACCTTACTATTAATATTAACAACACACCCTTATCCCCATCTCCTCATGTCCGCTGCCTGGGAATAACACTAGATTCCGATCTTTCCTTCAAACCCCATGTCAATTCATTCGCCAACTCCTGTTGGCTACAACTCAAAAACATCTTCCGCATTTGACCCTTCCTCTCGAAGGAAGCTACAAAAAGTCCATGCCCTAATCATATCCCGGCTAGACTACTGCAACACACTCCTGTGTGATTTACCAAGCAACTGCCTGGCACCGCTCCAATCCATTCTCAACTCTGCTGCCCGGGTCATTCATTTCTCTTCCCGCTTCTCTAATGCCTCTCCTCTCTGCCACTCCCTCCACTGGTTGCCCATCACGCAAAGGATCCAGTTCAAACTGCTTACCTTATCCTATAAAGCATTATCCAACACAGCCCCTCCATATATCTCAGTGCTGATCCAGCGATACCGTCCAAGGCGCAACCTCCGCTCTGCAAATGATACCCTCCTCTCATCCACTCTGGTCACCTCTTCCCATGCCCGCATTCAGGACTTTACTCGTGCTGCCCCTCTGCACTGGAACTCCCTTCCTCCATCTGTCCGTCACTCACCATCCCTTAACACCTTCAAACGTAACCTTAAAACCCACCTCTTTAGGCAAGCATATAACCTGGCCTAAACATTACCCACTTACTACCCAATTTGATCCAACCCGCCTTTCACACTCCACTGCCAATATATTTACAGCCTACCGATTCCTGTCACCTTATGTCTCACCCCCATATCCTCTAGTCTGTAAGTTCTTTGGGCAGGGTCCTCTCTCTTATTGTATCACGGTATTGCTGTATAAATCTACTCACTCTGTTTACTTATATTATGTATTACCTGTGTATGTAATATGTATGACTTTATATAACATGTATTACCCTGTATGTAATATATCACTATGTAATTGTAAAGCACCACGGAAGATGTTGGCGCTATATAAATCAATAATAATAATAACCCTAGAATGCGGCGTTTGGCAACCCTCCAATACAGCAATAACCCTCGATTTAAGTGCTCCATAACCCTCAAATGTGGCATTTTCCTCGTTTTCAGCGCTAACACTCGAATTCAGTGATAACCTTCGATTTTAGCGATCCATAACCCTAGAATGCGGCATTTGGTAATCCTCGAATTCAATGATAACCCTCAACTTTAGCGCTCCTTAACCCTCGAATGTGGCATTTGCTAACACTGGAATGTGGAGTTTGGCAACCCTCCAATTCAGCGATAACCCTTGACTTTAGTGCTCCATAACCCTCGAATGTGGCATTTGCTAACCCTTGAATATGGCAAACAATTTTGGTAACCCTCGAAAATTCAACGCGGAAGCTCGAAAATAGCTCAATAGGGAGGAAAGTTAGTATTTAAACAAGTTTTGGTGATATGTACATGTTACCCAGGTGCCAGAGTAATGTACGGTAACCATTGCTATTTTAACTGTATTTTATCAGAACTTTTCGAACTATCAGGGTAATTTAATAAAAGTTCTTATCGTTTAAAATGGTGCTAATTTTGCCCCAACCAATCAGATGTTAGCCTTCAAATGTTAAATATGATCTGATTGGTTGGGGCAAAATTAGCATCATTTTTAACTATAAGAACATTTATTGAATCTCCCTGTAGAACTTTTATTGAATCTCCCTGTATTTGTCCCCATTGACATTAATGAGTTGGTTTTCAAACTATTGAACTTTTTTACTGATTAAAAACTTTAATTTTTAACATGATTGAAGCTTGCAAGCAACCCACAAGATGATTGTCTTTATTCTAAAAAAACATAATAGTAATTTTTATTTAAAGTATAAGTATGCTGTAAAATTAAGTTAAGTTGGAAGCTGCAGCTTTTCTATGCCCCTCCAGAGCCTAGCTTTATTGCTTCAAAGTTGGTGACATCTTGATTCTGCATTGTTGAATCTGTCCCTCTGAGATTTCCTGGTGCCTCCAGCTTCTTTAGTCTGAATAGGTAATGTCTGTTGGTTCCGAGCGTGTGTGCGCTCTTGCCTTGTGCACGTGCATGATGTCGCGGCACACACAACGTGATGTCAGTGCGTGAACGGACGTGTGCACACGTGATGTCATCCTGCCGTGCCATGTGTGTGCGCATCGAGAGCTCTTGGAACCAACTGAAATTACTTTTTCAGACTAAAGAAGCTGGAGGAACCAGGAAATCTCGAAGGAGCAGAGCTACACTTTTCACTATACAGAATCAAGATGTCACCAACTTTGAAGCAGGAAAGTTTTTTTTAAAGCTGCAGCTTCCAACTTAACTTTATTTTACAGCATACTTATTCTTTAAGCTAAAAAAACAGTTGGAGCTTCATTAGTCTTAGCCAGTATAGTAAATAAGAAAAATGAAAATGTCTTTAACTTAGGTATTAATCTGTCATATTCAGGGAGCATGGAAAATAGACACTGTACTCTCATTCTGACCTGAGGAAACTACTTTAAAATTACAGAAAGTAATGACATGCATCTATATCTGAACAAAGCGATAAGTGTGCGAGCTATCCGTTTTCTAATTATACTTCAATCAAATAAATTACAAAATCAAACCTGATATAATTTAAGTTTTCAAGGCAAATTAAAGCTTTCTTACCATAATGATGGATATGAAAGCAACAAAGAGAAAAACTCTTTGATTTGTTTTTATCCAACCTTAACTTCCTGCAGATTTCATTTAGCTACTAGGGCTGATTAAATTTGCATTGTCCCTTGTAGCAGTAGGAAAAGCCACATTAATGCACAGTTGGCACTTAGAAATTCTCCGTATTGGAAGATGAAGCACATTGAGGTACTGTAACATGTTGCTACCTCATGAAAACCAACAGGAAACATTTGAATATGCTATTTTATCATTTTTTTTTTTACAATCAAGTTATATCGACAACAAAATTAAGATGTATTGACAATTTTAGTAAATTTTTTTTAAAGTTTTATTTACTGCCCTATATGTTGGGTGATTATAGAGCAGGGTTATTACTGTCTATACAGTTGAGTTACTAAGATTTTACTGTTGTTTTTGTGCCTAACAATAAAAAATTAATTTCAAAGGGAGATAAGAGCATAATCAATTTAGGTAGTGGAATTATTACTTTTTAATGTTGGCCCACTCACTCACGGGTTTGTTTAGAAACTGGGACTCATCGCTAATCAGTAGCACTATACTGTATTTATATGTAATTTAACCTTAGGAGTGCTCCTACAGTCATTCCATTGTATTATTAATTATGAAAATAGATTGTCCAAGGCCAAGCCAAGCTAATTGGAGTTCCAATGCCTTTAATATAAAGAATTGGATGGAAGACCTCTTTTCTAATTATAAAATCATGGGGGGGGGGGTTGACAGCTTGCTACACTAATCAAATACAGAGGTTTGGTAAATGCAAACGTTTGAAAAAGATAAGTTAAAATGTTAGAACCTTCAAGACATTTCATTCTTATGATCATAAAAATGCAATTAAAACTGTATTTTAAACTGTATGCAAATGCATAAATAATATGATATTGTATGGGGCCTTGGAATATGCATTGGTATTTTTTTTTTGTTTCTATGCATGGATAGATAGTTGTGCACCTTCATTGGTGGTTCCTGGAACCAGCTGTGCAAAATGTCTTCATCATGTATCATTGTGTTTGTGAAAAACTAGCTAAAAGTGGGGGGACAAGACAGGAGAAAGGACATGGTTATCCCAAATACCGAAACACAAGTAGAGCGACATTATACACGCAGTGCAGTGAAGAGATTTGTATGCGGAGGAGATGAAGCTGTTGCACCAACTTATCGCCTTGCACAGAAAAGCAAATTCCTTGTGTCGGGACTCGGCCATGTACTTGCATCTTATTCTTAAGGAAAAAAGGACATACTTAAAGGGTATGTCCACCCCTAAAATACATTTTAATATTCTGCTCCCCCATGTCCCCCAGCCCCAACCGCATGTTTGTTTTTTCAAAAAGCTCCCAAACTCTTACTTACCTCCCCTCGATCCTCCGCCGCACTGCCGCCCCTCTGCTTGCGAGAATGCAAGCAGAGGGACGGGACCGGCCAGTCGCGTCTGTGATTGGCTGAGCGGCAGCCAATCACGGACGGGCTGCCGGTCATTCAGTGCAGCGGAGGAAAGCGGAGAGGTAAGTAAGAGTTTGGGGAGCTTTTTGAAAAAAAAAAACATGCGGTTGGGGCTGGGGGACATGGGGAGCAGCATATTAAGGGGGTGTAACGCTAGGGGAGGGATAGTAGAACGGGAGGAGAGGGAGGGGGGAGGGAGGGGGAGGGAGGGGGGAGAGAAGGCTGCAGTGCACATGGCAAATATCTACCGGAGGCTAGATAGCAGGAGAGACCTGCTATCCTCCTGGTGGTTAGTTTTGAGACTTTGGGGGGGGGTTACAGGAGAACCATAGGAGCTGGGATGTGAGGTAAGGATTACCACTACACTACATGGTGGGGCCAGTAGTTGGGGGGATTATAGTTTTGGGGGTGGACTTGCCCTTTAATATTGAACAAATCTATAAATACTAATTCTACACATTAAATTTCTAATCTGCAAAAAGCAAGTGCGGTTCCTAAGTCATTTTGGTTAAACACAACTGAATCCAATTCACGCAAAACAAGCTCACAATGCTAAATAAATTCTGTCCGTAAAATATTGTGTGCGCAAGAGCTAAAACTAAAAATACATTTAAAAAAGTGAAAATAAAAAGCTGAATGAGAAAAGATGTTGTTCTCTTTTCCTTTGAAGGGTACTTCAAAATCCAGACACAAATTGACAATCTCCTGCTATTTGCATTCTTGTATAATCTTCTAGTTCTCTGCGTTAAATTATCTCTCAAGAAACCATAAGATCATCTTAACGATGAAGATTTCCTTTTCTTTTAAGAGCTCTACAAAGCATCAGGAAATAGAAACACTTTCATCATCTATATTTTTAAACCCGAGTAATTAATAGATTTAAAAAAATAAATAAAATAAAGGAATGGGTTGTGCCCTAAACTATAGTTTACATTTCAAATGCTTTTATCTTACCATGTATGATATTAAATATACCTAGGAGTAGAAGTACTGTAAAAAGGGGTTCTAAACACAACTACCAGTATGTTTTTATTTTAGAATTGTGTGAACCAATAGAGTACTAGCTAGTCCATGCGGTAACCAAAAGTACAAGTGTGATTTACAATAGGTGCTGCTTTCATGTTGCATTACAATACATTAAGGTACAGTTATTATAATGGAATGTAAAGCCTAATAGGTATCAAACAACACTAAGGATATGAAAAGTTGCTAGAAATGCTATACTTTATAGCAAGCACTAGTTAAAAGCATTACTACAAGTCAGAAACGTAACCTACTAAATATATACAGTAGAAGAGAGGTTTCTCCCGCACAGCTGTCTCTTAAAGTAGCAGTTATGTGCTGGGTGCTGCACTGGTGCCAAGGCCAACGGCAGATTTTTCAGGTCAAACCACAAATAGCGCACACCAGTCTTACAGCAGCAAATGTGTTTTATTCACACGTGACATTTCAGTGTTATACAACACCATCTTCAGACATAATAAAATGCAACAACGTTTTATATAGAGATGAGCATTAGGGGTTGATATCACCATCTGGTGAGTAAGTGGAACAAACCAATGTACAAAATTGCAATATATATAAAAGTAGCCAAAATAATTAAAAAGTGTGCGTAATCAAAAAGTGCATGTGCATGATCATATATTAAAAAGTGCGGTATATAAACACAACTACCAGAATTTTTTGTAATTTTATATTTGTGTGAACCAATAGAGTACTAGCTAGTCAATGCGGTAACCAAAAGTACAAGTGCGATTTACAATAGGTGCTGCTTTCATGTTAGCATTACAATACATTACAGTTACAGTTATTATAATGGTAAGTAAAAAGCCTAATGGGTATCTAAAACTACTAGAGGAATGAAAAGTTGCTAGAAATGCTATACTTTATAGCAAGCACTAGTTAAAAGCATTACTGCAAGTCAGAAATCTAACCTATTAAATGTATACCTATATAAACCTGTTCTGGAATATTTACATTATTTCTGCTGCAAATTGAATTGATATTATGGTTATAACTTTATATTGATCTCCCATTGACAAAACCTACGCAGCTGTAAATTCCCAACCGCTTCCGTGTTTAGTTTAACTATAGTGTGCACCATAGTGCATGCATGCTATAGTTAAACTAAACTTGGAAGCGGTCGGGAGCCAGCCGTGGATCATGCGCAAGGTAAATATACTCAACTTTATTCCTGGCTCCTTGTCGATTGATTATTATTAATATTATTAATATTATTATTATGGCTTTATATAGCGCCAACATCTTCCGTGGCGCTTTACAATTACATAATCATACATTACATACAGGGTGATACATGTTATACAAAGTCATACATATTACATAGACAGGTAATACAAAATATGAGTAAACAGAGTGATGAGTTTCTTACAGCAATACCATGATACAATAGGAGAGAGGACCCTGCCCAAAGAGCTAACAATCTAGAAGATATGGGGTGAGACATAAGGTTGCAGGAGTCGGTAGGCTGTAAATAGATTGGCAGTGGAGTGTGAAAAGCGGGTTGATTGAAGAACGGAAGGTAAGGCATAGCTCCTTTACCTCCTGGACTTCAATCAATGCATTAAAGGAATAGTTCACTTTAACAAGAAAGAGTTTCACCACAGAATCTTCATATGGTAATAAACAACACAGCCAAATATGCCCAATAAGAATAACCCATTACAGAGACGTACCAAACAATTCCAAATACTGTAAGTGATTGAGTCTTTTTGGAAATGTTCCAATTTTTGTGGAAATATGCATAAGGACACAAAATGACCCAAATAAAGAGCAAAATCACAAACGTTAATACTTAAACACCCAACATTTGAGGGAAGTTTCATACAGATACATACTGTGCTGCACACATTAACATATATCTTTAAGGAAAAGGCTGAAGATAACTTTTATAGTGTGTAATGTTAATCAGAAATGGTATATTACTTCCTGTTGTATTCAATTAGAGCAACTGGACTTGAAGTTTAGTTCTTGAAGACGTTTCGCTAGTCATCCGACTGGCTTTCTCAATTCAGAATGATTGTACAAGAATCTGTGGCAATTATGTACCCTGAAAAATCCCAATTAGCATATCACAGCCAGGTGTTAAGGGCGTGATTGCATAGTGGCTAAGAGGTGTTATAGGAACACCCAGGGTAAGGTGTCAAAACAGCATTTTACATGGCAGACAGTTGGTGTTGAACCCCCCACCTCTATTTAGGCTTGGTTTCTTTATTTTCACATAAATGGACTCTTTGACACCTATCTTGAACCAGTCATGTTCCTTTGCCTATATGTTAACATTACAATCTTTAAAGGTATGTCCTTTTCCTTAAGATGCAGGTACACGGCTGAGTCCTGACTCGAGGAATTGGCTCTTCTGTGCTGGGCCATAAGTTGATGCAGTTGCTGTTTGGTCTCCCCCGCATACAAATCAGAGCATTCTTCACTGCACTGCACTGTGTATATGATGTCGCTTATTTTGTGTTTCGGTATTGGGCCTTTGGGATGTACCAATTGCTGCCTTAGTGTGTTGTTTGGTTTAAAGCAGACATGGATACAGTGTTTTTTGAAAATTCTTCTTAATTTCTTGGAGACCCCTGCTACATATGGGAAGACCATGTTCTTTCTCCTGTCTTGCTTTTCCCCTTCACTGTTGGTATACCTGTTCTTTTCTTTCCTTCTACTTCTTTTGACAAAGGCCCAGTCAGGATCTCAGTTGCTCTAATTGAATACAGATATACCATGACCTGGATGAATGAGAACCTTCACAAGCATATATTACTTCCATTTGTAACCTAATTCGTGACTTAAAAGAATTCTAAAAATGTTCTAATATATAGAGCACATGACATACTGAAGTTCCTCTTAAGCACCTCTCTTAAAGGGAAAAGTTAGTGTATGGACAAATTTAAGCTTCATAAAGTTAGATAATTGTCAGCAAAAACCAACGTCAATGACTGATTCGGTCCCAATATAACAATCTAACAGCATCCATCCTGATGGATCACCCAAGACTGCTGGTGCAGCAACCAAATAAAACAAATGATACTTGCATGCTATAAGAGAACTTGTGACCTATTAATTATTTTGATTTAGATTTGCCTTCACTGAAGAAGCATGTGGCAGCACTAAAATACACCAATAGTGTTATTCTTCTGTTACAATTAGGTGAGTGGTTGCAAGTGTAGAGAAATCAATAAGATCTTAATAAAATGTAACCTTTGTTCTATCTCTGTATAAAATTATCTGCCATTAAAAGGAGAGAGAACAAAGTTCTCTAATATTGTTCGAGGAGGTGCAGGTAAATATATATAATTATATAACACCTGCATTATAGATTGTACCCCTAAACAATATACTAAAATGTAGAGAGTCTGAGGGGTAGAGATTATTAGATGGGATAGAGATTATTAGACACATTTTGCCTAGGTCCTTTAAGGTAATGTGCAAGCTCTTTAAGGGCATGTCCCCCCTAAATTAAAATTTAACCCACTTCTGGCCCCACTGTGTAGTTTAAAAAACAAACTTATCTTACATCTCAGTTCCTTATGAAAGAAAAAGTGTTAGTAGGCGAGGGCTGCAAAAGAGTGTTAAATAGTGAAAACAAATGACTTGGGTTATTTTTGTTATTGATCGTACTAAAGCAGGAGTGTTTAGCATCTGGAAGAGACGAATTAAGAAACGACAACATAAACTTGTAGAAATTGATTCCCTTCACCTAGCGTAAAAAGATTTATTTAGGTTATAGGCCATCCTTTCCCACCCCCAACCGCTATATTAGATGTCTAAAAACAGAATCCGAACTCTACTTACAGCCCTTCGCTCCCGCAGCTTTCTCTATTGCCAGCAGCAGGTCTGGCCCCGTTTGTTAGTTCCGGCAACCAGGGAGCCGGATCAGAGCGCCGCGGGATTGAGGAGCCGCTGAAGTAGCAGCTAACAGGCAATGAGCAGGAGAGCTAAAAGCCACACCAGGGACAGTCACGTGTGACTAGGCATATCTGAGCCTGTACAACCAGATGTTTCATTTCCTTTATCATAAGTTCCTGTCTCAATCAGGATTCTCTTCTACAAAGTTATCCCTGACATTGTGTGCACATGTCTGTTTTTGGTTGGACGCCATTTGCCAAAATTTTACTATTTTTACCTCAAAAGCCAGATATTTATTTAAAACAGCTGACCAACAGATTGACAGCTAGCTATGGAAAAGGATCCTTGTTTTTCAACATACAGTCCTAAAATTGCATTTTGTATGAGAATATTTGTAAGTGTTTAGCCATAGAATGCCAATAAAAATAAGATCTTAATAAAAGAATTACTAAAAAAAGATCTTATCAGCCATTCACAGCACAGAATCACCAACATGGGGCCACTTGACCTTTTCTGATGTGCAATTTTCTGCCCCAGTCACTCTAGGTGGATTGGAAATAGTTTTGCTTTTTCAATTCATTTTTATCAGTAGGTTATACTGATGACTTGGTAAAAGTGACTATATATAATAGTCATATCACCATAGGATCATATCAGAAGCACCAAATCTGATAACATTTGAAATTAAAATATATTCCAATGGACTAAAAAATATTATTCTCTTATTTTTTTTATAACAAATGTAGGAAACCTTACATTGAACCAGTCCTTCTATTAATATTTTTAAAAGAGATGAGGCTTTATTCTGTATTGGTTTTTAGAAAGTGTGCTCACACACAGTAATTTGGTGATTTAAGCTATAAATAATTAAAAAGACCAGCTAGTTTATGTTAGATTGTACTTTATAAATATCATGCTGTCCTATTATCTAGCTGAAAAGAATACTACCTGGCAGCAATATGGAACAGATGTACAAATAATAGACATGCAAAATATGCTACTGAAAAGGACTCAATTTATTGGGTTCAGTTAACACAAGATGCACTGACAGTGAGCTAAACATAACAGAAGTAGAAGAACAATGTAGAGTGAGAAATGTGATTACATTTAAGGTATGTAGTATAATCAGCTGTAGAAGAAAGAGCAAATTCTATTATTTCCCCCCATAAAATAAGCATTCATTTTTTTTAATGGATAGTGATGGGGGAAAACGCCAATGTGTGTTTATAAATGAACCATAAGAATAATGCAGATTTTTTTTTATTTTTAACATCAGAAATGCAACAATGTGCTTTTGCCATTGCCATTTTTCTCAACATATCTTTGATTAGGAATAGAGATGGGATCTGGGTACGACACGAACCCCTCAGTTCTGCAATATGAAAGATCCACCCAAATCCGGAGGATGGATCGTCCAGATTTCGGGACTTCTGAGACATTTTTGAAAATTATCGAAAATAGCTCCGTACATTTGAAAATCTTTGAAAATTCGTTCTGTTTTCGGATCTTTGGGATTTTCCCGAGATCCGTGAATCTGAAAACAGAATGAAACTCTGTAGTTTTGCCCATCTCTAATTTGGAATTTAATGTGTTGATCAGATGAATTAATTGTAAATATGTAAACTAAATGCCAGCCGAGGCAGACGAATGATCAGTTTGCTAACAATCTAATGTGTGTGATCCAACCTGCCAGATTGCTTAACAAAATTAAGGAGCCTCATGGGGTTCTCATGGTCTCTTATCCCCTTGATAAAACACAATTACCTGCTCAATTGAGTGTATACATAGCCTTAGACACAGTTTTTGAAGCAATACCTTAATAAACACCTCTTAAAATTCTATTTTTTTAAATTTTTGATCTAAAATAAGATCATGTACTTACGAATAAAATCGCTTGACACAATGACAACTCCCTTGTACGTACCCTTCTTCGTATAGTATATACAGTAACAATCTATTTATTCAGTGGGTGCAAACATCACTGAGCACTGGTGCCCTTGCAAAAAAAGGCAAGGATGAAGGGGTTAAGGTTGGTGAGGTATGGTGAAACAGGGTAAGATAACAAAGATATAGCATATCAATAAAGGGCTCAGACCAATTGAATATTTTATACATCAGTTCTTAAATGTATAAAACCATATCAGATATCGCATAATCAATTACGTCACGCGTTCCACCATTATATAGATTAGCCAGTTCGATAATTCTGCTCTGGATCTTCTCTAAAATGTTCACATTTAGTCAATGGAGGTCCTCTCTAATTTTAGAATCTATACTTGCATTAGCTGTCCAGAATACAGACCTAATGTGATGATATATACTGTAAGTTAGGTTAAAAACATTTACATATTTCTAATGCATGGAAAAATACCTCACTTAACATTTAAAATTATTGTTATAAAGGCATTGCAGCATAGCGCCTTTATTAAACTGACAGAAATTGGCACTAACCAATAGCTTAAACTGTATTTTTACCCCTTGCACCTGTGTATACCTCTTGAAGAGTTTGAAGGAAAAGGAGAACACCCACAAGCTACCACTTCCAGACACAAAGGAGGAAAAATCTGAGCCATGTATTTTACGATGCAGAATGTATTTTACATGTGTACAAGGCTTTTGTAATGAAGTAATGGAACCAGAAAATAGAAACTAGATAGAGACTGAAGATTCTATTGTGGAACAGGCAAGAATAAACTCTTTGGTTTATCATGAATAAGAACAACATCAATAAATATTAAAAGAAACTTCACAGATGATGGGAAGCTAAAACCTTATAGAATACAATGAAACCATTTAGATCTAGATGAAAAAAATAACAATTATAGATTCATGATCATGAAAAATATATGTCGCCATACATTTTCCATAGTTTTATAGTTTTCAGATATTTTATTACCATAGCTTTATATAAACTATACCTTTGACATATTTTCATTTTAGCTTCATTATATATATGTTTACAATACAAACATGTGTAGGAAACCTGAGGACGGTCAGTTCAGTGACAGAAATGCATTGATCGTGGTTTCCTACACATGTTTGTATTGTAAAGTCCCGTGAGTGCCCTGTCCGTTGGGAGAGATGTGTGCTACATGGAGTGTTCTTGGTTAAGCACCCGGGCCGTGTATGTAAGCGTGGGAGTGCAGACGCTCGAAGGACTGGAACGTATATATATATATATTTTTTTTTTTAAAATAATTTTTACTTCTTTTTTTTAACATTTTACCTATCTCAACGTTTCCTCCAACTACATAGTTTTTTTTATTATTGTGTATATAATTGCTGTGGAAATGGATAGGTAGAGTGAGTGTAGAGTGCATCGGTAGATACGTTACTTTTTGTATGACCTTTGTATGATAATGTTCCTATTGTTGTGGCCTTTGTATAATGTTGTTCCAGTTATGTTTTGTGAATTCGTTTGTCCATGCATATGACCCCTTTTGGACACATGTTTACTCAAAATAAATTGATAAAGGTCTTAAAAGACTGAAACCTGTTTCTCAATC
Organism: Hymenochirus boettgeri; assembly: GCA_019447015.1. NCBI lineage: Eukaryota > Metazoa > Chordata > Amphibia > Anura > Pipidae > Hymenochirus > Hymenochirus boettgeri. The sequence continues at coordinate 208,934,880 of CM033470.1, read as the reverse complement.
AGCCAGTTTTATGCTTACCTGATGCATAATGCAACAGTGTATCTGTTAACACATTTAATTATACTAAGTTAGCTATATAAATAAAAGTCCATCCCCAAAACTACAATTTTATGTTATTAGCCATGATTCTAACTTTAAAACAAGCCATCCCCCATTAAAATCCGTTCAGCTAAATTGAAGATACATACGTTTTTGCAGCATGCTTTTTGCAGACCAGGAACATCTCAACTGTAATCCAAGCTGGCTGACATCACCTCAACCCATGCCTTTTCCAAGCCTTCAGCCTCCCTTGGCGCCCCCTCCCACCATCCGATCCATCCTCGGTTCCCCTGCATCCTATCGTGAAATCCTCTTATCGTATGTTAGATGCCCCCCGCCCTGACTAAAACCCCTTGTTATTTTTTAAAAAAAATAATCCTAACTATACTTACAGCCCTTCGTTCCCGCATCGCTTTCTCATGACGTCAGCCGCGTCTGTGCCAATAACAGACGCAGCTGACATAATGGAAAGCGCCATGGGAATGAAGAGCTGTAAGTATAGTTAGGATTATTTATTTTTCTAAATAACATGGCCTTTTAGTACTGATAGCAACTGTATTTTTTTAATCTTTATTTTCTATACTGACTGGTTTCTCATTTTATCCAGTATCATCCCCTTTGATGACAATGGGCCAATACCAGGCATCATAGAAATTCCGGCGTTGTCTCAGTCAAAAATAACTAGTGGTATTTATTCAAATGTTATTAAGGAATGCTATCGGAACTAAATGATAGCAATCCTTTATACATACGGTATATACTCGGGTATAAACCAACCCGAGTATAAACCGAGGTACCTATTATAAATCGAGGGTAGAAAATATAAACACTAATGCAAACCTGTAATTAGTGAAAATGATTAGAAAATAAACATGAATAAACAGGAAGTCCATGTTTTTTTTTAAAGTATTGTTCTACATGCACCTGCAACAGAATTATTGCTTTCTTCTGCTCTTGACACAACCCTTAGTTTAAAGCCAGCGTCGTATGATCTGCGTGATTTTCTTCCACACTCAACCGTTTATAACAGATTAAAAAATCACAGAAGACCAGTAAGAAATAATTCTCAGCAACCACATTAAAATTAGAAGGGAGGCAGTGATTATTGCTTTTATATGAAGGGATTCTACCTTCTGATTCAGTATTATTCTGAGACTTTAGTTGCCCTTTAAATTGATTCTATTTAGTTCCATACAGTGGTAGAAGAGCCTATTGGTCCCAATATACAGTACCATACCATAATAATAATCCAGTAACCAACTATTCCATGGCACTCCAGATGTTTGTAGACTACAACTCCCAGCATGCTTTGGTTGCTGGGAGTTATAGTTTCTAAACATCTGGACACCAGTAGCAGGTGTGTGTACTAATGGAAGTTTGCATCTGGAGTGGCAAGTTAAATGCATCAGTCACACTGCAGCTCTGTGATGAAAAGGTGTCTTTTGACATGTTACACAAATACTGCACTGGTGTTCAAATCATGGCCAGCCAGTGCAGTTGATGAACCTGGAAGTTTCAGATATTACGCACCATATAAGAACTTAAATAAATCAGCAGAACTGGTAATAGTATATTACCAGTGCCCGTGTCTCTGGCTTGCTTGTCTCCAGTCTCCTCTCCTTCTCGCTCCTGGTATCTTTCTGGCAAATATACGGTACTGCTCCTTGCTGGAAATTGAAGTAGTCTCAGCAGATTGAGATACAGCTTTACTGGTCTTCTTTTGTTTTTTTTTTTTTTTTTACAGATTTCTGCTTTATTTGTGTATGACCTGAGTATAAACCGAGGACAGATTTGTAAGGTATTTTTTTAACCTAAAAATCTTGGTTTATACTTGAGTATGTAAAGTACAATCTCAAGTGTGCTAACACTTCTTTTCATTTTCATTTTATTCTGTTATACTTTGCTATTAAATTATGCTCTGTTTAGTGTGTGCATCACTGGACACCTTCATGTTTTACTTTTTCCCGTTTATTGCATTTCTTCTTTCTTACAATTATCTTACATAATTTCTACCATTGATATGAACATTCAACAGGCAAACCACAAACTTGTATTACTACAGATTACTGCTCACTCTTGTTCTTAAAAACAACAAACACTAACTAGAGACACCACAGCACTTTGCTTTTAATATATAAAGACAGCCTGTTATGAGTTTGTGTATACAATTCAACTGCATACATTTTATTACCTACCCCACAGGCTAGCTAATCATGTTTAGAATTTTAAATGTGCATCATGCATACTGAGCTTAAAACTTTCTTCCTGCAAAGATATAAAACCTACCTTTGGAAAAAAAATAAAAGTATTCCACAGAAGGGAGTTAAAATATACAATAATACCATATGTGGAGGGAACTATTTTAAAGATAAATATGTGTGTTTGTTTTGCTGGAGACAGTCTTGACAGATTGTTTGGTATGGATTCTGCCCAAAGGCACATACATATTCATCAAAACCAAGATGCAGAGGAAAGAATACTTTTCTTTTCCTCTATTACAAGGGCTTGTTTGCTTTTAAGTGCTGGTTGGCACTGGGTTTTATACTTCTAACAATCCTTTATTTTGCTATATATCTATGTAACGATCAATCAATAGATATAGATATAATATATAATTTTCTTTATTTTATTCCTTTCTGGGTACTGTATAAATTAAATGGCCGTTTGCTTATGTCTTAAACACCTCTATACAAGTCCCTGTTGATAAAAGCGAGATGTAGGATTACATGTTTATTCAACAGAGATAACCTATTTCATATTCAGAAACCTCTAGAACTGGAAAAACTACCTAAAGTTTCAAAGCTTAGTAGATATTCACGTTATTTTCAGTTCTTCCCATAAAAGAACAAGCAACAGGGCGGCCTACCTGAGAAACAGCCTTAATATACTGAAATTGTAAGTGTTCATCATGATAATTGCAATTAATTCATATAAAAACAATAATGCAATTGTCATAAATGCATGAAGATTTTAATCTCTGTTGCCTTTTCTTGTGCCTATACCCACATTATCAATGATTTGGAAAGCAATGTCTATTTTCCCTTTGTGTAAATTTATCAAGTGTTTCAAATAATAATCTCCAGTTCTTCCCTTAACCACTAGAATGGGGTTCTCTCTTTTTTTGTTTAAGCATTAAAAAGTAGATCAGGCTGCACAAGCTTATGAAAAATATCCACATGATTACTTTTACTTTGAAGAGGGTAAAATGTGGGGTTGTCCTTCAGACGTGCGATAACCCTCCAATGTAGCATGCGGAAACGCGACAATTGCCCTATCGTGGGGAAAGTTGGTGTTTAATCGAGTTTTGGTGATATGGACTAGGGATGGCCGGTTCGCGGATCCGAACCCGGATCCGCCGCGGATTTATCCTGTTCGCGAACGGCGGATTTTTCCAGATTTTCCGCCTTCCGAATAGGTATTTTCGAAAATTTTCTAAATTACGAGGATTTCTTGTATTTTCAAAAATACGTATTTTCGGAAATTTTCGAAATTACGAGGATTTCTTGTATTTTCGAAAATACGTATTTTCAAAAATTTTCGAAATTACGAGGATTTCTCGTATTTTCGAGGATTTTTTCATTTTAATGGGTCCGCTCACGGATTTTCTAATTTTCCCGAAAATTCGCGGATCCTCGAGTGGACCGGATTTTGCGAAGTTTGGACATCTCTAATATGGACATGCTCTTCAGACCATTTCCCAGGTGCCAGAACAGTAAGTTACGATTTCTATTTTAACTATAATTAACTAGAACTTTTTGAACTATTTGACTCCCATTGTCTTTAATGGGTTTGTTTCTGAACTATAGAACTTTAGTAAAAGTGCTTAGGTTCTATATGCTTGTGAAGGTTCTCATTCATCCAGGTCATGGTATGTCTGTTGTATTCAATTAGATCAACTGGACTTGAAGTTTAGTTCTTGAAGACGTTTTGCTAGTCATCCGACTGGCTTTCTCAATTCAGAATGACTTGTACAAGAATCTGTGGCAGTTATGTACCCTGTAAAATCCCAATTAGCATATCACAGCCAAGTGTTAAGGGCGTGATTGGATAGTGGCTAAGAGGTGTTATAGGAACGCCCAGAGTAAGGTGTCAAAACAGCATTGTACATGGCAGACAGTTGGTGTCGAACCCCCCCACCTCTATTTAGGCTTGGTTACTCACATTTTCACATGACACCTCTCTTGAACTAGTCAGATTCTTGTATTGAGAAAGCCAGTCGGATGACTAGCGAAACGTCTTCAAGAACTACACTTCAAGTCCAGTTGATCTAATTGAATACAACAGATATGCTTAAGTTTTATAGTTCAGAAATGGACCAAACTTCTGCCAAAGCTTCACCATCTCTAATGCTGACACAGAAATCTGTGAAGATGCATTCTCCAAAGGCTATGTGACTGATAATGAATAGGGTATTGACAATAAAGATAAAACCCGGTCCCCAGTAGGTGCTAAATATAACAACAAAATTGCTGCATATTTTTTAAAAAAAATACTTTATTAAGGCACAGTCAGAAATTCCTCTTCATTCGCCCAATTTGCCAAGAACATCAAAATGGTTCCAAACTGGCACAATGTTATGCAAAAAGTTTGTACAACTTGCACCCATTTTCATGATTACATCTCTCTGTGAAAACCCCCCAAAGAATCATCATCGGTAGCAGACAACACACTCTTTCATAAATCTTTTCTTTGCCTAGATCCTGATTTATCTTGTTAAAGATTTATTCGTACTAGGTCATCTTAGTGATAGAATATAATACCAATTTTATTTAAATCATTGTCTATTTTATCCCAAATTAACTTTTTGTGATTGGTTTTCTTAATATCAGGTTCTGACCTGAAAAGTTTTTTTTTGTTGTTGTTGTTTTTTTAGATTTTTAGAGTTTATTCCAATAAATTCTCATTAAAGGGTTGAATAGCTTGTTGTTTTTCTTTTAATTAAAGTTTCCAATCAAGTCCTTCAGAGGAAGTAAATATTATGTTAATTCTTCATTCTATGTATCAGAAATTCCTTATTCATCATGTAGAAGTTCTAGACATTTTTGATCTGAAGACAATCACCCATATTTACAAAGACATGCAGCTGCAAAAAAAATAATCAGAATGACAGCCACTTCATCTTCTTGAAGATTGATCAACAGCTTTCTTATTATTTCAACCATAGCAATTGGTTTGGATGTTTCTCTCTCTCTCTCTATGATTATAGACAGGATGTAAGGATGTAATTGAACATATATCATATGGAACCATCAATAGGTATCCAAGTTGTCTAATCAATTAACTAAGTAAATTATTTCTTGGAAAGGTCTTTTGCATGCAACAAAAGCCCATGTACTGTATAGCTTCTTTATGTCAGGAGTTTGAAGATGGTGCATCGCCCTAGAGGGGAAGTACAAAACAAGGCCTATACTAGTTTTTTTTCTTTCAATTTGCCTAATTCTAGTCAAAATCTTTGCCAGAAGGCTACTCTTCATTTTAGAAAAAAATGCTCTCTATTTGATTGGTTTAAATTTGGGCTCAACTGCAAATAATGAAGAAACTACTTGTTCGTATTACAATTTCTGCTATCTTGCCAGTCCCTTTGATGTATTGGTTTATACCATGGCTGCACGATAGTCATAAATTATTCATGAACTCAAAGTATTGATTTTTTAAAAAGCACTTAAAGCAAATATTACACTTGTGAATTCAATTCATAATATGATCAATATAATCATATCCAATTACAATTGTTTTAAAGTCCTGTTGAATAGAACTTTAAAGATTATTAGGTCATAAGGCAAGAAAGGATATTGTGAGTACTTCTTTAAGGGCAATGGATTTTACAACATGTTTTAAAAAATGTCCTTAAACAAATGTGACTGCCATGTATAACATATTAGTTTACATCGGTACAATAGTATATTATTTTATTTAAAAGACACCTTCTTGATACTTTGTTAAATCAATGGCTTCACTTTCCTTATTTTATTCTACATACAAAGTTACATAGTTATTTTCTGTTAAAAGAAAACAGCCCATTAAGTTCAACCACATACAAAACCCAACCTCAACCAACAAAAAATTATAATTCCCTTCAACCACCTAGAACACTCCCTCCAGTACACCAAACTGAACAAGAACAAAACCAATCACTTATGCCCACACATGATACAGTCACTAGCTGTAACACTGGATATTCTGATTGTTCAAGAAGACATCCAAGCCTCTATTAAATGTGATCAGATATTCAGCTAACACAACATTTGAGGCAGAGCATCCAACAAAAAATTTCTGTTTCTCAAGTACTGTAGGCTGAAAACCGAACCTCGGCTTATACTCAGGTCAATCACTTACTTCAATCCAGCAATCCGGCTGCCGTTCGCTCTGCATCCACTGATCTGCCGACTCACATCACTGCTCAGCACCTGCCTCACTTCCCGGCACTGAGTAGTGAAGTCAGACAGCACATCAGTGGATGCGGAGCGAGTGGCAGTTGGATTGCTGGATTTAAGACTGAGTGCCCATACTGAGTGCCATACAAGGTAACACTTACCAAGTCCTCTCCTCCACTGGGGGGGGGGGCGCTGGGGGGGGGGCAGCTCTTTGAGTCTTTGAGTAACCCAAAAATTGTAAGATTCAAGGGAAAGATTTGGAGCACATCTTCATTAAAATGTAAATTTTCTTGAAAACTGCACAATCATGTCCGTTCTTCTTTTTACTATTTTTGCATAATAAAATAGTTAATTGGGACAAAATATAAACATGTGTGCGTCAGCCATAAGTCTGTGAAGTTCATTAAATGCAGTAGCAAACTGTGAATTTCATTTTATACTGGTATCAGTCTGTCAATGTCATCATATACTGGTAGCAACCTGGGAATTTCATTAAATACAGGTAGCAAACTGGGAATTCCAATATATACTGGTATCAAACTGGCAATTTCATCACATACGGGTAACAACCTGCAAATTTCATTAAATACTGGTAGCAATCTGTGTAGTTCATTAAAGGGAAAGTCCACCCCCAAAACTAACTTTTTATATTTATTTGGCCCAAATAAGTGCTCCAAAACAAACTTTACAGCATGTAAATCGGTCCAGTGGTTCAAAAGTTACAGACCTTTGTAGCTGGCTTAATCCTGCAACATGGACCAATACAGCGATGAACAGAGACAGGTTACATTACCTTGCCTCTGTTCTTTTCATGTTCTTGAGCATGTCTGTTAGCATCCAGCAGTGAGAACAGAGGAAGTTGCTGGTATCAATCTGGCGATGTCATCATATACTGGTGGCAACCTGGGAATTTCAATATATACTGGTATCAAACTGGCAATTTCATCACATAGGGGTAGCAACCTGCGAATTTCATTAAATACAGGTAGCAAACTGGGAATTCCAATTTATACAGTACTGGTATCAAACTGGCAATTTCACCACATATGGGTAGCAACCTGCAAATTTCATTAAATACTGGTAGCAATCTGTGAAGTTCATTAAATACAGTAGCAAACTGTGAATTTCATTTTATACTGGTATCAGTCTGGCAATGTCATCATATACTGGTGGCAACCTGGGAATTTCATTAAATACAGGTAGCAAACTGGGAATTTCAATATATACTGGTATCAAACTGGCAATTTCATCACATAGGGGTAGCAACCTGCGAATTTCATTAAATACTAGCTCACTTATGTCAACAGCAGGGAACAGCAAAGGGTATGAAATCAACTGATTTTTCAAAATGGGAGAAAATATGTAGAATAACTAAGAAGGCATTACACAAACTAACAATTTAACAAATATTGATAATTTCCATGGAACTGTCCCTTTAAATAAATGTTTTCATGGTAGCACACTTTTTTAAAGGTACATTAATATGGGGGAAAGTATATTCACTTGTTATTGAATTTTGATGTTTGCAGTAAAAAAAACAGCATCATTGTTTTGTTGTAAAACATTCACCATTTTCACGCACAGAGAAGTTACCAATAGCTGTTTATGATGGACTGAAATCATTTTGATATAATAACTAGCTGGAGGTTGTCTTTTTTTTTTTTGAACGTTTATCTTTTTCAAATCCTGAATTTCAACGATTTATTTCAGAGCTGGTAATCATGATTCTAGATGTAATATTAGTGGCTTTACTGTACGTATATTTCGCTAAATAAGGTTACAGTATATTAAAGGGTATCTCTAACCGAAAAAAAAAACGTTTTATATACTGTAGTCCACCCCAGCCCACCCCCAACTGCCAACTTAGTTTTGTTTAAAAAAGCAACAGAAATGTTTTTAGACTACATCGTTCCTGTGGCGCTCTGCTCCTGTCCCTCAGTTTGCTGGAAGTTGCAAACGGGTCGGACTGGCAGCTAGAGATGTCCGAACTTCGAAAAATCCGGTCCGCGCGAGGATCCGCGGATTTTCGAAAAAATCCGTAAATTCGAAAATCCGCGAGCGGACCCGTTAAAACGTATTAAAATGAAAGTTCGGCAAAATCCGCATTAAAAGTGGTCTAAATAGCCTTGGTAATGTACACTTAATCACTCAGGGACCTGGGTAATGTCCTTAGAAACACATATCAATGCCTACAATACCTAAAAATTACAGTCCGCTAGGGTGAATTTAAAAAAACGATATTTTTCGAAAATACGAGGATTCCCGTAAAACCGAGGATTTCCGTAAAAACGAGGATTCCCGTAAAACCGAGGATTCCCGTAAAAACGAGGATTTCCGTAAAAACAAGGATTTTCGTAAAAACGAGGAACCGGAACTTCCTGCCTATCAAAATAGCCAGTGCTGCAAGGCAACTATATGCCCTGAACTACCTCCTGCTCAGGGGGTATGATGAATTCCCCCCTGGCACCCATCATGTGCGGCGCCGGAGGCGCAGAATAATGGAGGGGCTACAGCGCCGGATACTGCGCCGCTTTGGCTATCAGACCACTGTCTCTAACCTCCAGAGACAGTGGTCAGACCTCAAGAGGCAGAGGCCTCAATATGTGGCTGCCGTTCGGCAAATGATAGAAGGCAAGTATACTTTTTATTATATTACTGTATTATAATACGTAGTAAAATATTTTAATTCACTTCTGACAAAAACATATTTATATATATATATATATATATTTTTAAAAACATCAATAATCCTTAAATTTGGCTTGAGAGAGAGAGATCCAAGTTCTTTGTATTTCTCATTCACTGGTTATACTTATTATTACATTATTATTATTATTCTTATATTATTCAATATCAGCCCTATTTAAAGGGTAAGTAAAGTCAAAAAATAAATCACTGAAAAGTGACTTTATTTAACATAACACCTATAAATTTAAAATGATACCCACACATAGACACAGGTAAACACACTTGGTGGCCCACCCTTCCATTTCCATGGCAGCCTTATTTAAAGGCTAAGTAAAGCTAAAAATGAAATCGATCATTACAAATTGATTTCTTTTTATCTTATAAATGCACACTGATACCCACACATAGACACAGTTAAACACACTTTACTGACCCACCCTTTTAGTTACATGGCAGCCCTATTTGAAGGGAAAGTAAAGTCAAAAATAAAATGTTGATCAATTATTAAAAATTGATTTTTACACTCCAAAATTAAAAATGTTGTGTTACATACAAAATCTATACAGATACAAGTACACACAGCTACTGATGCTCCCCTACACCCAACCAACTTTTCCCTTTCCGTGGCTACAATACACACAATAAAAATATAAGTACTTAGCCAGAATAAGGTATGAAATCATTGCCATAGAAATATGATTGACTTTTAAAGCGGAGATTGAGGAGCCGCTGAAGTAGCAGCTAACAGGAATGAGCAGGAGAGCTAAAAGCCACACCAGGGACAGTCACGTGTGACTAGGCATATCTGAGCCTGTAACAACCAGATGTTTCATTTCCTTTATCATAAGTTCCTGTCTCAATCAGGATTCTCTTCTACAAAGTTATCCCTGACATTGTGTGCACATGTCTGTTTTGGTTGGACGCCATTTGCCAAAATTTTACTATTTTACCTCAAAAGCCAGATATTTATTTAAAACAGCTGACCAACAGATTGACAGCTAGCTATGGAAAAGGATCCTTGTTTTTCAACATACAGTCCTAAAATTGCATTTTGTATGAGAATATTTGTAAGTGTTTAGCCATAGAATGCCAATAAAAATAAGATCTTAAAAAAGAATTACTAAAAAAAGATCTTATCAGCCATTCACAGCACAGAATCACCACATGGGGCCACTTGACCTTTTCTGATGTGCAATTTTTCTGCCCCAGTCACTCTAGGTGGATTGGAAATAGTTTTGCTTTTTCAATTCATTTTTATCAGTAGGTTATACTGATGACTTGGTAAAGTGACTATATAATAGTCATATCACCAAGGATCATATCAGAAGCACCAAATCTGATAACATTTGAAATTAAAATATATTCCAATGGACTAAAAAATATTATTCTCTTATTTTTTTTATAACAAATGTAGGAAACCTTACATTGAACCAGTCCTTCTATTAATATTTTTAAAAGAGATGAGGCTTTATTCTGTATTGGTTTTTAGAAAGTGTGCTCACACACAGTAATTTGGTGATTTAAGCTATATAATTAAAAGACCAGCTAGTTTATGTTAGATTGTACTTTATAAATATCATGCTGTCCTATTATCTAGCTGAAAAGAATACTACCTGGCAGCATATGGAACAGATGTACAAATAATAGACATGCAAAATATTGCTACTGAAAGGACTCAATTTATGGGTTCAGTAAACAAGATGCACTGACAGTGAGCTAAACATAACAGAAGTAGAAGAACATGTAGAGTGAGAAATGTGATTACATTTTGTATGTAGTATAATCAGCTGTAGAAGAAAGCAAATTCTATTATTTCCCCCCATAAAATAAGCATTCATTTTTTTTAATGGATAGTGATGGGGGAAAACGCCAATGTGTGTTATAAATGAACCATAAGAATAATGCAGATTTTTTTTTATTTTTAACATCAGAAATGCAACAATGTGCTTTTGCCATTGCCATTTTTTCTCAACATATCTTTGATTAGGAATAGAGATGGGATCTGGGTACGACACGAACCCCTCAGTTCTGCAATATGAAAGATCCACCCAAATCCGGAGGATGGATCGTCCAGATTTCGGGACTTCTGAGACATTTTGAAAATTATCGAAAATAGCTCCGTACATTTGAAAATCTTTGAAAATTCGTTCTGTTTTCGGATCTTTGGGATTTTCCCGAGATCCGTGAATCTGAAAAAAGAATGAAACCTGTAGTTTTGCCCATCTCTAATTTGGAATTTAATGTGTTGATCAGATGAATTAATTGTAAATATGTAAACTAAATGCCAGCCGAGGCAGACGAATGATCAGTTTGCTAACAATCTAATGTGTTGATCCAACCTGCCAGATTGCTTAACAAAATTAAGGAGCCTCATGGGGTTCTCATGGTCTCTTATCCCCTTGATAAAACACAATTACCTGCTCAATTGAGTGTATACATAGCCTTAGACACAGTTTTTGAAGCAATACCTTAATAAACACCTCTAAAATTCTATTTTTTTAAATTTTTGATCTAAAATAAGATCATGTACTTACGAATAAAATCGCTTGACACAATGACAACTCCCTTGTACGTACCCTTCTTCGTATAGTATATACAGTAACAATCTATTTATTCGTGGTGCAAACATCACTGAGCACTGGTGCCCTTGCAAAAAAGGCAAGGATGAAGGGGTTAAGGTTGGTGAGGTATGGTGAAACAGGTAAGATAACAAAGATATAGCATATCAATAAAGGGCTCAGACCAATTGAAATTTTATACATCAGTTCTTAAATGTATAAAACCAATAGATATCGCATAATCAATTACGTCACGCGTTCCACCATTTATAGATTAGCCAGTTCGATAATTCTGCTCTGGACTTCTCTAAAATGTTCACATTTAGTCAATGGAGGTCCTCTCTAATTTTAGAATCTATACTTGCATTAGCTGTCCAGAATACAGACCTAATGTGATGATATATACTGTAAGTTAGGTTAAAAACATTACATATTTCTAATGCATGGAAAAATACCTCACTTAACATTTAAATTATTGTTATAAAGGCATTGCAGCATAGCGCCTTATTAAACTGACAGAAATTGGCACTAACCAATAGCTTAAACTGTATTTTACCCCTTGCACCTGTGTATACCTCTTGAAGAGTTTGAAGGAAAAGGAGAACACCACAAGCTACCACTTCCAGACACAAAGGAGGAAAATCTGAGCCATGTATTTTACGATGCAGAATGTATTTTACATGTGTACAAGGCTTTTGTATGAAGTAATGGAACCAGAAAATAGAAACTAGATAGAGACTGAAGATTCTATTGTGGAACAGCAAGAATAAACTCTTTGGTTTATCATGAATAAGAACAACATCAATAAATATTAAAGAAACTTCACAGATGATGGGAAGCTAAAACCTTATAGAATACAATGAAACCATTATTGATCAGATGAAAAAAATAACATTATAGATTCATGATCATGAAAATATATGTCGCCATACATTTCCATAGTTTTATAGTTTTCAGATATTTTATTACCATAGCTTTATATAAACTATACCTTTGACTATTTTCATTTTAGCTTCATTATATATATGTTTACAACACAAACATGTGTAGGAAACCTGAGGACGGTCAGTTCAGTGACAGAATGCATTGATCGTGGTTTCCTACACATGTTTGTATTGTAAAGTCCCGTGAGTGCCCTGTCCGTTGGGAGAGAGTGTGCTACATGGAGTGTTCTTGGTTAAGCACCCGGGCGTGTATGTAAGCGTGGGAGTGCAGACGCTCGAAGGACTGGAACGTATATATATATAATTTTTTTTTTAAAATAATTTTACTTCTTTTTTTTAACATTTACCTATCTCAACGTTTCCTCCAACTACATAGTTTTTTTATTATTGTGTATATAATTGCTGTGGAAATGGATAGGTAGAGTGAGTGTAGAGTGCATGGTAGATACGTTACTTTTTGTATGACCTTTGTATGATAATGTTCCTATTGTTGTGGCCTTTGTATAATGTTGTTCCAGTTATGTTTTGTGAATTCGTTTGTCCATGCATATGACCCCTTTTGGACAATGTTTACTCAAAATAAATTGATAAAGGTCTTAAAAGACTGAAACCTGTTTCTCAATCAGCCAGTTTTATGCTTACCTGATGCATAATGAACAGTGTATCTGTTAACACATTTAATTATACAAGTTAGCTATTAAATAAAAGTCCATCCCAAAACTACAATTTTATGTTATTAGCCATGATTCTAACTTTAAAACAAGCATCCCCCATTAAAATCCGTTCAGCTAAATTGAAGATAATACGTTTTTTAGCAGCTGCTTTTTGCAGACCAGGAACAATCTCAACTGTAATCCAAGCTGGCTGACATCACCTCAACCATGCCTTTTCCAAGCCTTCAGCCTCCCTTGGCGCCCCCTCCCACCATCCGATCCATCCTCGGTTCCCCTGCATCCTATCGTGAAATCCTCTTATGTGTTAGATGCCCCCCCCCCTGACTAAAACCCCTTGTTATTTTTTAAAAAAATAATCCTAACTATACTTACAGCCCTTCGTTTCCCGCCATCGCTTTCTCATGACGTCAGCCGCGTTGTGCCAATAACAGACGCAGCTGACATAATGGAAAGCGCCATGGGAATGAAGAGACGTGTAAGTATAGTTAGGATTATTTATTTTTCTAAATAACATGGCCTTTTAGTACTGATAGCAACTGTATTTTTTTAATCTTATTTTCTATACTGACTGTGTTTCTCATTTATCCAGTATCATCCCCTTTGATGACAATGGGCCAATACCAGGCATCATAGAAATTCCGGCGTTGTCTCAGTCAAAAAAACTAGTGGTATTTATTCAAATGTTATTAAGGAATGCTATCGGACTAAATGATAGCAATCCTTTATACATACGGTATATACTCGGGTATAAACCAACCCGAGTATAAACCGAGGTACCTATTATAAATCGAGGGTAGAAATATAAACACTAATGCAAACCTGTAATTAGTGAAAATGATTAGAAAATAAACATGAATAAACAGGAAGTCCATGTTTTTTTTAAAGTATTGTTCTTACATGCACCTGCAACAGAATTATTGCTTTCTTCTGCTCTGACACAACCCTTAGTTTAAAGCCAGCGTCGTATGATCTGCGTGATTTTCTTCCACACTCAACCGTTTATAACAGATTAAAAAATCACAGAAGACCAGTAAGAATAATTCTCAGCAACCACATTAAAATTAGAAGGGAGGCGTGATATTGCTTTTATATGAAGGATTCTACCTTCTGATTCAGTATTTTCTGAGACTTTAGTTGCCCTTTAATTGTTCTATTTAGTTCCATACAGTGTGTAGAAGAGCCTATGGTCCCAATATACAGTACCATACCATAATAATAATCCAGTAACCAACTATTCCATGGCACTCCAGATGTTTAGACTTACAACTCCCAGCATGCTTTGTTGCTGGGAGTTATAGTTTCTAAACATCTGGACACCAGTAGCGGTTGTGTTACAATGAAGTAAGTTTGCATCTGGGTGGCAAGTTAAATGCATCAGTCACTGCGCTGGTGAAGGTGTCTTGCATGTTCCAATACTGCACTGGTGTTCAATCATGGCAGCCAGTGCAGTTGCATGAATGAAGTTTCGATTTAGCCTCCATATAATCGCGCAACTGGTAATGTATTTACCATGCCCGTGTCTTGTTTTGTCTCCAGTCTCCTCATCTTCCGTCCTCGGATTTTGGCATTACGGTACTGCTTTGCACTTGAAGTGTTCAGCGCATTGGCAGCTTTATGGTCTTCTTTTGTTTTTTGTCTTTTTAAAGTTGTTTCTTTTTGTATGACTGGTAAACGAGCAGATTTGTCAGTATTTTTTAAACAATTGGTTTCTTGAGTACGTAAGTACTCTCAGTGGCTCACTTCTTTTCTTTTCTTTTATTTGTCTACTTTCTTACATTCTGCTTGTTCGAAGTGTGTGCTACTGGACCTATGTTTTACTTTCCGTTATGCTTTGTTCTTCTTCCATCTCTCTCACATTTCCCGGTTCTCATTCTATGCAACATTCCGGAACCACCTCTGATATCGCATTTATGGTCTCTTGTTCGTAAAACCACACTCTCTAGCAGCACCCACAGACTTTGCTTTCAATATCCCCGCAGTGTTAATCGTATTGTGTTCATCCCTGTGCTACCATTTTATTACTCCCCAGGTACGTACTTATGTTTTCAACATTTTACGATATGTGACTCTCATTATGCGTTAACTGTCTTCTCCAGTATACCTACTGGCAACAACATAAGTATTCCGAAGCGGCGTTATATTCACTTGTCCAATGGCAAACACTTTGTGTACACGCTAAGAGTAGTGTTTGTTTAGATGTGAGAAGTTGCAGACATGATTGCTTCACGGTTCTGCCAAAGCATATACATTTATAAAAACACCAACCCGAAGGGAGTATTTCTTTTAATATTTTAAAGGGTCTGTTGTTCTTACGTGTGGTTGGAAACTGGATTTATCCTCTTCAATATCTTATTTTGTAACTCATAAAGTACACGACTCACACTAGTAATCGAATATAAAATCTGTGTTAATCTTAATTTTACTTCTATTCACTGCCGGCGTACTGTATCAAATCAAATGGGCGTTTAGACCTTACGTCTACCCTTAAAACTCATATAAACAGTACCCTGTTGCTAACAAGCCGAGTGTAGGATCTATGTTTATCAAACAGAGATAACCTTTTCTATATCAGAACACCTCTAGAACTGGAAAAACTACAAAGTTTCAAAGCTGTAGTAGATGCACATATTCAGTTATCTGTTCAGTTCTTCCCAATAACAACAAGCACACCACCAGAAAGGGCGGCCTACTGAGAAACCAGCCTTAATATACTGAAATTGATAAGTGTGTCATCATGATAATTGCAATTAATTCATATAAAAACAATTGCACTATGTCATAAATGCATGAAGATTTTAATCTCTGTTGCTTTTCCGTGTGCTATACCCACATTATAATGATTTGGGAAAGCAATGTTCATTTTCCCTTTGTGTAAATTTACAAGCTGTTTCAAATAATAAATCTCCAGTTCTTCCCTTAACCCTAGGAATGGGGTTCTTCTCTTTGTGTTGGTATTAGCATTAAAAAGTAGATCAGGCTGCACAAGTTATGAAAAATCAATCCCCATGTGAACTTTTACTATTTGAAGAGGGTAAATGTGGGGTGTCCTTCAGACGGGCGATAACCCTCCAAGTTAGCATGCGGAAACGCGACAATTGCCCCTCTGTGGGGGTTGGGTGTTTAATCGAGTTTTGGTGATATGGACTGGGATGGCCGGTTCGCGGATCCGAACCCGGATCCGCCGCGGATTTATCCTGTTCGCGAACGGCGGATTTTTCCAGATTTTCCGCCTCCGAATAGGTATTTTCGAAAATTTTCTAAATAAGGATTTCTGTATTTTCAAAAATACGTATTTTCGGAAATTTTCGAAATTACGAGGATTTCTTGTATTTCGAAATACGTATTTCAAAAATTTCGAAATTACGAGGATTTCTGTATTTCGAGGGATTTTTTTTATGTTATGGGTCCGCTCACGGATTTTCAATTTTCCCGAAAATTCGCGGATCCTCGAGTGGACCGGATTTTGCGAAGGTTGACATCTCTAATTGACATGCATTCAGACCATTTCCAGGTGCCAGACAGTAGTTACGATTCTCTTTAACATAATTAACTAGAACTTTTGAACTAGTTGACTCCCCTTGTCTTTAAGGGTTGTTTCTGAACTATAAACTTTAGAAGCTTAGTTATAGTTATCTGTAAGTTAATCATCTATATGCTTGTAGGTTCTTTCAATCCGGTATGCTAGTCTTTATATCAATTAGATCATGGCTGCAGTTTACTTGAAGACGTTTTGGACTAGATCATGCGCGGCTTTGTACTCCGCAGGAACTTGTCCAGACTGGTGCGTATGTCTGTACCCCTCATATGCGCAAGTGTAGGCGTCCTGGAAGTTCTGCGTGTTTAGAGACACGCCAATAAGGTGTCAACACAAGGATTGGTCATGGACAGAACAGTGTGTGAAACAATCTGCGGATAATTCCCTGACACCAATCTACGTATTACACAGCAGTGTTTGACTGCGAAGGTCTTTCGACACTTCTAGTGTTGATCTATAGGAGCCGTACAAAACGATCTATGCAGTCAGTTGTTATAGTCAGAAATGGACCAACTTCATGCACACACTTTCACATCCATCTACATAGCCTGAAACAAGAAATGTAGCTGAAGGTGTCATGGCCTATCCAAAGGCTAATGACTGATTAATGATAGGGCTATTGATCAAAAAGATTAAAAGAAACCCCGGGTATCAGGCCTCGGCCTAAATATATACAACAAAAAACTTGTGCATATTTTTTAAAAAAAAATACTTTATTAGGCACAGTCAGAAATTCCTCTTCATTCGCCCAATTTGCCAAGAACATCAAAATGGTTCCAAACTGGCACAATGTTATGCAAAAAGTTTGTACAACTTGCACCCATTTTCATGATTACATCTCTCTCGTGAAAACCCCCCAAAGAATCATCATCGGTAGCAGACAACACACTCTTTCATAAATCTTTCTTGCCTAGATCCTGATTTATCTTGTTAAAGAATTATTCGTACTAGGTCATCTTAGTGATAGAATATAATACCAATTTTATTTAAATCATTGTCTATTTATCCCAAATTAACTTTTTGTGATTGGTTTTCTTAATATCAGGTTCTGACCTGAAAAGTTTTTTTTGGTTGTTGTTTTTTAGATTTTTAGAGTTTATTCCAATAAATTCTCATTAAAGGTGTTGAATAGCTTGTTGTTTTTCTTTAATTAAAGTTTCCAATCAAGTCCTTCAGAGGAAGAAATATATGTTAATTCTTCATTCTATGTATCAGAAATTCCTTATTCATCATGTAGAAGTTCTAGACATTTTGATCTGAAGACAATCACCCTATTTACAAAGACATGCAGCTGCCAAAAAAATAATCAGAATGACAGCCATTCATCTTCTGAAGATTGATCAACAGCTTTCTTATTATTCAACCATAGCAATTGGTTTGGATGTTTCTCTCTCTCTCTCTATGATTATAGACAGGATGTAAGGATGTAATTGAACATATATTCATATGGAACCATCAATAGGTTTCCAAGTTGTCTAATCAATTAACTAAGTAAATTATTTCTTGGAAAGGTCTTTTGCATGCAACAAAAGCCCATGTACTGTATAGCTTCTTATGTCAGGAGTTTGAAGATGGTGCATCGCCCTAGAGGGGAAGTACAAAAACAAGGCCTATACTAGTTTTTTTTCTTTCAATTTGCCAATTCTAGTCAAAATCTTGCCAGAAGGCTACTCTTCATTTTAGAAAAAAATGCTCTCTATTTGATTGGTTTAAATTTGGGCTCAACTGCAAATAATGAAGAAACTACTTGTTCGTATTACAATTTCTTGCTATCTGCCAGTCCCTTTGATGTATTGGTTTATACCATGGCTGCACGATAGTCATAAATTATTCATGAACTCAAAGTATTGATTTTTAAAAAGCACTTAAAGCAAATATTACACTGTGAATTCAATTCATAATATGATCAATATAATCATATCCAATTACAATTGTTTTAAAGTCCTGTTGAATAGAACTTTAAAGATTATTAGGTCATAAGGCAAGAAAGGATATTGTGAGTACTTCTTTAAGGGCAATGGATTTTACAACATGTTTTAAAAAATGTCCTTAAACAAATGTGACTGCCATGTATAACATATTAGTTTACATCGGTACAATAGTATATTATTTTATTTAAAAGACACCTCTTTGAACTTTGTTAAATCAATGGCTTCACTTTCCTTATTTTATCTACATACAAAGTTACATAGTTATTTTTGTTAAAAGAAAACAGCCCATTAAGTTCAACCACATACAAAACCCAACCTCAACCAACAAAAAATTATAATTCCTTCAACCACCTAGAACACTCCCTCCAGTACACCAAACTGAACAAGAACAAAACCAATCACTTATGCCCACACATGATACAGTCACTAGCTGTAACACTGGATATTCTGATTGTTCAAGAAGACATCCAAGCCTCTATTAAATGTGATCAGATATTCAGCTAACACAACATTTGAGGCAGAGCATCCAACAAAAAATTTCTGTTTCTCAAGTACTGTAGGCTGAAAACCGAACCTCGGCTTATACTCAGGTCAATCACTACTTCAATCCAGCAATCCGGCTGCCGTTCGCTCTGCATCCACTGATCTGCCGACTCACATCACTGCTCAGCACCTGCCTCACTTCCCGGCACTGAGTAGTGAAGTCAGACAGCACATCAGTGGATGCGGAGCGAGTGGCAGTTGGATTGTGGATTTAAGACTGAGTGCCCATACTGAGTGCCATACAAGGTAACACTTACCAAGTCTCTCCTCCACTTATCTGGGGGGCTCTCGGGGGGGGGCAGCTCTTTGAGTCTTTGAGTAACCCAAAAATGTAAGATTCAAGGGAAAGATTTGGAGCACATCTTCATTAAAATGTAAATTTTCTTGAAAACTGCACAATCATGTCCGTTCTTTTTACTATTTTTGCATAATAAAATAGTTAATTGGGACAAAATAAAACATGTGTGCGTCAGCCATAAGTCTGTGAAGTTCATTAAATGCAGTAGCAAAACTGTGAATTTCATTTATACTGGTATCAGTCTGTCAATGTCATCATATACTGGTAGCAACCTGGGAATTTCATTAAATACAGGTAGCAAACTGGGAATTCCAATATATATGGTATCAAACTGGCAATTTCATCACTACGGGTAACAACCTGCAAATTCATTAAAACTGGTAGCAATCTGTAGTGTAGTTCATTAAAGGGAAAGTCCACCCCCAAAAATAACTTTTATATTTATTTGGCCCAAATAAGTGCTCCAACAAACTTTACAGCATGTAAATCGGTCCAGTGGTTCAAAAGGTACAGACCTTTGTAGCTGGCTTAATCCTGCAACATGGACCAATACAGCGATGAACAGAGACAGGTTACATACCTTGCCTCTGTTCTTTTCATGTTCTTGAGCATGTCTGTTAGCATCCAGCAGTGAGAACAGAGGAAGTTGCTGGTATCAATCTGGCGATGTCATCATATACTGGTGGCAACCTGGGAATTTCAATATATACTGGTATCAAACTGGCAATTTCATCACATAGGGGTAGCAACCTGCGAATTTCATTAAATACAGGTAGCAAACTGGGAATTCCAATTTATACAGTACTGGTATCAAACTGGCATTTCACCACATATGGTAGCAACCTGCAAATTCATTAAATACTGGTAGCAATCTGTGAAGTTCATTAAATACAGTAGCAAACTGTGAATTTCATTTTATACTGGTATCAGTCTGGCAATGTCATCATATACTGGTGGCAACCTGGGAATTTCATTAAATACAGGTAGCAAACTGGGAATTTCAATATATACTGGTATCAAACTGGCAATTTCATCACATAGGGGTAGCAACCTGCGAATTTCATTAAATACTGGTAGCAAACTGTGAATTTCATTTTATACTGGTATCAATCTGGCAATGTCATCATATACTGGTAGCAACCTGGGAATTTTATTAAATACAGGTAGCAAACTGGGAATTCAAATATATACTGGTATCAAACTGGCAATTTCATCACATACGGGTAACAACCTGCAAATTTCATTAAATACTGGTAGCAATCTGTGAAGTTCATTAAATACAGTAGCAAACTGTGAATTTCATTTTATACTGGTATCAATCTGGCGATGTCATCATATACTGGTGGCAACCTGGGAATTTCAATATATACTGGTATCAAACTGGCAATTTCATCACATAGGGGTAGCAACCTGCGAATTTCATTAAATACTAGCTCACTTATGTCAACAGCAGGGAACAGCAAAGGGTATGAAATCAACTGATTTTTCAAAATGGAGAAAATATGTAGAATAACTAAGAAGGCATTACACAAACTAACAATTTAACAAATATTGATAATTTCCATGGAACTGTCCCTTTAAATAAATGTTTTCATGGTAGCACACTTTTTTAAAGGTACATTAATATGGGGGAAAGTATATTCACTTGTTATTGAATTTTGATGTTTGCAGTAAAAAAAACAGCATCTTGTTTTGTTGTTAAAACATTCACCATTTTCACGCACAGAGAAGTTACCAATAGCTGTTTATGATGGACTGAAATCATTTTGATATAATAACTAGCTGGAGGTTGTCTTTTTTTTTTTGAACGTTTATCTTTTCAAATCCTGAATTTCAACGATTTATTTCAGAGCTGGTAATCATGATTCTAGATGTAATTTAGTGGCTTTACTGTACGTATATTTCGCTAAATAAGGTTACAGTATATTAAAGGGTATCTCTAACCGAAAAAAAAAAACGTTTATATACTGTAGTCCACCCCAGCCCACCCCCAACTGCCAACTTAGTTTGTTTAAAAAAGCAACAGAAATGTTTTAGACTACATCGTTCCTGTGGCGCTCTGCTCCTGTCCCTCAGTTTGCTGGAAGTTGCAAACGGGTCGGACTGGCAGCTAGAGATGTCCGAACTTCGAAAAATCCGGTCCGCCGAGGATCCGCGGATTTTCGAAAAAATCCGTAAATTCGAAAATCCGCGAGCGGACCCGTTAAAACGTTATTAAAATGAAAGTTCGGCAAAATCCGCATTAAAAGTGGTCTAAATAGCCTTGGTAATGTACACTTAATCACTCAGGGACCTGGGTAATGTCCTTAGAAACACATATCAATGCCTACAATAACAAAAATTACAGTCCGCTAGGGTGAATTTAAAAAAACGATATTTTTCGAAAATACGAGGATTCCCGTAAAACCGAGGATTTCCGTAAAACGAGGATTCCCGTAAAACCGAGGATTCCCGTAAAAACGAGGATTTCCGTAAAAACAAGGATTTTGTAAAAACGAGGAACCGGAACTTCCTGCCTATCAAAATAGCCAGTGCTGCAAGGCAACTATATGCCCTGAACTACCTCCTGCTCAGGGGGTATGATGAATTCCCCCCTGGCACCCATCATGTGCGGCGCCGGAGGCGCAGAATAATGGAGGGCTACAGCGCCGGATACTGCGCCGCTTTGGCTATCAGACCACTGTCTCTAACCTCCAGAGACAGTGGTCAGACCTCAAGAGGCAGAGGCCTCAATATGTGGCTGCCGTTCGGCAAATGATAGAAGGCAAGTTATTTTATTATATTACTGTATTATTATAACGTAGTAAAATATTTTAATTCACTTCTGACAAAAACATATTATTTATATTATATATATATTTTTAAAAACATCAATAATCCTTAAATTTGGCTTGAGAGAGAGAGATCCAAGTTCTTTGTATTTCTCATTCACTGGTTATACTTATATTACATTATTTATATTCTTATATTATTCAATATCAGCCATTTAAAGGGGTAGTAAAGTCAAAAAATAAATCACTGAAAAGTGACTTTATTTAACATAACACCTATAAATTTAAAATGATACCCACACATAGACACAGGTAAACACACTTGGTGGCCCACCCTTCCATTTCCATGGCAGCCTTATTTAAAGGCTAAGTAAAGATAAAATGAAATCGATCATTACAAATTGATTTCTTTTTATCTTATAAATGCACACTGATACCCACACATAGACACAGTTAAACACACTTTACTGACCCACCCTTTTAGTTACATGGCAGCCCTATTTGAAGGGAAAGTAAAGTAAATCAAAATAAATGTTGATCAATTATTAAAAATTGATTTTTACACTCCAAAATTAAAAATGTTGTGTACATACAAAATCTATACAGATACAAGTACACACAGCTACTGATGCTCCCCTACACCCAACCAACTTTCCCTTTCCGTGGCTACAATACACACAATAAAAATATAAGTACTTAGCCAGAAATAAGGTTATTGAATCATTGCATAGAAATATGATTGACTTTAAAAGAGACTAATATGCCTTTTTAATCTGTATTTCAAGCAGAATTCAAAGGATATAAATTAATATTTTTCCTAGATACATCATTCATTATGTATTTTTTTATTTTAATTTGCAGGGGAATCTTCCTCGGATACCCCACCCCCACCACCGTCCCCGCCAGAGGAAGAATGTACGTAGCCTATTGAAAAAAAAAAAAATTCTAAATCTTCATTTGTCCAAGGCCAAATTACAGCGCACATGAGCCTCCAGAAACAAGCGCGTGTTTCCGGTGCGCTCGTGTATTGCCATGTGAGTGCCGTACGATAGCATGTACGATAGACATATTGGCAAAAATTGAGGATCACATTAATTGTCCACACTATTGTGTGCTTTTTAACACGTTGATATGTCAAGCCCTTTATCCAAATGTTTGCATAATTTTTGACAACTTCTCCGAGAATTGTTTAGTAAATGTATTTGAAACTTAATGACAGTGAGATTTTCTTTTTTTTTTAGCACTACACACCAACTAGCCCTCAGGCTAAGGGCAGCCATGCCCCCCCCAGGCAGTCCCTTGCCCCCTGGGCTCACCATCGCCCCCACCGGGCAGTCCACCGCCCAAGAAGAGGAGGAAACGGGCACCAGCCGACACGTAAGTGCATCCTAAGCAATTTTTTTATCTTTTTATTGACCTTGATTGTCAGCAAATAATTAGTGAAATTATCATTGATAATTAATTGAATTTTATTATTTCACTGATAAAAATTTTCGAAAATAAAAAGGAAAAATCTATTAATTTGGCTTGAGAGACAGAGCTTCTCGTTCTCATTCCCATTTATTGTCCCATTGTTTGGGCTGTATCTTGTCCCTCAGTTTTTGCAGTTAGTCACGAAATTCGGTCCAAATTCGGTCCAAACGTCCAAAAAAAAATAGCCTTTTAGGAAATGTTCTTATCATGTAATATATTACTAATGGATTGGACGGTGATTGTTGAATAAAACATTTTTTTTTTTAGAAGCAGGACCAGCCTCTACAGGCCCTCCACCCTCTCCACCCCCTCCACCTCTCCAGCCCCTCCGGCTCCACCTCTCCAGCCCCTCCAGCATCCTGCCTCTCCAGTCACTCTGGCGGCCATGCTTGAGAATCGTAAGTAAATCATATGCAACGTTAATGAAATGTTATTACAAGACTATTAATATCTGTATTTCCCAGTGTAAAATCCACGTACATGATGCAACATTGGGTACTGTGGGTTTGACAATGCTTTTATGGGGGGGGCACCACTTCCAAAAAATTTTGTATGTAGCACAGTCCTAGTGTACAAAACCAAGAATGTTCTGATACAATTTAGCAATAAACGTAATGTTTTAGCCAGCATACCTACTGCTGTTATCAGTGATCCCCATGATGCAATGATATCGCTTTAAGTGGAGTTCAGTGATAATAATATACTTTTAAGGAAAAAAGAGCAGTATTTATCATCCCAATTACCTTAATCTGCCCATTCAGCAATCAGCATTGTGTCTGTGTATAAATAAATGCAACGGAAATAATGACTTCCTGTTTGCAGGCCCCTAATAGAGACCGTTATGGTCTAGCCCTTGACACCAGTCCCTGGGTTGATTCAGTTGGTCAGTAGAGATCTAAGCATGTGTAACCCATCCAACAGCCAATCAGTAGAAATCACTGTACCAAAACTAGGTATGCATAATATAAACTAAGAATTTAGAAATAATGATATCTTATACTGAGCTTTCCTTTTTATGACATACCGCAACATTATGCATTGCAGTACAGTATGTGGAAGTAGTTATCTGGTGCAAAATTGCATCTACGCATGGTGCTTTAGGAAATGTGCTCGAACATCTTCACCACAATTCTCTTAATATCTTCCTCCACGAAACTACAGAGCATGCGGCGGGAGATGATTTTTTTGTTTGTTTGTTTATTTTGTAAATAGTTTTTTTTAAAAAAAATTTCATTATTATATATAATTTTAATATATTTATATATATATATATATATATATATATATATAAAAACAGTCTTGAACAAAAAAAATGTTTGGGCTTTATTTTTCGATATATAAATTATTCAGATAGATTCATAATCAATTTTTATTTGAAAATTACAATACACATATCTATTTAGCTAGCTATATGTCTGGTACTTATAATGTATATACCTTAATGCCATTACACACACCACATTGGCCATTCCCCTATATAGTAGTTTGCACACAACAAGGCAAAGAAGGCGATGGGGGTACTGGTTTACATAATGTCCACTGCGGTTTGCCACCATTGTTGTGGGGCCAGGCAGGCTTGGCCCCACTGGACATACCCTCATCCCATGCTACTCTCCTCAAGATATGCATCGTGCAAGGGAAAGCAGGTGAAAGGGTAAGGCTTCGTAGGAACAGCAGCATTGAGTTACAGCAGGCACACTGCAGTTTGCCACCATGTTGAAGAGCCAGGCAGGCTTGGCCCCACTGGACATACCCCTCACCCCATTGGCTACTCTCCCTCAAGATATGCATCGTGAAGGGAAAGCAGGTGAAAGGGTAATGCTTCGTAGGAACAGCACATTGAGTTACAGCAGGCCACTGCAGTTTGCCACCATTGTTGTGGGGCCAGGCAGGCTGGCCCCACTGGACATACCCCCTCCCCCATTGGCTACTCTCCCTCAGAGTATGCATCATGCAGAGGAAAGCAGGTGAAAGGGTAATGCTTTGTAGGAACAGACCATTGAGTTACAGCAGGCACACTGCAGTTTGCCACCATGTTGTGGGGCCCGGCAGGCTTGGCCCACTGGACATTCCCCTCACCCCATTGGCTACTCTCCCAGAGTATGCATCGTGCAAGGGAAAGCAGGTGAAAGGGTAATGCTTCATAGGAACAGCAGCATTGAGTTACAGCAGGCCCACTGCAGTTTGCCACCATTTGTGTGGGGCCAGGCAGGCTTGGCCCACGGACATACCTCTACCCCATTGGCTACTCTCCCTCAGAGTATGCTTCGTGCCGGGAAAGCAGGTGAAAGGGTAAGCTTCGTAGGAACAGCACCATTGAGTTACAGCAGGCCCACTGCAGTTTGCCACCATTGTTGTGGGCGCAGTCAGTTGGCCCCACTGGACATACCCCTCACCCCATTGGCTACTCTCCCTCAGAGTATGCATCGTGCAAGGGAAAGCAGGTGAAAGGGTAATGCTTCGTAGGAACAGCACCATTGAGTTACAGCAGGCCCACTGCCGTTTGCCACCATTGTTGTGGGGCCAGGCAGGCTTGGCCCCACTGGACATACCTCTCACCCCATTGGCTACTCTCCCTCAGAGTATGCTTCGTGCAAGGGAAGCAGGAAGGTGAAAGGGTAATGCTTCGTAGGAACAGCACCATTGAGTTACAGCAGGCCCACTGCAGTTTGCCACCATTGTTGTGGGGCCAGGCAGGCTTGGCCCACTGGACATACCTTCACCATTGGCTACTCTCCTCAGAGTATGCTTCGTGCAAGGGAAGAAGGTGAAAGGGTAATGCTTCGTAGGTACAGCACCATTGAGTTACAGCAGGCATGCAGTTTGCCCCCATTGTTGTGGGGCCAGGCAGGCTTGGCTCCACTGGACATACCCCTCACCCATTGGCTACTCTCCCTCAGAGTATGCATCGTGCAAGGGAAAGCAGGTGAAAGGGTAGGCTTCGTAG
Source organism: Hymenochirus boettgeri (assembly GCA_019447015.1). Taxonomy (NCBI): domain Eukaryota; kingdom Metazoa; phylum Chordata; class Amphibia; order Anura; family Pipidae; genus Hymenochirus; species Hymenochirus boettgeri. Next base: position 208,908,105 of record CM033470.1, on the reverse strand, counting down.
GAACAGCAGCATTGAGTTACAGCAGGCCCACTGCAGTTTGCCACCATTGTTGTGGAGCCAGGCAGGCTTGGCCCCACTGGACATACCCCTCACCATTGGCTACTCTCCCTCAAGGTATGCATTGTGAAGGGAAAGCAGGTGAAAGGGTAAGGCTTCGTAGGAAACAGCAGCATTGAGTTCAGCAGGCACACTGCCGTTTGCCACCCTTGTTGAAGAGCCAGGCAAGCTTGGCCCCACTGGACATACCCTCACCCATTGGCTACTCTCCCTCAAGATATGCATCGTGCAAGGGAAAGCAGGTGAAAGGGTAAGGATTCGTAGGAAAAAGCAGCATTGAGTTACAGCAGGCACACTGCAGTTTGCCACCATTGTTGTGGGGCCAGGCAGGCTTGGCGTCCATAGTAATGTGGACACACTTGCCCACACTGTGGTCCAGCGAAGCAGATATATTGCCCTGCAGATGGTCGTGCAGGGCTGGTACTGCCTTTGGGCAAAGTACCTAAGGCCAGGGACCTGCCACTGTGGTGTGCCAATGGCCACAAACTCCCTGAACGCTGCAATGTCTACCAGGCTGAAAGGTAGCAGCTGCACCGCCAGGATTTGGCTAAGCCGGCAGTGAGACGCTGGGCTTGGGGTGACTGGGGGACAGTTTCTGCCTCCGCTCCAACAACTGGGGAAGAGAGACCTGCCTTTTAGCTGACGCTCCAGCAGCAGTGTCAAGAGGCCTCTTAACACGCGTGCTGGGGCCAAAGGCTGCCTCTCCTCCCTAAATTCCACCAGGAAGCAACTGATGGGGCGGAGGGGGAGGAGGAGGAACGGTGGACCTGGGCACGAGGTAGGGAACGTGTGGGTGCCTGCACGTTCCTGTCCGCTGCTCCCACCGGGCAAAGTGGTGCAGAATCATATGTCTCCTCATAGAGGAGGTGCCCAAATGTGATGTGGTCTTCCCACGGCTAACACGTTGCAGGCAAAACTTGCACACTGCAACTGTGCTGTCACCTGGAGCCAGTGAGAAGAACTCCCACACCGCTGAGCCACCGGCACGACTCGGAGCAGAGGTCACCTGCTGCTGTGGGGCACTGGCACCAGATCTCATTGGTGCGTACCTCCACGTGCAACACTAGGGGCACTGCCTCTGCCCCGGCCCCTGCCCCCAGTCCTGCCTCTGGGTTCGATCGTGCTCATGCTCTGAGGGACATCCCTCAGAGAACTATCCTCCTCCTCTCTCACAGAGGGCACCCATGGACGATCGGTGACCTCATCGTCCACTCCACCTCCTCAATACTGGAGCTGCGTCACTAACAGCAGCAGCATCTGGAACCTCACCCCCTGCATTAGTTCCCTGGCTGCTCACAGACTGCTGCGTGACATCGTCAGCCTCCTGTCCCCCTGTGCACTGAGCACTTTCCTCGCCTCGGGCGACAGGAAAGATTGTGCATCAGTGCACGGCTCCTCCTCAAGCACCACTAGCCCCACACATAGTGTGCGAAAACAGATCCTGAGACTCCTCCTCCGGATCCCGAAGGTAGTGGTCATGTGGGCAACGAACATCCTGATAGAGAGGATCAGGGTCCATGCCCACAGTAGGAGCCTCAGGTGAGGATGAGCAGGCACAAATATCTACAGTAGCAGCTCGGCTGCTCTGTGCCTGTGAGGAGGTGGATGAGGAAGGCTGGGTAATCCACTCTACTACCCGCCTTCCTTGATCAGAAGGGATAGCCCTAGCCGGCTACCCCTAAAAATATCGGGCACGGTTACCCAGCTGCTGGAAGGGCCAGGTAGCTCCTGGCCAGAGCCTTCAGTAGGCTCTCCTTGCTCTCCCTCTCCCTCCACGTGCAGAAGCACCCCTACTCCTGGGTCTCCCTCTTGCCCTGCCAGGCATTTCTCTCTCCAAATTTCCCCCCCAAAAATTAAATATATATAATTATATTATATTATATATATATATATACACACCACACACACACAAACACAAAAGACAACAACAAAAAAACAAAAAGCAAACAAAAAACACAAAGCTTTTTTTTTTTTTTTTAACCTAAAAGCACAAACTGACACAAATGACAGCAACAGCACGATCAGACAGCAAAAGCTGTGATTGCTGCTAAAGGCAGCACTGTCAGCTACACAAAAACAACAGACACCGACACACAGATACAGAAAGACAAACAAAAAAAACAGGACACCTAGACCTCTAAAGTCTAACACAATATTTGTCCAAAGGACTTATAGGGGGTTAGTCCTTAAAAGGACTGTTGGGTCTCACAAGGGAAGGTAGTCCTTAAAAGGACTGTTGGGTCTCACAAAGTTAGTCCTTAAAAGGACTGTTGGTCTCAAGATGTGTGAATACAGGGGGGGGGTAACAACAAGTGCTAAACCACCCACTGAAACCACACACAGAAAGCTCAAAAAGCGCAAAAATCTCTCTCCAACTCTTACACTGTCAGGTCTCCACTAAACACACTCCAACACACTGACAAAATGTCGTGTGAAGCAGCATTTTATACCCAGGGGGCTGGCAATAATACATGTTAGCTACCATTGGCTAATTTGGGTCATGTGGCTTGCTCCGTCTTGAAAATAAGCCCCAAAAATTTGAATTTACAAGAATGTTCGTTTTTACGAAAATTCTCGGTAATTACGAGAATCCGCGTAATTACGAGGATCTTCGGTTTTCCGGGTCCGGAAGATCGCAGATTTTCGTAATTACGGAGATACTCGTATTTTCGAAAATTTTCGTAAAGTTCGGAAGGCGGAAAATCCGGAATAATCCGCCGTTCGCGGACGTGATAAATCCGCGGCGGATCCAGGTTCGGGTCCGCGAACCGGCCATCTCTACTGGCAGCCACTTCTGTGATTGTCCGAGAGGCAGTTTCTGTTATGCTGTTGAACAATGTCTCGTGTGTGTATTATGTATAATTTTTAAATATTCTTTTTACTTACATACAATAGAAGGACTGTGGAAGCATTCCTTTTTACCAAATTCCAACTACAAAAAAAAACAACATACAACATTTCGGGACTCTAGGCCCCTTCCTCAGGTATACCTGAGGAAGGGGCCTAGAGTCCGAAAGTGTATGTTGTTTTGCACCATAAAGAAGCATTCACCTTAGTAGTGTGCTCCTCACTTTTTTCCTTTTTTCCTTGCTTTTTTCCTTGCTTGGTATACATTACTACATTATTTTTAAAATGATATATAAATAAGTAGTATTATTAAATCAATTAACCACTTTTAATTAATTAAGCAATAATATGTATAGTATGTACCCCTCCCCTACCTGCAAAGTTTAATTTTGTAAACTTTATTTCCTTTTCCACTAATTTTAAAAATATACTAATATGTGCCTATTATAATGAACTACAATAATAAGTTGTGATATTACGTTGCATTACAATTAATACAAAATATGTGCTACAGCACTATGAGTATAAGGGGCCAAAGATTGGTGGTGGGCAGACCTAAAGTCTGCATTGGGGCCCTTAGGTAAGAAGATTTTCCACTTCTGAAAAAGGGGCATAGGTTTGTTATCAGCAATGTCCGATGACAAACCTTTACATCTATCGTTTTTACCATGGTGAATTGGTTTTGGCAAATCATTGCTGTAGCGAAAAGCGGATACCAGTTTTCATTTTTATACTTCTGGTATCTCCCCATTTGATATTGATACGGTTCATTAGCGGACATTGCCGATTACAAACCTTTATAAATAAGACCCAAAGTGAGGAAGTATAAGACCTGAAGTGAAGAAAAAAATAATCTTACACAATTAACAAGGAGGTGCCAAATTGTGAAAGCATTATATATTTACACACCTATTATTCGAATGGCTAGATTCCAGTTATTCCAAAAAAAGTTTCAATTTTGATTATACACAAGTAATTTCAAGAATCTAAATAGGATGTATATACAATTAGTTGCGATGGGAATTCAGTAAATTATTTGCTGAACTACATCTTGTGATTTTATTTCAATTAGGATATGTTGACATGATTATGGTCTAACAATTGTTGCACTGCCAACAGGACAGGGAGTAAATAGTGACAGATTTCATTAGTTTACATATATTTCTAATTTAGCTGAGGGATTTTGAAGGGGATGAAGAGATTCTTCTCCAGTAGCAGGTAAAGAAGACTTAGAATTTGTAGTAAGCTTTAATAGTGTGGGGCATTTACACTTAATGGGTTGTAAAAACTGATTAAATATTAGAAAGATGTACTGTATGTATGAAATGCTTTCACAAATATGACTCCTTTCATCATTTCAAGCAGAATCCGGGGATATTTAATGTGTCAGGAAATGGTTTTGCAGCAGGTGTGCAGAGGTATCTTTTTGATCAGCACAAAGCACAGTATATTGGAAATGTGTTAGGTTAATTGATCCTGGGGTTCTTACTGTGACTATAATATCTTGACTAATTTGTAGGCATTACTATGGGGCATATTAATAATATATTTTAAATATATTTTGTAAAAATATTATATATAATATATTATATATATAATATATATATATAATATATTGTATCCAATGCAGACAGGTCGGCAGCACACTCAAAAGACAATAAGGATGCACAGCTGCAGATAAAGATCCAAATAAAAAAGTGTGCATGCAGCAGCATCAACAGATAACTCCAGCTTGGTAAGATGCAATAAAAGACTTTTTAGCTTGTCAGACATAGTGCAACGTTTCGGAAAGTATCCTTTTTCAAGCAGTCAAACAAGCCTTGAATTTAATCACACATGAATAGCAATATAATGGAAACAGGAAATTGATACCATCAATACAATTACAATGTTCACTTCGAAGTGGATACAAATAAAAGTTACAGTGACCCCCTGTGGGGTCAGACTTTCACCATTTATAAAAAGGTCATTTCAATTCAAAAATAATGTGGTGAAAATACCGAAAATGTGGCTAGAAAGTTAACATAGTGAATTAGCTAGGTGTTCAGCATTTGACACTACTTTGGAACGTTATTTACCATCATTTACCCTGGTAATATAAAATGAATTTGTCTAATTGACTAGAAAGTTAACATAGTGATTAGACTAATTCGTTTTATATTACCAGGGTAAATGATGGTAAATAGACGTTCCAAAGAGTAGTGGAAATAATGAACACCTACATATCTTTACTGTTTTTAAAATTGCCCAAACATGTGTGTGTTTTCATCAAAAGATATGATAATACTCAACAGATGAATTTTCTCTGTTTGATAATAGAGTAACACATCATGGCTAATTTTCATTATTATAATTTTCAACACTGCTGTAGCTAACTTCAAGTAGTTACCTAATAGAGTAACAATTGCTGTAACAATTCTCACTTAAAGGCACCAGTAAGTAAAAGAACCTATGTAGAGGCTAGATAAACCTTTTGTATCCATAAAAACGAGAATTTGAAATGTTTAGACATGTCACTATGACCACGAAAACAAAGACACAAACAAAGTAATTGAAAAAAAAGGCTTGCAGAGATGACAAAATAACGTGCAAACACATTATATAATAGTATAGTATAGTATACTGTAGTATTTGATGATGAATAAGACATACGTCCATCTAGTTAACCCACTCAGCAATACTCACACTTCTGCCTAATGGTTGATCCAAAGGAATGCAAAAAAACCCTACCAGAATCATGAAGGGGGAAAAAATCCTTCCTGACTCCAAATGGCAATTGAAAATATCCCTGGATCAACTTACTTATGTATCAGTAACAGTAACTTGCAACATTCCTTGTTTGCAGAAAATCATCCAGCTTTTTTTTTTAAACAATCCAATCAACCTGCCATCACAAGTGCCAGTGGAAGACAGTTCACTAGCTTTACCGTTCTCACAGTGAAAAACCCTTTCTAAACTTAAAGAATAAATTTATTTCTTCAAGTCTTAAGGGATGTCCACAATGTCCTCTGACATGTTCTTTGGGAGCAATGCCCCAGATAGTTATTGTATGGCCATTAATGTATTTATACACTGTAATCATATCCCCCCACAAGCACCTTTTCTCTGTGTACATAAATGTAACTTATCCAATCTGTTCTTATATTCAAGCTCCCCCCATTCCCTATTAATTTAGTTGCCCTTCTCTGAACCCTTCCATTTCTAGGATGTAATGTATTTTTGTAAAAGGATTACAAAATGCACATCATATTCCAAATGAGGCCTACCAATGCTTTGAAATAAGGGAAAATAACATTAAACTCCCCTGAATCCATACCTCTCTTTATACAAGACATACCATGCTGGCTCTGGCTGTTGCGCCTGGCACTGCTTGCTACCTTTAAGTTTGTTATCAACCAAAATCAAGATCCTTTTCCAAAAGGGATTCACTTAACACATAGCCATTTATAGTGTAAGCAGCACAAGGGGTTTAAATCCAAAAAAGCATACTTTACACATTTATCAACATTGAATCTCATCTGCCAATTAGCAGCCCAATGTGATAATCATCTAGATCCACCTGCAACGTGCACATCCTCTGAAGTTTTTGATGGTCGATAAAGTTTTTAAGTTGTCAGCAAACACAGAAACCTGCTGACAATACCGACTTCCAAATCATTAATTAAGAGATTAAACAGAACGAAACCAAAACAGAACCCTGTGGCACCCCACTTGGAACCTTAGTCCATATTGATGAAGCCCCATTAACAACTACTTTCTGCACCCTATCCATTAACCAACTTTCTATCCTTGTATAAATGTGCCAGCCCATCCCAGCAGACCTTACCTTATACACTAGTTGCTATGAGAGACTGTAATGATATGACGCATGCATGAATACGTTAAAAGACGAGAGGGGTGACGGTAGCTCACACAAAGGCAGCAAAATATATATTCAGCACTGTGAACTTTAGCTTATTTATTTTTGTTTGCTTCTAATGAATGTGTGACTTGATAAGGAGCTAATGATTTATATTCTATAGCAGCTTGCACTTTTACCTGAGATTGCTTCCTGAAGTTAATTTATTATTCAAGTGGACTGGTGTTTGATTATGTATGTATGTTTTTTAAGATGTTTTAATCATTATGTGGTTATGTCTTTGGGAATATTTTCCTCTCTCATCTAAATATGAAATTAAGGGATTTTGCTATATACAATGTTTATACTATGTTTTGCTGTCCTGTTCTTTTCACAGACGTGGCTGCCAGTCCAGCCCCTATTACTACTTCTGGGAACAGAGTCTTTTTTTACATTAAACCTGGTGGTTGGAGGTGTGTGAGTGTGTAGTGTGGGGGGTGCCCTCACTACAGAAAAAAAGTTTTGGGGGTGGGGATACCCTTTAAAAAATGTTTGGCAAAAAATGCAGAGAAGGCGAAGAGGGTGTCAAAAAGGTGACATTTTGTCACTTCCTATCGGTAAAAATTTCACTGGTATATTTTTCTCATATGAATTATTAAAATCCTGAATTTAGGATGAAAAGCACAAGCGTTATAGGTTTTCCAATATGAATGCACAAGTAAAGTAAATTAAAAGCAGAAATTTCAAGTTGATGGTTTTTACTTTATGACTTGTGTATCATCTGCTTCCAATTGAGCTACTGTTTCAATTTCCTTTTTGGAATTACAGTTAGCAAAAAGTAATTATTTGAAATTCTATTTTATATCGTCTGCAACCTTAGACCTCTCTCTGTATGAAATAAGAACAGTTCCTTAAAAAAAAGGTTTTGCCATCTGCAAAAAATCTATCTTGTAAAATATGGCATCTGCATATGTATGGACTGCACCTGGTAAATCAATGCAAAGCAAATATTACATGCAAATCAAATATAGATGTTAGGAAATTCAGATAGGAATTGCTAAGTTTAAAGGGGGAGCATTATCATTAAGCAATCTTAATTCAAAATGTGACACGTAGGCAGTAGGATTCTAAAATGTAAAGTTTTGTTTACTCCGAGTCCTAATACATTTAAATACAAAATGACTTCAACACCTTTAAGGATGAGGCACAAGAGCGGCAAATTAATCATTTTACCTAGGTCCTGAAAACATAGATGAAAAAACTTTCATGACATCATTTTAATTGAAAAGAAGTTTGCATGATTCCACAAAGAAGAGATAAACAACATTAAAAAGTGGCATGAAATAGGCATACAAGTTAAACTTAGTGGTCCTACATTTTTTGAAAATCAATTAATCAATTTTCTAGATTCTATTCCCAAACAGGTAAAAGTCAACTGGGCCTAATGCAATAGGAGGTTCAAATGTTTTACCGTGCTGCAACCAATCCCATGTTATCTTCATATCTGCGGGAACCCAGTAATATACTAACATTTGATTGTTTGCTGCAAATTTATAGCACAGGCAAAATTTAGCACTTTTTATTGCATCAACCCCAATGGACATTAACTTTTTTCATACTATAGCTATGTACTTCTGATATTGAAGTCTGGTATGTTTCAAGGATATGTCCACCCTTCTTAATCCCCCGAAACACATTATTTCTAACTTATCTTTAACAAAATGCTTCTAAGCTTACTTAGAACAGCTCAATCCCTCAACGGCTGTGAGAAGCCTTCTCTACTGCTGTACGTGTAATCTAATGCCATGCAGCAGCAGAGAAGGCAGCCATTAGCCTTGGTGTAAACATCACGGCTTTATATGACTGCTAAGATCTGGAAACTGAGGAGAAAGTTGTTTGTGAGGGATTTTCCCTCACAAAGTGGTAGTGGAAAACTTTTTTTTAAAATTGCTTTATTCGGTTTACAGCTCCCATGAACAATGCTTACACAAAAAACAGTTGAGACATACCGTATATTTAACCATTGGTTACATGTTCCCCTTATCATTTTCAGATATCAATACCATTTTATGCTGTAAAAAGTAATTTTCAGCTTTAAAATAATATAATAAATAATTTAGTAATAAAATTTAGCTCCCAAAGACTATAATTAATATAATAATATATTGCCATCAAAGTTCCCCTATATTCACTGGCAAAACAATGTGTTTTTTGGTTGTGTTTCTTGTAATGCAAAATAAAAACACGTTTTTTAAAAATCTAAATAATTATATCCAAATAGCAGGGCAAATCATAAAATCAAAACAATACTTGATAGAAACAGAAAACTATTTGGAATCTAAGGTTTAAACAATGTAATATGCCAGTTTAATTTACATAGTATGGTGGATGCCTTAAGCAAGTAAAGATGACTTTATAGCTTTATTTTCAATTTAATTTGAATTTAATTGAACTATAAGAAAAGTCGAAGAGGGAAAGAATACATTAATGAATATAGAGACAGTAGGATATTACTAGATAATTACCATGCCATTTATAACCAGTAATGAGAAACAGTGAAACACTGTAAATTTAAGTCACAGCGTGAAAGCTTAAAGTAGAAATTTTTATTTTGAAACAAGTGTTGCCACAATAGTGATTCATTGCTGCAATATATGGCAAATATATTTGCTAGTTTGATAAAAAGGAACATAAAATTTGACATCTGAAACAAACCAGCCAGCTGTCAATACATTATTATAAATATATAAGGGATAATGCCGCTTTTACAGTGTAATATAAGGATATTACGCCACCGAGGGAGAGGTAATACAATTATATTATAATATGAAGGGGCACATTATTTCTTAAAATACAATAAGTTTCTGATTCTGTCCCCCACAGCTCTAGCAGGTACAGTTAGTGAAGTTAAAACAAAAAAAGCCAGGAGGGTAGTAGTGGTATATAAGAAATGAGTCATCAGGGACATAGCTGAGTGATTGAAATAAGGATGCTAGCAACTGCACTTTTCCATTCTAAATCCAGGCCTATGTATTAGGTGGTGTTAATATCCTCCCACTCCTCCGACTCCTCCTTCCAACTGATAGATGACTTCTTGGGGAAGAAGTTGGGAAGAATTATAGTTTCAGTAATGGTCAATTCAACAAATATTTTTTCAGTATAGGTGCCCTCAAGGAAGCCCTTGAAAAAACTGTCTCATATCAACAAGTGTTTGTTATAACCTTCCCCCTGGTAACAGTGGTAACAAAGGAACATAGCTGGGATGCAAAGAATTAAAGGTCCAGTACATATAGCTGTAGTACATAGTAACATAGTATTGAGGTTGAATAAAGACATGCGTCCATCAATTACAACCTTTTCACCCCCTCTTTTTATCCCTACCTAACAGTTGATGCAGGGAAGGCAAAAAAAAACAGCTAAAAAATGTGAAAAAATCCTTCCTGACTCAAATGGCAATCGGAAGTATCCCTGGCTCAACCAGAAACTGCAGTATATATTAATACCAGTAATTCTCAATATTTTTAGTTTAGAAACTTATTTAGGCCACTTTAAAATCAATGAACTTGCCATTACCACATCTGTGGAAGAGAGTCCACAGTTCACCGTTCTCAATGTAAAGAAACTTTTTCTAGCCTGAAGATGAAACTTCTTTTCTTCCAATCTTAAAGGATGTCCACGTGTCCTTGATATGACCGATTAGTAAACAATGCACGAAAGAGTTTATATTATGGCCCATTAATATATTGTATATAAAGTGATCATATTCCCACGCAAACGTCACTTCTCTAATGTAAACAGCCCTAACTTGTCTAATCTGCCTGCATAGTCAAGCCTCTCCATTCCCTTTATTATTTTAGTTGCCCTTCTCTGAACTGCTTCCATTCCAAGATGTCCCTTTTGTATATGGGATTCCAAAACTTCACCGCATATTCCACATGAGGTATTATTACCAGTGCCTGTAAAGAGGGAGTATAATGTTTTTTTCTCTTGAATCTATTCCTCTCTTTATACAAGACAATATGTATATAAGTCTTATATAAAGTTCTAACCGTTGCTACCTGGCATTGTTTGCTAAAGCAAGTTGTTATCTACCAGAACCCCCAAATCTTTTTCCAGTCGAGATTCACTTATCACAGAGTTATTTATGGTTTAGGTGGCACAAGGATTGTAAACCCGAAATGCATCACCTTACATTTCTCAACATTGAATCTCATCTGCCATACTGCTACCCATTTTGATAATCTATCTAAGTAATAACGCTTTTGTCAGTATGGGTATATTTGACTCTACTACTTTAATTGTAATTCGGAAAACAAAACCTTTGTTATTAAGCCCTTTTGTGTCCTATTATTATGTGTAGGTAAACAGATTTAAAAGTTTTAAAAATGGACATTCCAATTGTTGGCAGTTGGCTTGCAAAACAAAGGACAGAAGACGGGATAAGTATTTTAGGCATTGCTAGACCTTTTCATGAAAGTGAAGACATCTTGGGTATAAAGTAATCCTTTTATTAGCTAACTAAAATGATTGAAAATGCAAGCTTCGAAGCACTAGGCTTCTTCCTCAGGCATGATACAATACTGAATCTTAAAAAGCACTCTATTTTAACATACTAGAACAAAGACTTTCTGACATTACATAGATGTTATCTTTTGCACCCATGCCTGATTGGCAATGGCTGTCGTAAAAAAACAGTAAATACAATTCAATGATCACAGGCAATAATAAAAGAATTAGCAGGGGTTAAATAAACAATTAGATACACTCACCTATAGTGTCCATGGAGGTTCTGGTATAAATGAGATATTTATGGGTTTGGGTTGTTTAGAGGAATTTAGTCTGATTAACTCTACATGACATTAAGATTAGAAAACATAGTGACACATAAAGTTTGATCTTGTTGAGTCCAGAGTCCAGAGTCCCAAATTTTGTGATAAGTTTACATTCCCATTCTAACCTTTCCTTTTGGTTAGAATAGAGTGCTTTTTAAGATTCAGTATTGTATCATGCCTGAGGGAAGAAGCCTAGTGCTTTGAAAGCTTGCATTTTCAACATTTTAGTTAGCCAATAAAAGGTATTACTTTATATCCAAGATGTCTTCACTTTATCTATGGCTAACACGGTACAATTCTCTACTACTAGACCTTTTCATCAAATGCATCAGAGCACATATAACTGTCTGACTTGTCCTAACCAAAAGCAAACCAGTCCAAGATCAGAGGAGGGGATAAAGATAAAAATATGATTTAAAACAGAGTGTAATGAAAAATGTCCCTTTACAGATTCCTTTAAACGGACACTGAAAACATGATTTTGAAATCAGTCTATGATTGATGAGAGGAATCAGAGGGGAGATAATTCCAGAAGCATAGAATGCAATTTGCTGCAAACCTGGTGCACTTAATTGAAAAGGTTTCTGAGGATGAATGGTGCACGTTCACCATGCAGGCGGTTAACAAATGCAGCAAAGAGGTCAACAGTCACAGGCTCTCAACAAGAGGTACCTGATTTCATCACTTACCCTCTGAAAAAGGGAAGCTTTCATGCACAGTAATTGTCCCGACCCACCCCATCCACGTGACTACAGCATCAGCAGTCACCTCATCAATTAGACTACAGCCATCAACAGTCACATGATTTGAATACCAACCCCAATCATCATCCACCAAACACTACACAGTAACCAACTTATTCTGCTTCAGGCACATGGGACTCACAATCATCAGCATCATCATGGGTCAGTTCAAGTTCCAGGTATGCAGAAACTGACACCATGTAGCATAAAGGTCATCATCCCTAATGTATCTTTTCATGCTGTCACCTCTCATCCTTTGGCATAGCAGATGAGGTCTCATCACCTAATGTTTCTTCTAAGCTGTTGGGTCACCTCTATTATCACAGCTAATGTATCATGATGGTGATGATGGCGACAATTTAAATCAAAACCTCTTTTCACAAGTATCTTTTTTTATGCAATCCGAGATAGTTCGAGAAGTCCGGGTCCGTTCGAACTCGAATAGTTCGGCTTGAACTCGGGTTCGAGTTCGAATTCTATGCCAACCTAAGTACAATGCATGACAGTGATACCACCATAGAAATCTCTATCATATGGAACCTTTAAGCTAAAACCTACAAACAGGGCTATTAAAGGCGTGAACACACAACCAATGCTTTTGGCTCAAAATACATGTGTTAGGCAGTTAAGGTAGCCAGAGCTGTCAGGTAACTACTGGAAGACCTGCCTATAACCTCTATGTATTCACACTGAGCAATCACCAAACTGTTACTCACTGGAAATTAGGTCAGAAACTGCTAATTTTACAAGTGAGAGTTGCAGATATTTGTTTGTTAGTAATTATAGAACCCATGGGACCCTATTTATAAAGATCGGTAGTGTATAAAATACCAGGGCTATTAAAGGCGTGAACACACAACCAATGCTTTCGGCTCAAAATACATGTTTAGGCAGTAAGGTAGCCAGAGCTGTCAGGTAACTACTGGAAGACCTGCCTATAACCTCTATGTATTCACAACTGAGCAATCACCAAACTGTTACTCACTGGAAATTAGGTCAGAAACCTGCTAATTTTACAAGTGAGAGTTGCAGATATTGTTGTTTGTTAGTAATTATAGAACCCATGGGACCCTATTTATAAAAGATCGGTATCGTATCATAAAATACCAATCGTTATCGTAAAATAACGACCGTTTTTTTACCGATAACGACCTTTATTTACCGATTAACGACGTTATTTACCGAAACGACCGTTATTTACCGATAACGACCGACATTTAGCGATAACGACCGCATTAACGATATCACTAAATACCGGTCGTTATCGGTAAATACGGGTCATTATCGGTAAATGCCAGTCGTTATCGGTAAATAACGGTCGTATTGGTAAAAACCCGGTCGTTATTTACAATAACGATCGGTATTTTACGATACGATACCGATCTTTTAAAATAGGGCCCATGAAGTCTTATTTATATTGAGCTTTAATGCTGCTTTAATTATGACTAGAAAAGACGAATAATACCTTGAATTTGTGAGCATTTTTCCAATCTTAATTTATTTCAGAATATGAGCTTATGTTTTATACACTACCTACTTTTCATGCTCAACCTTTAATGAAAAAAAAACCGCCGTTTTCGGCAAAATCGGAATTACTGCAATTTATAGATGAAAGTAATATCGCCACGATAAGCTTTCCGCCAAATCTCAGACATCGTATCAGTTACTGCTCACTTCTATTTATAAAGCGGTGGTAACTGTATTCTCGCTCAACTTGGGCATTTTAATTCGCTAACTTTGGGTTGGCAGAAACGTCCGAGCTTGCGGATGGCGGGGGTACCATGCGGCTCACCTTCCCCTCCCTCTGGCAGCAGCTGCCACCTTCCCAGCAGCCCCTCCAGCCCCTTCAACAACTCGGCTTAAATGATGTCACCAGTGCCAGCGGTGTCAATGGCGGCCGCAGTGACACGCATGGTATTGGCGACATCAGCGGAGGTTGGTGTCACTGTCTGGCAAGAAAGAAGACATGCTCAAGGACTCTTCCAAGAGCCCATGCGGGTCCTGTTTCGAGCTGCACGGACCCCCAACAAAGACACTGTAAGTGCCAGGGGGGTTGTCCCATTATGTGCTATGGAACCCTTAAGCCTAAAAGGGCCCTTGTCAGGCCCACAAGGGTACTTCTAAGTGCTTCAAGGGAGGGGGGGTCTGGTTCAAGCTGCAGGACACCTTAATCCCCAAAGGGCCCTTCCAAGGTATAGTGCCGGGGAGGAGGGTCCGGTTTGAGCTAAAGGGAAAACCCTTCATAGGCTATTTGTTTTGTCAACTGTTATGTTTTCCAGCTATCTAATTATTTTTTAAGGCCCGTACATAAGTGTGATCGGGGGCTGACCCGCGACAGGCAATGTGTATAAACAGCTATTTTGGCCGACTATTGTTAACTGAGGTGCACTCATTCGGCCAAATCATCCATTTGGTCAGGTACCATTAATGATCGCCATGTCACTCGTTAGCAATGCCCGTCTGAGCCCCTATAGTTGCCTGAAGTAGCTGTTCGTTCACATCCTGAGTTGCAGTCGGGCCTGAGATCGCACATGTTTACAGACCTTTAGAAGAAACTTATCAGAAATTCGAATCTGTGTGAAAACAGCTGATCTAGCAACTAGATAAACTTAAAATGTCAAGTAAGAAGTAAAAAGAACCAATGGATAATATTAATTGAGGGAAAGCAAATCATTATATAGAAATGGTTAAAATAAAACAGAGAGTGAAGCTGTGTACTGAACGTAATAAATATGTATATTCTACAATACAGTGGTGAATAAATTTGATTCTTAAGGCACATTTTAATTGTTTGTGGTGTGATTAGAATTCATTTAATGTTAAACTTGTTCCGCTCTTCATCAAAGTGAAATTGCTGCATGGAATTTAAATATTTACTTACGAATTCACATTACTGCCTTTAATAAATCGAAATCTAGTTCTCAACCCTTTGGCATTTCGTTTCAGACTTGCCATGCCAGTAAAGGTATGAAACTCATTCTTAAAAAACAAACACCATGAATAACATTTGCACAGATCAGACAATTATTTACTGACATATTTGCATCTATAAAAACTATTTTTACTGGGATTATCTGTTTATTCATTCCACCAAACACATGCTTTGCAGCTAGTAAATATTTCTAGAAACAATAGAATGTTTAGAAATCTATCAATATCTGTATTATCTGATATACAGGGTAATCATGTATTAAAAAATTGTAAATTTAGCCCATTTAACTGTTTCCTAAAGATTCTACATGAAAAAAGATTCTATACACAAAACTGTTGCGCAACATTTCTATGAAAAACTTCTCTTTTTATTTGTAATGCTTTACCAGCATAATTGGTAACTGCAGAGTCACAGGCCATAAAATCAAAGTGACTTCTCGTATGCATATGTTGTTAGTCATGTGTGTTTGGAACTGCCAGTTTTTAAAAATTATAAATCTTATCTGACAGCATTTTTAGAATTTCAAAAGCTGAAAAATTCTAGGAAATCCTGGTCAAAAATGTGAAAATTGTGGTCAAAAAGTCAAAAAATGTAAAATGATCCGCTAACTAGGTTTGAATCAGATCTTCAGAATTTAATTTGAATAAATTCACCAGTTTTCATTCACAAGAGAGAAGACCAGAGTGCACACCAGTCTTAAACAAATGCTGTGTTTTTAACATGTTTTCATTCACCTCTAGTTGCAGACTACATTCTTTTATCCAGTTTATAGAACACAAGGTGACTTTTTTGTGTTTCATGTTTTTATTACCCCATGTTGGTTGAATGTACAAAAAAAGGTATTCAAAAGATGGACTGAGTTGTCCCTAACATTTTTTCAATCCTACAATATGAAAGAACAAAATAAATAGTAAATCTTTCTCACATAACATATAGGGGCTTAGCGAAGAGTAATACAGTTTATACTGGCTTACTAAACATAGAATCAGGATATTGGGTAAAATGAAAGCCATTTTGCTACACATTTTTATAGTATACAATGGTTCATTAAAGAAAAACATTCTAGCAATCTTAAAATATCCATTAGTGCAAGCAGCACAACAATTTCATAGACAGAGGATATAAATTACAAGAACTGTAAACTAAAAACTTAAAAATCATGTTAAAAAGAAATTTACAATCTTCTGGGAAAATATATCACAGACCTTGAAATTCATTTGAAAAATAAAGCACAGTTATTTTAAGGAATATATAATACATCTTTAGAGACCTAACATACATTTCCGTGCATGCATTACCATATCTTGTAAGGGTTTTTTTCCCTTGAAAATGTACTAGCTTTGGATCTCAGATAAAAATGTGTGATTTAGTAAAATAGATCTTGGTGTCAATGTACAATTAAACAGAGATATAATGATTAGACATATTTAAATTGATTCTGTCTGCCATGTACAATGCTGTTTTGACACCTTACTCTGGGCGTTCTATAACACCTCTTAGCACTATCCAATCACAACCTTAAACCTGGCTGTGATATGCTAATGGGATTTTCCAGGGTACATAATTGCCACAGATTCTTGTACAAGTCATTCTGAATTGAGAAAGCCAGTCGGAAGACTAGCGAAACGTCTTCAAGAACTAAACTTCAAGCCAGTTGATCTAATTGAATACAACAGATATACCATGACCTGATGAATGAGAACCTTCACAAGCTTAAATTGATTAAATATTATTCTTGTTTTACTGTATTAAGTCCAAACATCAGAAAAAAAACTATTCAAAGCCTTTTTGATGGTCTACGATGCATCCAGTTATCTAATTAACAGTTTCTAAATGTTTATACACACACTATAGTACATGCAAAAATAGTTAAACCGTATATAGATATTGCTGCTTTAATATGCAAATATCAATGGATCTTATATATGATAATTATAACGATACCCCATAATTATAAGGATACCCCCATATAATTCTAAAGTATGGATATATGGCAGCTTACATTATATCAAAATTGTCCAGAGGCATTTGCACAGACCAGACCAGGCAGGCACTAGCTCATAACAAGTATCCAATCTTCATAAAGCTGGTGAGGGAATACAAATAGATCCAACTCATTGTCATTAGTGGTGAAGGTGCAGCACAGATTGTCCTTCAAGCGCTAACAAATGCCGTTCTTCATCAGGAAATGTCTGGCATCCAAACCAGTCTAGGGAGAAAATAACTTACTTAACATGGGTCTAAAATGTGTCCCCTATACCCCCATTGACAAATAGGGGCATACATTGGGATACAGAAATTTTTGAGACAAATGAGTTTAAAAGTTTTTTTGCTGTTAAAGGAGTGGAGTGTAGATTATAAAATGTCTCTTATTATGGATAGGGTAGGTCTAGACAAGAGTGATGAAAAGACATCCAGGCGTTAGAGATTTGATGTCCCTGTCTACTTATAATTCCTTTACAACATTCATGTAAAGTCTAAGTTAACCCCATGGCATACAGGGTAGCGCTATGGATCTGTGAGAAATTGGTTAATCAAGATATTAACAATATGAAGGTTGTAAGTAAAAAACGCTTTAAATTAAAGACAATTTGAGGTTTTTGAGAGAGAAGCACTTTATTCCTGAGGAAAAGATACAAATTCTGTTATTAAGAAGCAGATAAATGGGAGATTATTACGCTGGAGCATCATTTGTCTCAGAACTAAAGATTTTGATAACAAAGGTTAAAAATCAAGCTTTTATCAATGCTGATAAAGAAAAATTTATTGGGAATTGTATTGGAATGTCTTATTTTATACTTTACCAAAAATTCAGTACCTCTGCACCCCCAGGAGACCCATTATTTTTAATATACTTTAATAAATGTGGATTTTTTAATTAAATCTGTGTGATTGTGAATACTAGGTCATATGTAAAAGTACATGGAGGTTCTTAATGTTTGAATGGCTTTGTTACGGGAATCCACATTACATTATTGACACTAGATATTACATCACTATATACTGTTATTCCTCAATGGAGGTGTTGATGCTATGAAATATTTTTTACACAATACAGTTAAAAAGTTAAACCTTATTAGATTCCTTCTGGAAGAATAGGAAATACCGAAGTTTTTAACTGTAAATCAAAAATGGTCGTTTACATGATTACCTGTCCCTGTGGTGTAAAGGGCAAGCTCAGTGGGAAATTATCAATATATGTTAAATTGTTAGTTTGTGTAACCTTCTAGTTATTCTACATATTCTCTCCATTTTGAAAAATCTGTGGATTTCATACCTTTTGCTGTACCCTGCTGTTGACAGGGGCGACTTCTGGTTCTAATGGTCCTTCTTTTCCCAGGATGCACCACATCCTTGGAATGTTCCTAACAGTAATTTCTACTGATTGGCTGTTGGATGGGTCAAAGATGCTCAGATCTCTACTGAGCAACTGAATCAAACCAGGCGCTGGGTTAAGGGCAAGACCATAACGGTCTCTACTAGGGGTCCTGCAAAAAGGAAGTTAGCATTTCGGTTGATTTATTATACACAGACAAATGCTGAACTGACAGATTAAGGTCATTGGGATGAAAAAATACTGCTCTTTTTTTGAAAAGCAATGTATTTCCACTGAACTTCCCCTTTAAGCTATATGGCAAAACCGTAAGAGAACTTCATATTAGACCTAATTGATCATAACCCTTATATATATTTATGGTATCTGGAATCGGAATTGAGTGTACATTTCTATTTTTACTTTTATTATTATTAAAATCAAATACCTTATTAGTTAGTAAATCCATTTCTCTCAGGTATTTGGATTTCTTAATATTGATACCTCTTTTTCAGCTGTCAAAACTTGAGTTTTCAAGTCCGTTTCCAGCTTACCGAAAAGACTTGTATCCAATGTTCCCTAATTGTGTGCACTTTCTAAAATATTTGACTAATACTGTCCAATTCCGATTCCTTTCTTAAATCAGTAACCCATTCATTTAGGGAACATTCATTAAGGGCTTCTTGCCATTATGTGTCAGTAATTTCAAAATTCTTAGTCCCCTAGGAAACTATGAACTCCATATTAGGATTAAAGAACAAATCAGACTAATCAATAAGAGCTTGGTACCACGTTTTGGTCCCTTCTGTACCACAATTTATGAGCATTTAGTTTGTAAACATAATGCATCTTGTAGTGGTAACCAGGTATTGATTCTGGACCAAATAGATGTTACTGGTTCCACAGGGGTGTGATTTAATAATTAATTACTTAGGTTGGAACAGAGAATGATTTTAACTATGATACATTGTTCCCAAAAGAGCTGAATGATAGAAATTGAATTATCACCATTTTTATAGATAAAGGCGAATGGTATTTTCATGCTGTTTTCTTTTTATGTATCAAAATGGTTCATCTCATTTCTTAAATGTGTTCACAATAAGTAATTTAGAATATGGCTGATGAAGTTGTTTTAAAGAAATGCGTTGCATGCTATTTGTGTTTTATACACGTATTTACAGTAGATAATGTTATTAATTTCCATTTGGGTCATTTTAATTGGTTGTTTACTCTTGTATACTCTTTGAGATCCTGTTTGAGTTCAGCAGGGACCAATTGTGAGTATTTGGATCCTCCCTGTCTCAGGTTTTGTATTACCCTCTGACAAGCATGTGATCAGATTGATTGAGGAAGATAGTGTTCACGATAGAAACTAAATATGCCTTATTTAATCTGTATTTCAAGCAGAATTCAAAGTATATAATTAAATATTTCCTTTAGATACAATCATTCATTATGTATTTTTTTATTTTAATTTGCAGGGAGGGAATCTTCCTCGGAACCCCCCACCCCACCACCGTCCCCGCCAGAGGAAGATGTACGTGCAGCCTATTGAAAAAAAAAAAAATTCTAAATCTTTCATGTCCAAGGCCACATTACAGCGCACATGAGCCCTCCAGAAACAAGCGCGTGTTTCGGTGCGCTCATGTGTATTGCACGTGAGTGCAGTACGATAGCATAGTACGATAGCTAATTGTGCAAAAATTGAGGATCACATTAATTGTGCCACACTATGTGTGCTTTTTAACACGTTGATATGTCCAAGCCCTTTATCCAAATGTTTGCATAATTTTTGACAACTTCTCCGAGAATTGTTTTAGTAAATGTATTTGAACATTTAATGACAGTGAGATTTTCTTTTTTTTTTAGCAACTACCACCAACTAGCCCTCAGGCTACGGCAGGCCCATTGCCCCCCCAGGCAGTCCCTTGCCCCCTCCGGGCTCACCATCGCCCCCACCGGGCAGTCCACCGCCCCAAGAAGAGGAGGAACCGGGCACCAGCCAGACACGATAGTGCATCCTAAGCAATTTTTTTATCTTTTATTGACCTTGATTGTCAGCAATAATTAGTGAAATTATCATTGATAATTAATTGAATTTTATTATTTCACTGATATAAAATTTTCGAAAATAAAAAGGAAACAAATCTATTAATTTGGCTTGAGAGACAGAGCTTCTCAGTTCTCATTCCCATTTATTGTCCCATTGTTTGGGCTGTATCTTGTCCCTCAGTTTTTGAGCTTTAGTCACGAAATTCGGTCCAAATTCGGTCCAAACGTCCAAAAAAACATAGCCTTTTAGGAAATGTTCTTATACATGTAATATATTACTAATGGATTGGACGGTGATTGTTGAAATAAAACATTTTTTTTTTTAGAAGCAGGACCAGCCTCTACAGGCCCTCCACCTCTCCACCCCCTCCACCCCTCCAGCCCCTCAGGCCCTCCACCCTCTCCAGCCCCTCCAGTACCTCCTGCCTCCAGTCACTCTGGCGCCATGCTTGAGAATCGTAAGTAAATCATATGCAACGTTAATGAAATGTTATATACAAGCTATTAATATCTGTATTTTCCCAGTGTAAAATCCACGCTAATGATGCAACATTGGGTACTGTGGGTTTGACAATGCTTTTATGGGGGCTGCACCACTTCAAAAAATTTTGATGTAGCACAGTCCTAGTGATACAAAACCAAGAATGTTCTGATACAATTTAGCATAAACGTAATGTTTTATGCCAGCATTACCTAATGCTGTTTATCAGTGATCCCCATGATGCAATGATATCGCTTTAAGTGGAAGTTCAGTGATAATATATATACTTTTAAGGAAAAAAGAGCAGTATTTATTCATCCCAATTACCTTAATCTGCCCATTCAGCAATCAGCATTGTTGTCTGTTATAAATAAATGCAACGGAAATAATGACTTCTGTTTGCAGGACCCCTAATAGAGACCGTTATGGTTAGCCCTTGACCCAGTCCCTGGGTTGATTCAGTTGGTCAGTAGAGATCTAAGCATGTGTAAACCCATCCAACAGCCAATCAGTAGAAATCACTGTTACCAAACTAGGTATGCATAATAAAACTAAGAATTTTAGAAATAATGATATCTTATACTGAGCTTTCCTTTTATGACATACCGCAACATTATAGCATTGCAGTACCATGTATGTGTAAGTAGTTATCTGGTGCAAAATTGCATCTACCGCATGGTGCTTTAGGAATGTGCTCGAACATCTTCACCACAATTCTCTTAATATCCTCCACAGAACTACAGAGCATGCGGCGGGAGATGCATTTTTTTGTTTGTTGTTTATTTTTTGTAAATAGTTTTTTTAAAAAAAATTTCATATATATATAATATATATTATATATATATATATATTATATATATATATATATAATATATATAAAAAACGTTCTGAACAAAAAAATGTTTTGGGCTTTATTTTTCGATATATCAAATTATTCAGATAGATTCATAATCAATTTTTATTTGAAAAATTACAATCAATATCTATTTAGCTAGCTATATGTCGGTACTTATAATGTATATACTTAATGCCATTACACACACCACATTGGCCACATTCCCCATAGTAGTTTGCACACAACAAGGCAAAGAGGCGATGGGGGTACGGTTTACATAATGTCACTGCGGTTTGCCACCATTGTTGTGGGGCCAGGCAGGCTTGGCCCCACTGGACATACCCTCATCCCATTGGCTACTTCCCTCAAGATATGCATCGTGCAAGGAAAGCAGGTGAAAGGGTAAGGCTTGTAGGAAGGAACAGCAGCATTGAGTTACAGCAGGCACACTGCAGTTTGCCACCATTGTGAAGAGCCAGGCAGGCTTGGCCCCACTGGACATACCCCTCACCCCATTGGCTACTCTCCCTCAAGTATGCATCGTGCAAGGGAAAGCAGGTGAAAGGGTAATGCTTCGTAGGAACAGCACCATGAGTTACAGCAGGCCCACTGCAGTTTGCCACCATTGTTGTGGGGCCAGGCAGGCTTGGCCCCACTGGACATACCCCTCACCCCATTGGCTAATCTCCCTAGAGTATGCATCATGCAAGGGAAAGCAGGTGAAAGGGTAAGCTTTGTAGGAACAGACCATTGAGTTACAGCAGGCACACTGCAGTTTGCCACCATTGTTGTGGGGCCAGGCAGGCTTGGCCCCACTGGACATACCCCTCACCCCATTGGCTACTCTCCTCAGAGTATGCATCGTGCAAGGGAAAGCAGGTGAGAAGGGTAATGCTTCATGGAACAGAGCATTGAGTTAAAGCAGGGCCCACTGCAGTTTGCCACCATTGTTGTGGGGCCAGGCAGGCTTGGCCCCACTGGACATACCTCTCACCCCATTGGCTACTCTCCCTCAGAGATGCTTCTGTGCAAGGGAAAGCAGGTGAAAGGGTAAGGCTTCGTAGGAACAGCACCATGAGAGTTACGCAGGCCCACTGCAGTTTGCCACCATTGTTGTGGGGCCAGTCAGGCTTGGCCCCACTGGACATACCCCTCACCCCATTGGCTACTCTCCCTCAGAGTATGCATCGTGCGGAAAGAGGTGAAAGGGTAATGCTTCGTAGGAACAGCACACATTGAGTTACAGCAGGCCCACTGCAGTTTGCCACCATTGTGTGGGGCCAGGCAGGCTTGGCCCCACGGACTACCTCTCACCCCATTGGCTACTCTCCCTCAGAGTATGCTTCGTGCAAGGAAAGCAGGTGAAAGGGTAATGCTTCGTAGGAACAGCACCCTGAGTTACAGCAGGCCCACTGCAGTTTGCCACCATGTTGTGGGGCCAGGCAGGCTTGGCCCACTGGACATACCTCTCACCCCATGGCTACTCTCCCTCAGAGTATGCTTCGTGCAAGGGAAAGCAGGTGAAGGGTAATGTTCGTAGGTACAGCACCATTGAGTTACAGCAGGCCCACTGCAGTTTGCCACCATTGTGTGGGGCCAGGCAGGTTGGCCCCACTGGACATACCCTCACCCCATTGGCTACTCCCCTCAGAGTATGCATCGTGCAAGGAAAGCAGGTGAAGGGTAATGCTTCGTAGGACAGCAGCGTTGAGTTACAGCAGGCCCACTGCAGTTTGCCACCATTGTTGTGGAGCCAGGCAGGCTTGGCCCCACTGGACATACCCCTCACCATTGGCTACTCTCCTCAAGGTATGCATTGTGCAAGGGAAAGCAGGTGAAAGGGTAAGGCTTCGTAGGAACAGCAGCATTGAGTACAGCAGGCACACTGCGTTTGCCACCATTGTTGAAGAGCCAGGCAGCTTGGCCCCACTGGACAACCCCTCACCCATTGGTACTCTCCCTCAGATATGCATCGTGCAAGGGAAAGCAGGTGAAAGGGTAAGGATTCGTAGGAAACAGCAGCATTGAGTACAGCAGGCACACTGCAGTTTGCCACCATTGTTGTGGGGCAGGCCAGGCAGGCTTGGCCCATAGTAATGTGGACACACTGCCCACACTGTGGTCCAGGAAGCAGATATATTGCCCTGCAGATGGTCGTGCAGGGCTGGTACTGCCTTCTGGCAAAGTACCTAAGGCCAGGGACCTGCCACTGTGGTGTGCCAATGGCCACAAAACTCCCTGAACGCTGCACTGTCTACCAGGCTGAAAGGTAGCAGCTGCACCGCCAGGAGTTTGGCTAAGCCGGCAGTGAGACGCTGGGTGGGGGTGACTGGGGGACAGTTTCTGCCTCCGCTCCAACAACTGGGGAAGAGAGACCTGCCTTTTAGCTGACGCTCCAGCAGCAGTGTCAAGAGGCCTCTTAACACCGCGTGCTGGGGCCAAAGGCTGCCTCTCCTCCCTAACTTCCACCGAGGAAGCAACTGATGGGGCCGGAGGGGGAGGAGGAGAACGGTGGCTACCTGGGCACGAGGTAGGGAACGTGTGGGTGCCTGCACGTTCCCTGTCGCTGCTCCCACCGGGCAAAGTGGTGCAGAATCATATGTTCTCCATAGAGGAGGTGCCCAAATGTGATGTGGTCTTCCCACGGCTAACACGTTGCAGGCACAACTTGCACACTGCAACTGTGCTGTCACCTGGAGCCAGTGAGAAGAACTCCACACCGCTGAGCCACCGGCACGACTCGGAGCAGAGGTCACCTGCTGCTGTGGGGCACTGGCACCAGATCTCATTGGTGCCGTACCTCCACGTGCAACACTAGGTGCCATGCTCTGCCCCGGCCCCTGCCCCCAGTCCTGCCTCTGGGTTCAGGATCGTGCTCATGCTCTGAGGGACATCCCTCAGAGACACTATCCTCCTCCTCTCTCCCAGAGGGCACCCATGGACGATCGGTGACCTCATCGTCCACTTCAACCCCTCAATACGGAGGCTGCGTCACTAACAGCAGCAGCATCTGGAACCTACCCCTGCATAGTTCCCTGGCTGCTCACAGACTGCTGCGTGACATCGTCAGCCTCCTGTCCCCCTGTGCACTGAGCACTTTCCTCGCCTCGGGCGAACAGGAAAGATTGTGCATCAGTGCACGGCTCCTCCTCAAGCACATAGCCCCACACCTAGGGTGCGAAAACAGATCCTGAGACTCCTCCTCGGATCCCGAAGGTAGTGGTCATGTGGGCAACGAACTCCTGATAGAGAGGATCAGGGTCCATGCCCACAGTAGGAGCCTCAGGTGAGGATGGAGCAGGCACAATATCTACAGTAGCAGCTCGGCTGTCTGTGCCTGTGAGGAGGTGGATGAGGAAGGCTGGGTAATCCACTCTACTACCGCCTTCCTTGATCAGAAGGGATAGCCCTAGCCCTACCCCTAAAAATATCGGGCACGGTTACCCAGCTGCCTGCGAAGGGCCAGGATGCTCCTGGCCAGAGCCTTCAGTAGGCTCTCCTCGCCTCTCCTCTCCTCCACGTGCAGAAGACCCCTACTCCTGGGTCTCCCTCTTGCCCTGCCAGGCATTTCTCTCTCCCAAATTTCCCCCCCAAAAATTAATATATATATATTATATATATATATATATATATATATACACACACACACACACACAAACACAAAAGACAAAGCAACAAAACAACACAGAAGCAAACAAATAAACACAAAGCTTTTTTTTTTTTTTTTTACACTAAAAGCACAAACTGACCAAACTGACAGCAAACAGCCAGATCAGACAGCAAAAGCTGCTGATTGCTGCTAAAGGCAGCACTGTCAGCTACACAAACACACAGACACTGACACACAGATACAGAAAGACAAACAAAAAAACAGGACACCTAGACCTCTAAAAGGTCTAACACAATATTTGTCCAAAGGACTTATAGGGGGGTTAGTCCTTAAAAGGACTGTTGGGTCTCCCAAGGGAGGTAGTCCTTAAAAGGACTGTTGGGTCTCACAAAGTTAGTCCTTAAAAGGACTGTTGGGTCTCAAGATGTGTGAATACAGGGGGGGGGTAACAACAAGTGCTAAACCACCACACTGAAATCCACACACAGAAAGCTCAAAAAGCGCAAAAATCTCTCTCCAACTCTTACACTGTCAGGTCTCCACTAAACACACTCCAACACACTGACAAAATGTCGCCTGTGAAGCAGCATTTTATACCCAGGGGCTGGCAATAATCATGTTAGCTACCATTGGCTAATTTGGGTCATGTGGCTTGCTCCGTCTGAAAATAAGCCCCAAAAATTTGAATTTACAAGAATGTTCGTTTTTACGAAAATTTCGTAATACGGAATCCGCGTAATTACGAGGATCTTCGGTTTTTCGGGTCCCGGAAGATCGCAGATTTTCGTAATTACGGAGATACTCGTATTTTCGAAAATTTTCGTAAAGTTCGGAAGGCGGAAAATCCGGAATAATCCGCCGTTCGCGGACGTGATAAATCCGCGGCGGATCCAGGTTCGGGTCGCGAACCGGCCATCTCTAATGGCAGCCACTTCTGTGATTGTCCGAGAGGCAGTTTCTGTTATTGTTGAACAATGTCTCTGTGTGTGTATTATGTATAATTTTTAAATATTCTTTTTACTTACATACAATAGAAGGACTGTGGAAGCATTCCTTTTTACCAAATTCCAACTACAAAAAAAACAACATACAACATTTCGCGGATCTAGGCCCCTTCCTCAGGTATACCTGAGGAAGGGGCCTAGAGTCCCGAAAGTTGTATGTTGTTTTGCACCAATAAAGAGACATTCACCTTAGTAGTGTGCTCCTCTACTTTTTTCCTTTTTTTCCTTGCTTTTTTCCTTGCTGGTATACATTACTACATTATTTTTTAAAATGATTTTATTAAATAAGTAGTATTATTAAATCAATTAACCACTTTTAATTAATTAAGCAATAATATGCTAAGTATGTACCTACCTCCCCTTACCTGCAAAGGTTAATTTTGTAAACTTTATTATTCCTTTCCACTAATTTTAAAATTATATAATATGTGCCTATATAATGAACTACAATAATAAGTTGTGATATTACGTTTGCATTACAATTAATACAAATTATTGTGCTACAGCACTATGAGTATAAGGGGCCAAAGATTGGTGGTGGGCAGACCTAAGTCTGCATTGGGCCCTTAGGTAAGAAGATTTTCCACTTTGAAAAAGGGGCATAGGTTTGTATCAGCAATGTCCGATGACAAACTTTACATCTATCGTTTTTACCATGGTGATATTGGTTTTGGCAAATCATTGCTGTAGCGAAAAGGGATACCAGTTTTTCATTTTTATACTTCTGGTATCTCCCCATTTGATTATGATACGGTTCATTAGCGGACATTGCCGATTACAAACCTTTATAAATAAGACCCAAAGTGAGGAATGATAAGACCTGAAGTGAAGATAAAAATATCTTACACTCTAACAAGGAGGTGCCAAATTTGTGAAAGCATTATATATTACACACCTATTATTCGAATGGCTAGATTCCAGTTATTCCAAAAAAGTTCAATTTTGATTATACACAAGTATATTTCAAGAATCTAAATAGGATGTATATACAATTAGTTGCGATGGGAATTCAGTAAATTAATTTGCTGAACTACTCTTGTGATTTTATTTCAATTAGGATATGTTGACATGATTATGGTCTAACAATTGTTGCACTGCCATACAGGACAGGGAGTAAAAGTGACAGATTCATTAGTTTACATATATTTCTATATTTAGCTGAGGGATTTTGAAGGGGATGAAGAGATTCTTCATCCAGTAGCAGGTAAAGAAGAATTAGAATTTGTAGTAAGCTTTAATAGTGTTGGGGCATTTACACATTTAATGGGTTTGAAAACTGATTAAATATTAGAAAGGTACTGATGTATGAAATGCTTTTCACAAATATGACTCCTTTCATCATTTCAAGCAGAATCCGGGGATATTTAATGTGTCAGGAAATGGTTATTGCAGCAGGTGTGCAGAGGTATCTTTTAGATCAGCCACAAAGCACAGTATATTGGATTAATGTGTTAGGTTAATTGATCCTGGGCTGTTCTAACTGTGACTATAATCTCTTGACTAATTTGTAGGCATTAATATGGGGCATATTAATAAATATATTTTAAATATATTTGTTAAAATATATATATATATAATATATTATATATATATATATATATATATGTATCCAATGCAGACAGGTCGCAGCACACTCAAAAGACAATAAGGATGCACAGCTGCAGATAAAGATCCAAAATAAAAATGTGCATGCAGCAGCATCAACACGATAAATCCAGCTTGGTAAGATGCAATAAAGACTTATTTTAGCTTGTCAGACATAGTGCAACGTTTCGGAAAGTATCCTTTTTCAAGCAGTCAAACAAGCCTGAATTTAATCACACATGAATAGCATATATAATTGGAAACAGGAAATTGATACCATCAATACAATTACAATGTATCACTTCGAAGTGGATACAAATAAAAGTTACAGTGACCCCCTGTGGGGTCAGACTTTCACCATTTATAAAAAGGTACATTTCAATTCAAAATAATGTGGTGAAAATACCGAAAATGTGGCTAGGAAGTTAACATAGTGAATTAGCTAGGTGTTCAGCATTGACACTACTTTGGAACGTCTATTTACCATCATTTACCCTGGTAAATAAAATGAATTTGTCTAATTGACTAGAAAGTTAACATAGTGAATTAGACTAATTCGTTTTATATTACCAGGGTAAATGATGGTAAATAGACGTTCCAAAGTAGTGGGAAATAATGAACACCTACATATCTTTACTGTTTAAAAATTGCCCAAACATGTGTGTTTTTTTCATCAAAAGATATGATAATACTCAACCAGATGAATTTTCTCTGTTTGATAATAGAGTAACACATCATGGCTAATTTTCATTATAATAATTTTCAACACTGCTGTAGCTAACTTCAAGATGTACATAATAGAGTAACAATTGCTTGTAACAATTCTCATTAATGGCACCAGTAAGTAAAAGAACCTATGTAGAGGCTGTAGATAAACCTTTTGTATCCATAAAAACGAGAATTTGAAAAGTTTAGACATGTCACTATGACCACGAAAACAAAGACACAACAAGTAATTGAAAAAAAAGGCTTGCAGAGATGACAAAATAACGTGCAAAACACATTATATAAATAGTATAGTATAGTATACTGTAGTATTTGATGATGAATAAAGACATACGTCCATTAGTTAACCCACTCAGCAATACTCACACTCCTGCCTAATGGTTGATCCAAAGGAATGCAAAAAAACCCTACCAGAATCATGAAGGGGGAAAAATCCTTCCTGACTCCAAATGGCAATTGAAATATCCCTGGATCAACTCTATTATGTATCAGTACCAGTAACTTGCAACATTCTTGTTGCAGAAAAATCATCCAGCTTTTTTTTTAAACAATCCAATCAACCTGCATCACAAGTGCCAGTGGAAGACAGTTCCATAGCTTTACCGTTCTCACAGTGAAAAAACCTTCTAAACTTAAGAATAAATTATTTTCTTCAAGTCTTAAGGGATGCCCACATGTCCTCTGACATGTTCTTTGGGAGCAATGCCCCAGATAGTTATTGTATGGCCCATAATTTATTTATACACTGTAATCATATCCCCCCACACCAGCACCTTTTCTCTCGGTACATAAATGTAACTTATCCAATCTGTCTCATTCAAGCTCCCCCATTCCCTTATTAATTTAGTTGCCCTTCTCTGAACCCTTCCATTTCTAGGATGTAATTTTGTATAAAGGATTACAAAATTGCACATCAATTCCAAATGAGGCCTTACCAATGCTTTGAAATAAGGGAAAATAACATTAAACTCCCTGAATCCATACCTCCTTTATACAAAGACAATACCATGCTGGCTCTGGCTGTTGCTGCCTGGCACTGCTTGCTACCTTTAAGTTTGTTATCAACCAAAATCAAGATCTCTTTCCAAAAGGGATTCACTAACAACATAGCCATTATAGTGTAAGCAAGCACAAGGGGTTTTAAATCCAAAAATGCATACTTTACATTATCAACATTGAATCTCATCTGCCAATTAGCAGCCCAATGTGATAATCTATCTAGATCCACTGCAACGATTGCACATCCTCTGAAGGTTTTGATGGTCGATATAAAGTTTTAAGTTGTCAGCAAACACAGAAACCTTGCTGACAATACCGACTTCCAAATCATTAATTAAGAGATTAAACAGAAGCGAAACCAAAACAGAACCCTGTGGCACCCCACTTGGAACCTTAGTCCATATTGATGAAGCCCCTTAACAACTACTTTCGCATCCTATCCATTAACCAACTTTCTATCCTTGTATAAATGTGCCAGCCCATCCAGCAGACCTACCTATACACTAGTTGCCTATGAGAGACTGTATGATATGACGCAGCATGAATACGTTAAGACGAGAGGGGGACTGTTTAGCTCACACAAAGGCAGCAAAACTATATATTCAGCACTGTGAACTTTAGGCTATTATTTTTGTTTGCTTCTAATGAATTGTGTACTTGATAAGGAGCTAATGATTTATATTCTATAGCAGCTTGCACTTTACCTGAGATTGCTTCCATGAAGTTAATTATTATTCAAGTGGACGGATGTTTGATTATTGTATGTATGTTTTTTAAGATGTTTTAATCATTATGTTGTTTAGTCTTTGGGAATATTTCCTCTCTCATCTAAAATATGAATTTTAAGGGATTTGCTATATACAATGTTTATACATATGTTATGTAGCACTGTTCTTTCACAGACGTGGCTGCCAGTCAGCCCCTATTACTACTTCTGGGAACAGAGTCTTTTTTACATTTAAACTGGTTGGTTGAGGGGTGTGAGTGTGTAGTGTGGGGGTGCCCTTACCTACAGAAAAAAAGTATTTGGGGGTGGGGATACCCTTTAAAAAATGTTTGGCAAAAAATGCAGAGAAGCGCGAAGGGGGTGTCAAAAAGGTGACATTTTGTCACTTCTATCGGTTAAAAATTTCACTGGTATTTTTCTCATATGAATTATTAAAATCCTGAATTAGATGAAAAGCACAAGCGTTATACGGTTTTCCAATATGAATGCACAGTAAAGTAAAATTAAAAGCAGAAATTTCAAGTTGATGGTTTTTACTTTATGACTTGTGTATCATGTGCTTCCAATTGAGCTACTGTTTCAATTTCCTTTTTGTAATTACAGTTAGCAAAAAAGTAATTTATTGAAATTCTATTTTATTCGTCTGCAACCTTAGACCTCTCTCTGTATGAAATAAGAACAGTTCCTTAAAAAAAGGTTTTTGCCATCTGCAAAAATTATCTTGTAAAATATGGCATCTGCATATGTATGGATGCACCTGGTAAATCAATGCAAAGCAAATATTACATGCAAATCAAATATAGATGTTAAGGAAATTCAGGATAGGAATGCTAAGTTTAAAGGGGGAGCATTATCATAAGCAATCTTAATTCAAATGTACAGTAGGCAGTAGGATTCTAAAATGTAAAGTTTTGTTTACTCCGAGTCCTAATACATTTAATCCATACATGACTTCAAAACCTTTAAGTATGAGGACACAGAGCGGCAAATTAATCATTCCTACCTAGGTCCTGAAAAAATAGATGGAAAAAACTTTCATGACATTCATTAATTGAAAAGAGTTTGCATGATTCCACAAAGAAGGAGAATACAACATTAAAAAGTGGCATGAAATAGGCATACCAAGTTAAACTTAGTGGTCCTACATTTTTTGAAAATCAATTAATCAATTTTCTAGATTCTATTCCCAAACAGGTAAAAGTCAAAGGGGCTAATGCAATAGGAGGTCAAATGTTTTACCGTGCTGCAACCAATCCCATGTTATCTTCATATCTGCGGTAACCCAGTAATATACTAACATTTGATTTTTGCTGACAAATTATAGCACAGGCAAAATTAGCCACTTTGTATTGCATCAACCCCAATGGAATTAACTTTTTTCATACTATAGCTATGTACTTCTGATATTGAAGTCTGGTATGTTTCAAGGATATGTCCACCCTCTTAACCCCCAAACACATTATTTCTATACTTATCTTTAACAAAAAATGCTTCTAAGCTTACTTAGAACAGCTCAATCCCTCAACGGTGGTAGAAGCCTTCTTCTACTGCTGTACGTGTAATCTAAATGCCATGCAGCAGCAGAGAGAAGGCAGCCATTAGCCTTGGTGTTGTAAACATCACGGCTTTATATGACTGCTAAGATCTGGAAACTGAGGAGAAAGTTGTTTTGTGAGGGACTTTCCCTCACAAAGTGGTAGTGGAAAACTTTTTTTAAAAATTGCTTTATTGCGTTTACAGCTCCCATGAACAAGCTTACAAAAAAAAACAGTTGAGACATACCGTATATTTAAACATTGGTTACATGTTCCCCTTATCATTTTCCAGATATCAATACCATTTTATGCTGTAAAAGTAATTTTCAGCTTTAAAATAATATAATAATATATTTAGTAATAAAATTTAGCTCCCACAGACTATAATAATATCTAATAATATATGTTTGCCATCAAATGTTCCCCTATATTCACTGGCAAAAACAATGTGTTTTTTGGTTTGTGTTTTGTAATGCAAAATAAACAACACGTTTTAAAAATCTAAATAATTATATCCATATAGCAGTTGCAAATCATAAAATCAAAACAATACTTATAGAAACGAAAACTATTTTGGAATCTAGGTTTAAACAATGTAATATGCCAGTTTAATTACATAATAGTATGGTATGCCTTAAGCAAAGTAAGAGTGACTTTATAGCTTTATTTTAATTTAATTTGAATTTAATTGAACATATAAGAAAAGTCGAAGAGGGAAAGAATACATTAATGAATATAGAGACAAGATTATGATTACTAGATAATACCATGCCATTTATAACCAGTAATGAGAAACAGTGAAACACTGTAACTTTTAAGTCACAGCGTGAAAGCTTAAAGTAGAAATTTTTATTTTGAAAAAAGTGGTTGCCTAACAATAGTGATTCATTGCTGGCAAAATTAGTGGCAATATTTTGCTAGTTTGATAAAAGGAACATAAAATTTGACATCTGAAAACAAACCAGCCAGCTGTCAATACATTATATAAATATATAAGGGATAATGCGCCTTTTACAGTGTAATATAAGGATATTTACGCCACCGAGGAGAGGTAATACAATTATATTATAATAGAAGGGGCACATTATTTTCTAAAATAATAAGTTTCTGATTCTGTCCCCCACAGCTCAGCTCTAGCAGGTACAGTTAGTGAAGTAAACACAAAAAAGCCAGGAAGGGGTAGGTAGTGGTATATAAGAAATGAGTCATCAGGACATAGCTGAGTGATTGAATAAGGATGCTAGCAAACTGCACTTTTCCATTCTAAATCCAGGAGCCTTATGTATTAGGTGGTGTAATATCCTCCCACTCCTCCGACTCTCCTTCCAACTGATATGACTTCTTGGGGAAGAAAGAAGTTGGGAAGAATTATAGTTTCCAGTAATGGTCAATTCAACAAATATTTTTTTCAGTATAGGTGCCCCTCAAGGAAGCCCTTGAAAAAACTGTCTATATCAACAAGGGTTTTGTTATAACCTTCCCCCTGGTAACAGTGGTAACAAAGGAACATAGCTGGGATGCAAAGAATAAAGGTCCAGTACATATAGCTGTAGTACATAGTAACATAGTAATTGAGGTTGAATAAAGACATGCGTCCATTCAATTACAACCTTTTCCCCCTCCTTTTATACCCTACCAACAGTTGATGCAGAGGAAGGCAAAAAAAAACAGCTAAAAAATGTGAAAAAAATCCTTCCTGACTCCAAATGGCAATCGAAAGTATCCCTGGCTCAACCAGAACTGCAGTATATTAATTATACAGTAATTCTCAATATTTTTTATTTTAGAAATTATTTAGGCCACTTTAAATTCAATGAACTTGCCCATTACCACATCTGCTGAAACAAGAGAGTTCACAGTTCACGTTCTCAATGTAAGAAACTTTTTCTAGCTGAAGATGAAAACTTCTTTTCTTCCAATCTTAAAGGATGTCCACGTGTCCTCTGATATGACCGAATTAGTAAACAATGCACGAAAGGTTTTATTATGGCCCATTAATATATTGTATTAAGTGATCATATTCCCACGCAAACGTCACTTCTCTAATGTAAACCAGCCCTAACTGTCTAATCTGCCTGCATAGTCAAGCCTCTCCATTCCCTTTATTATTTTAGTTGCCCTTCTCTGAACTGCTTCCATTTCCAAGATGTCCCTTTTGTATATGGATTCCAAAACTCACCGCATATTCCACATGAGGTATTACCAGTGCCTTGTAAAGAGGGAGTATAATGTTTTTTTCTCTTGAATTCTCCTCTCTTTATACAAGACAATATGTATATAAGTCTTATATAAGTTCTAACCGTTGCTACCTGGCATTGTTGCTAAAGTCAAGTATGTTATATACCAGAACCCCCAAATCTTTTTAGTCGAGATTCACTATCACAGAGTTATTTATGGTTTAGGTGACAAGGATTGTATTAAACCCGAAATGCATCACTTACATTTCTCAACATGAATCATTGCCATACTGCCTACCATTTGATAATCTATCTAAGTAATAACAGCTTTTGTCAGTATGGGTATATTTGACTCTACTACTTTAATGGTAATTCGGAAAACAAAACCTTTGTTATAAGCCCTTTTGTGTCCTATTATTGTAGGTAAACAGATTAAAGTTTAAAAATGGACATTCCAATTGTTGGCAGTTGGCTGCAAAACAAAGGACAGAAGACGGGATAAGTATTTTAGGCATTGCTAGACCTTTTCATGAAAGTGAAGACATCTGGGTAATAAAGTAATACCTTTATTAGCTAAACTAAAATGATTGAAAATGCAAGCTTTCGAAGCACTAGGCTCTTCCTCAGGCCATGATACAATACTGAATCTTAAAAAAGCACTATTTTATACATACTAGAACAAAGACTTTCTGACATTCATAGATGTTACTTTTGCACCATGCCTGATTGGCAATGGCTGTCGTAAATAAAACAGTAAATACAACATTCATGATCACAGGCAATAATAAAGAATTAGCAGGGGGTAAATAAACACATTAGATACATTCACCTATAGTGTCCATGGAGGTTCTGGTATAAATGAGGAATATTTAGGGTTTGGGTGTTAGAGGAATTTAGTCTGATTAACTCTACATGACATTAAGATTAGAAACATAGTGGACACATAAAGTTAGATCTTTGTTGAGTCCAGAGTCAGAGAGTCCCAAATTTGTGATAAGTTTACATTCCATTCTAACCTTTCCTTTTGGTAGAATAGAGTGCTTTTTAAGATTCAGTATTGTATCATGCCTGAGGAAGAAGCCTAGTGCTTTGAAAGCTTGCATTTTCAATACATTTTAGTTAGCCAATAAAAGGTATTACTTTATCCAAGATGCTTCACTTATCTATGGCTAACACGGTACAATTCTCTACTACTAGACCTTTTCATCAAATGATCAGAGCACATAATAACTGTCTGACTTGTCCTAACCAAAAGCAAACCAGTCCAAGATCAGAGGAGGGATAAAGATAAATATGATTTAAAACAGAGGTGTAATGAAAAAGTCCCTTTACAGATTTCCTTTAAACGGACACACTGAAAACATGATTTTGAAATCAGCTATATGGATGAGAGGAATCAGAGGGGAGATAATTCCAGAAGCATAGAATGCATTTGCTTGCTGCAAACCTGGTGCACTTAATTGAAAAGGTTTTGAGGATGAATGGTGCACGTTCACCATGCAGGCGGTTAACAAATAGCAGCAAAGAGGATCAACAGTCACAGGCTCATCAACAAGAGGTACCTGATTTCATCACTTACCCTCTGAAAAAGGGAAGCTTTCATGCACAGTAAATTGTCCCCGAACCCACCCCATCCAGTGACTACAGCATCAGCAGTCACCTATAATTAGACTACAGCATCAACAGTCACATGATTTGAATACCAACCCAATCATCATCCACCCAAACACTACACAGTAACCAACTAACTTCTGCTTCAGGCTACATGGGACTCACAATCATCAGCATCATCATGGGTCAGTTCAAGTTCCAGGTATGCAGAGAACTGACACACATGTAGCATAAAGGTCATCATCCCCTAAGTATCTTTTCATGCTGTCACCTCTCATCCTTTGGCATAGCAGATGAGTTCTATCACCTAATGTTTCTTATCAAGCTGTTGGGTCACCTCATATCACAGCTAATGTATCATGATGGTGATGATGGCGACAATTTACAATCATAAACTCTTTTCACAAGTATCTTTTTTTATGCAATCCGAGATAGTTCGAGAAGTCCGGGTCCGTTCGAACTCGAATAGTTCGGCTTGAACTCGGGTTCGAGTTCGATTCTATGCAATCCCTAAGTACATGCATGACAGTGATACCACCATAGAAACTCTATCATATGGAACCTTTAGCTAAAACCTACAAACAGGGCTATTTAAAGGCGTGAACACACAACCAATGGCTTTTGGCCTCAAATACATGTTAGCAGTTAAGGTAGCCAGAGCTGTCAGGTAACTACTGGAAGACCTGCCTATAACCTCTATGTATTCCACACTGAGCAATCACCAAACTGTTACTCACTGGAAATTAGGTCAGAAAGAAACATGCTAATTTACAAGTGAGAGTTGCAGATATTTGTTTTGTTAGTAATTATAGAACCAATGGGACCTATTTATAAAAGATCGGTATGTTAAAAATACCAGGGCTATTAAAGTGCGTGAAAACACAACACAATGCTTTCGGCTCAAAACATGTTTAGCGTAAGGTAGCCGAGTGTCAGGTAATCTGGAAGACCTGCCTATAACCTCTATGTATTCACAAATGAGCAATCACCAATGTACTCACTGGAAATTAGGTCAGGAAACTGCTAATTTTACAATGTGAGAGTTGCAGATATTGTTTGTTATAATTATAGAACCCATGGGACCCTATTTATAAAAGATCGGTATCGTTATCATAAAATACAATCGTTATCGTAAAATAACGACCGTTTTTTTACCGATAACGACCTTTATTTACCGATAACGACCGTTATTACGATAACGACCGTTATTTACCGATAAGACCGACATTAGCGATAACGACCGGCATTTAAAGATATCACTAAATACCGGTCGTTATCGGTAAATACGGGTCATTATCGGTGTAAATGCCAGTCGTTATCGGTAAATAACGGTCGTTATTGTAAAAACCCGGTCGTTATTTACAATAACGATCGGTATTTACGATTAACGATACCGATCTTTATAAATAGGGCCATGAAGCTTATTATATTGAGCTTTAATGTGCTTTAATTATGACTAGAAAAGACGAATAATACTTGAATTGTGAGCATTTTTCCAATTTATACTTTATTTCAGAATATGAGCTTTTGTTTTATTACACATACCTACTTTTCATGCTTCAACCTTAAATGAAAAAAAACCCGCCGTTTTCGGCAAAATCGGAATTACTGCAATTATAAGATGAAAGTTATATCGCCACGATAAGCTTTCCGCCAAATCTCAGACATCGTACAGTTACGCTCACTCTATTTATAAAGAGGTGGTAACTGTATTCTCGCGTCAACTTAGGCATTTTAATATCGCTAACTTTGGGTGGCAGAAACGTCACGAGCTTGCGAGATGGCGGGGGTACCATGCGGCTCACTTCCCCCTCCTCTGGCAGCAGCTGCCACCTTCCCAGCACACCCTCCCAGCCCCTTCAACAAACTCGGGCTAAACTGATGTCACCCAGTGCCAGCGATGTCCACTGGCGGGCCGCAGTGACACCGCATGGATTGGCGACACAGCGGATTGGTTGTCACTGTCTGGCAAAAAGAAGACATGCTCAAGGACTCTTCCAAGAGGCCCATGCGGGTCCTGTTTCGAGCTGCAGGACCCCCAACAAGACACTCGTAAGTGCCAGGGGGGTGTCCCATTATGTGCTATGGAACCCTTTAAGCCTAAAAGGGCCCTTGTCAGGCCCACAAGGGTACTTCTAAGTGCTTCAAGGGAGGGGGGGGTCTGGTTCAAGCTGCAGGACACCTTAATCCCCAAAGGCCCTTCCAAGGTATAAGTGCGGGGAGGAGGGTCCGGTTGGTTTGAGTAAAGGAAAACCCTTCATAGGCTATTTGTTTTGTCAACTTGTTTATGTTTTCCAGTATCTAATATTTCTTAAGGCCCGTTACATAAGTGTGATCGTGGGGCTGACCCGCGACAGGCAATGTGTATAAACAGCTATTTTGGACCGACATATTGTTAACTGTAGGTGCACTCATTCGCCAAACTCATCCATTTGGGCAGGTACCATTAATGATCGCCATGTCACATGTTATAGCAATGCCGTCTGAAGCCCCTATAGTTGCCTGAAGTAGCATGTTCGTTCACATCCTGAGTTGCAGTCGGGCCCTGAGATCGCACATGTTTACAGACCTTTGAAGAAAAACTTATCAGAAATTCGAATCTGGTGAAACAGCTGATCTAGCAACTAGATAAACTTAAAATGTCAAAGTAAGAAGTAAAAAAGAACCAATGGATAATATTAATGAGGAAAGCAAATCATTATAGAAATGGTTAAAATACAAACAGAGAGTGAAGCTGTGTACTGAACGTAATAAATATGTATATTCTACAATACAGTGGTGAATAAAATTTGATTCTTAAGGCACATTTTAATTGTTTGTGGTGTGCATTAGAATTCATTTTAATGTTTAAACTTGTTCAGCTCTTCATCAAAGTGAAATTGCTGCATGGAACTTTAAATATTTACTACGAATTCACATTTACTGCCTTTATAACATCGAAATCTAGTTCCAACCCTTTGGCTTTCGTTTCAGACTGCCATGCCAGTAAAGGGTATGAAACTCATTCTTAAAAAAAACAAACACCATGAATAACATTTGCACAGATCAGACAATTATTTATGACATATTTGCATCTATAAAAACTATTTTTCTACTGGGATTATCTGTTTATTCTTCCACCAAAACACATGCTTTGCAGCTAGTAAATATTTCTAGAAACAATAGAATGTTTAGAAAATCTATCATCTATCTGTATTTATCTGAGTATACAGGTAATCAGTATTATAAAACATTGTAAATTTAGCCCATTTAAATGTTCTAAAGATTCTACATGAAAAAGATTCATACACAAAATCTGTTGCAGCAAAACATTTCTAAATGAAAACTTCTCTATTTTATGTAATGCTTTACCAGCATAATTGGTAACTGCAGAGTCACAGGCCAATATAAAATCAAAGTGATTCTCGTATGCATATTGTTGTTAGTATGTTGTTTGTGAACTGCCAGTTTTTTAAAATTATAAATTTATCTGACAGCATTTTTAGGAATTTCAAAACTGATGAAACTTCTAGGAAATCCTGGTCAAAAAATGTGAAAATTGTGGTTCAAAAAGTCAAAAAAATGTAAAATGATCCGCTTCAACTGGTTTGAATCAGAATCTTCAGAATTTAATTTGATAAATTCACCAGTTTTCATTCACAAGAGAGAGAGACCAGAGTGCCACACGTCTTAAACAAATGCTGGTGTTATTAAACATGTTTCATTCACCTCTAGTGCAGACTACATTCTTTATCCAGTTTATAGAACCACAAGGTGAACTTTTTTTGTGTTTCATGTTTTCTATACCCCATGTGGTTGAATGTACAAAAAAAAGGATTCCAAAGATGGACGAGTTGTCCCTAACATTTTTCAATCCTACAATATGAAAGAACAAAATAAATGTAAATCTGTCTCACAGTTAACATATAGCAGGGGCTTACGCAGAAGTAATACAGTTTATTACCTGTTACTAAACATAGAATCAGGATATTGGGTAAAATGAAAGCCATTTTGCTACACATTTTTATAGTATACAATGGTTCATTAAAAGAAAAACATTTCTAGCAATCATTAAAAATCCATTAGTGCAAGCAGCACAACAATTTTATAGACAGAGGATATAAATTAACAGAACTGTAAACTAAAAACTTAAAAATCATGTTAAAAAAGAAATTTACATCTTCTGGGAAAATATATCACAGACCTTGAAATTCATTTGAAAAAATAAAGCACGTATTTTAAGGAATATATAATTACAATTTTAGAGACCAAACATACATTCCGTGCATGGCATTACCATATCTGTTAAGGGGTTTTTTTCCCTTGAAAAGTACTAGCTTTTGGATCTCAGTATAAAAATTGTGATTTTTAGTAAAATAGATCTCTGAGTGTCAATGTACAATTAAACAGAGATATAATGATTAGACATATTAAATTGGCTTCTGTCTGCCATGTACAATGCTGTTTTGACACCTTACTCTGGCGTTCCTATAACACCTCTTAGCCACTATCCAATCACACCCTTAACACCTGGCTGGATATGTAATTGGGATTTCCAGGGTACACTAATTGCCACAGATTCTTGTACAAGTCATTCTGATTGAGAAAGCCAGTCGGATGAATAGCGAAACGTTTCAAGAACACTAAACTTCAAGTCCAGTTGATCTAATTGAATACAACAGATATACCAGACCTGGATGAATGAGAACCTTCACAAGCTAAATTG
This sequence comes from Hymenochirus boettgeri, assembly GCA_019447015.1. NCBI lineage: Eukaryota > Metazoa > Chordata > Amphibia > Anura > Pipidae > Hymenochirus > Hymenochirus boettgeri. The sequence continues at coordinate 208,867,497 of CM033470.1, read as the reverse complement.
ATTAAATTATTCGTTTTTTACTGTTATTAAGCTCCAAACATCAGCAAAAAAACTATTCAAAGCCTTTTTGATGGTCTACGATGCATCCAGTTATCTAATTAACAGTTTCTAAATGTTTATACACAACACTATAGTACATGCAAAAATAGTTAAACCGTATATAGATATTGTGCTTATAATAGCAAAATATCAATGGATTTATATATGATAATTATAACGATACCCCCATAATTATAAGGATTACCCCATCTAAATTCTAAAGTATGGATATATGGCATCTGTTACATTATATCAAAAATTGTCCAGAGGCATTTGCACCAGACCAGGCAGGCATAGCTCATAACAAGTACCCAATCTTCATAAAGCTGGTGAGGGAATACAAATAGAATCCAACTCATTGTCATTAGTGGTGAAGGTGCAGCACAGATTTGTCCTTACAAGCGCTAACAAATGCCTTTCTTCATCAGGAAATGTCTGGCATCCAAACCATTTGTCGGGAGAAAATAACTTACTTAACAGGGGTCTAAAATGTGTCCCCTATACCCCCATTGACAAATAGGGCATACATTGGGATACAGAAATTTTTGAGACAACTGAGTTTAAAAAGTTTTTTGTTGTTAAAGGGAGGAGTGTAGATTATAAATGTCTCTTATATGGATAGGGTAGGTCTAGACAAGAGTGATGAAAAGGACATCCAGGCGTTTAGAGATTTGATGTCCCTGTCTACTTATAATTCCTTTACACCATTCAATGTAAAGTCTAAGTTAACCCCATGGCATACAGGAGTAGCGCTATGGATCTGTTGAGAAATTGGTTAATCAAAGATATTAACAATATGAAGGTGTTGTAAGTAAAAAAACGCTTTAAATTAAAGACAATTTGAGGTTTTTTTGGAGAGAGAAGCACTTTATTCCCTGAGGAGGAAAGATACAAATTCTTTATTACAGAGCAGATAAATTAAAATGGAGATTATTACGCTGGAGCATCATTTGTTCAGAACTAAAGATTTTGATAACAAAGGTTAAAAATCAAGCTTTTATCAATGCTGATAAAGAAAAATTTATTGGGAATTGTATTGGAATGTTTCATTATTTTATACTTTACCAAAAATTCAGTACCTTCTGCAACCCCCAGGAGACCCCATTATTTTTAATATACTTTACTAAATATGTGGATTTTTTAATTAAATCTGTGATGTTGGACTACTAGGTCATATGTAAAAGACACAATGGAGGTTCTTAATGTTTTGAATGGTGTACGGGAATCCACATTACATTATTGCCACTAGATATTACATCACTATATTACTGTTATTCCTCATAGTGGAGGTGTTGAGCTATGAAATATTTTTTACAAAACAGTTAAACAGTTAAACCTTATTGATTATCTCTGGAGAAGAATAAGGAAATACCGAACGGTTTGTAACTGTAAATCAGAAAATGGTCGTTTACATGATTACCGTGTCCCTGTGGGTCTAAAGGGCACAGCTCCAGTGGAAATGAAATAACAAATATCAATATTGTTAAATTGTTATTTGTGTAATTGCTTCGTAGTTATTCTAATATTCTCTCCAATTTTGAAAAATCTGTGGATTTCATACCTTTTGCTTGTACCATGCTTGTTGCAGGGGCTGACGTTCTGTTGTTTCTAAGGTCCTCTTTTCCCAGGATGCACCCACCTTGAATGGTCCTAACAGTAATTCTAGATTGAGGCTGTGGATGGGTCCAAAGATGCTCAGATCTTACTGAGCAACTGAATTCAAACCAGGCGCTGGTGTTAACGGGCAAGACCATAACGGTCTCTACTAGGGGTCTGCAACAGGAAGTTAGCATTTCGGGTGCATTAGATTATACACAGACAACGCTGAACTGACAGATAATAAGGTCATTGGTGAATGAAAAAATACTGCTCTTTTTTTGAAAAGAATGTAATTTCACTGGAACTTCCCCTTTAAGCTATATTGGCAAAACCGTATAAGGAACTTCAATTAGACAGCTATGATACAACCCATTAATATATTTATGGTAGCTGGAATCCGGAATTGAGGTACATTTCTATTTTTACTTTTATTATTATTAAAATAAAATACCTTATTATTAGTAGAATCATTTCTCTCAGGTATTTGGATTTCTTACAATATTGATAACACTTACTTTTTCGCTGTCAAAACTTGAGTTTCAAGTCCGTTGTCCAAGCTTAACCGAAAGATATGTGATTCCAATGTTCCTTAATTTTGTGCAACTTTCATAAAATATTTGGACTAATACTGTCCAATTATCGATGTCCTTCTTAAATCAGTAACACATCATGTTTAGGGAAACATTCATTAAGGGTTCTTGCCATTATGTGTCAGTTAATTTCAAATTCTTAGTCCCTAGGAAAGCTATGAAACTCCATATTAGGACTTAAAGACAATCCAGACATCAATAAGAGACTGGTACCACGTTTTGGTCCCTTCTGTTACCACAATTATGAGCATTTGATCGTTGTAACATAATGCATCTTGTAGTGGTAACAGGTATTGACTTGGACCAAATAGATGTTACTGGTTCCCACAGGGTTGATTTAATAATAAGTTACTTGGGTTGGAACAGAGAATGAGTTGTTCTATAGATACATTGTTCAAAAGAGCTGAATGATAGAAATTGAATTATCACCATTTTTATAGACAAGGGCGAATGGTAGCATTCATGCTGTTTTCTTTTTATGTATAAACAATGGTTCATCTCATTTCTAAATGTGTTCACAATAAGTAATTTGGGAGAATATGGGCTGATGAAGTTGTTGTTAAACGAATGCGTGCATGCTTATTTTGTTTTATTACACTGATATTGGACAAGTATAATGTTATAATTTCCCATTGGGATTTTTTCATTGGGTTTGTTTACTCCTGTATACTCTTTGAGATCGCGTGAGTTCAGCAGGGACCAATTGTGAAGTATTGGATCCTACCATGTCTAGGTTTGTATTACCCAGCTCTGACAAGCATGTGATCAGATGCTTGGAGGAAGATAGTGGCACTGACAGGACGGCAGAGTGGGGGATGGCTAGCGGGACTCCCATTACGCTACAGTGACAGGGGATCGGAGGTCCAGTGGGGTGTTGGAGGTTCGGAATGCAGAGGATTGAGTGATTTAATGACCCGAGGATACTGTTTGAAGCCGAAGGTCCGACCTAGCCGGGTAGGGGGATTGGAGAGTTACAACAGATCTGGTTTATGCTTAGATTTTTATAGGTAGATATACATCTTGTTTTCATTTTGTTCACTATTGTATGTTGTTATACTCTCCAGAGACTTTGAACGTGGTTATAAGAATCCTTCTACCTCAAAGAGGATTCTGGGACTATTAGTCATGGTTTACAGCTGAATTTGATGTAGTAGGTACGTATTTCGTTGTGCTATGCCTTTGTGTGTTTTTTAGAAAATCCTGTAGTAAATCTCAAGATTTGTATAGCCTACTCCTGCTACGCTTATTTATTTCAGATACTGTTGAGGTTTCGGTTGGTGATTCGCTCCCGTTTTAGGCGGGTGTGGGGACCATTTTCTAGGTCCCAAAGCCATTACAGAAGTTGCCATTATTATTTTAACTGGATCTTATGAGAAACTTTTCAAACTATTGATTCCATTGACTTAAGGGTTAGGTTTTTCAAACTATAGAACTTTAGAACTTTTACTATAGTTATATAGTTTGAAAAACCAATGACACTTTAGGAAGTTTAGATTTCTCTAATAAAAAATTCAGTTATAGCTTCAATTCTAATTACTGCTTGGCCCCCCTAATATATAACATACTGTGGAAAAGATTTGTTGTGTAGTTGCACAGGGTTCCCCTGGGATACCTAGATGACCCTGTTTAATTAGCAGGCAACAGACAACAAGAGCATATCTACAAAAACATTCACTAACACATGGATCTTTTATTATTAGTTCTCAGGTTGTGTTGTAATGAGAAAATTAGCTATATGAATTCTTTGATGGACTGATTACTTTTTCTGTAAGGCTTTGTTGCCTGCGGTGCATTTAGCCTGGAAAGTGTGTAGTCACAACTGGTGGATTCCTGACCTTGGGTGTAATGGCCTCCAACAAAAAAAAAAATCTTTAACTCCTTGGGTGATGCGTTTATATAGTGATTTGCACATAATGATGATGTTGAAAAGGTGAAAAGGAGATTTTAGACTGCAAAACACAGTGTGCCATTAAAATCTTTCTATGGAATTGTAATTACTTTAAAAATTCATATCTAATTTGAAATTGCAAGGCATGATGTGTAGTGGTTATTACCTTATCAAACAAAATAAAATTCTGCACCATTCACATAGAAGAAACAGACCTATTTCTATAGATAGAATTCTATAAACTATAGAAAACATTAAAGGATAAATAAATCAAAAAGCACTTCTTTACTCATAATAATAATTGTAATGGAGACAGGGAACACTTGCTTCTGTGTTTGGCCATAATCCAGACCACTATACCAAACTGCAATCCTGCAGCCATGCCGTGTCCCCTTGATGCCAATTTCTCCCCACCTCCCTGTGATTTAATCCTTTAAAATGTAAGGGAAAGTTATGCTACAGTAACACACAGCAACCAGACAGGATGTTTCGTGTTGCTATCTAAGGATAAAGTAAAAGTTACATTTGACACATGTAGGGATACGAAACTGCTGCAAGGGATTGCCTTTTTGGCACCCAAATGAATGGTTAAAATATTTAAACGGAGAACTAACGCAAAACTTTTAAATTTTAGACAATATATAAAGCAGGCCAATTCTTTGATATTTGACAATATAAAGCAGGCAATCTGATATTTGGACAGATTAAAGCAAGCAATCTTGATATTGCCTAATCCTTTCCAATGATATTTATGCTTCTCTCCTTTAACCGTTCCCGCCACGATCGTATATTAACGGATCGGTGCAGGAGAATGCTTTAGAGATGCTTTAAGCCACAGATCGTGAATACGATCCTGTGGTTCCTTCACTAAAAAAAATTTGCGCCCCCGCACGGGCGATCGGGGGCAGAATTCAAATGCCCCCCTAGGCCCCTCGATCCACATCGGTTTCGTCCAAATACGAGGGGGGGATCGGAGATTCCCTACCTTTCCGTAGGTCGAATGGGGGGGGAGGGGGTGGGGTTGGGGAGGAAGCAGGCCGATGAAGAGGAATCAAGGAAAGCGGAAAGGGAGACCCGGTGACCACATGGATTCCTCAGCACCGGGGTCTCCCACTAGAGAGGTAAGAGGATGCCCCTGGTGGGTTAGTGGAGGTACTGCCAGTTGATCTACATTGAGATTCATGCCTGCTCGTACCTGTCAAGCTGACAGCTTTTTACTATCATTTGTGATGGAACTCAAAGTTCCAATTACACCAATAGGATTTTTTTCTAAGCTTGCTATTAGCGAAGACTTAGAAAAAAAAATGGGGACAGAGATCAAAATTTTGGTGATCACTTCTGATCACCAAATATTGATCTTTGCCAATGAATGAAAAATAAATCCTGGAAAATGATTCCGGGAAGTGATTTTACGATCGGATTCGAATTGGAGAAAACGGCATTTATGCCCGTATTCCAAGTTCGATATCATTCCCTAAGATGATTTGATGATAATCTTGGGAATGATCCCCAAAAAAAGGGGAAATGCACACAAAAAAAAATCTTTAAAGTGATACACACACCTTTTTTTTTTTTACCCTAAATTATAATTAGAAAAAACGTTTTTTGCTTCTCCAAGCTCCCAATGCCCCGGTTGTGATATCGGGGTAAAGGAAACGCGGGATCATATATTTGTTGGATTTCAAGGGAAAATAAGCCTATTTTAGTAGGAAATTTTTGCAGAGGTACCAAAACAAAAAGACCTGTATTGATTTTTAGGATCAGTAAAGTGTGCAAAAAAAAACTTGGTGACTATCATACTAACTGGTTTTCCACGTAAAAGGGGGGGGAGTGGGGAGGGGTGGGGGGTGGGTTTGTGGCATTTTTCATTTTTCTTGTAAATTGCAATGCGCAGGAATTCCCATTTTGAGCAAAGGTGGTGGCCCCGTCTCTGTTTGAACCACCCTTATGGCATTTTACCGTTTGATTCAGGACAGGTGGGAGATTTGCCGTTAGGGGTGGTTTTTTACTTGGAGTGGGTTTAGGTAGGATTTCAACCATTAGTCCTCTTGTTTTATTTTTTCACAAAATATCCTAAAAGCGGAGTTCTCTGGATAACAGGCGCCTGGAATTGTAATGTATACGAAAGCCAGATTACCATACACCCTAGCTGAGTGTGTTGGTTCGCTCCAAAAATATATAGTTTGTGGGGGGTTATCCAACGTTGATAGGCTGTTCAAATTACAGAACACTTTGATTTTTCTTGTTTAATTGGACTTGTGCAAGCGTCCAATTTGAGCTAGTTGGTGCACCCGTTTCTGTTTGCACCCACCCTTATGGCATTACCGTTTGATTCAGGACATGTGGGAGATTGCCGTTTTTAGTGGGTTTTTTACTTGACGAGTGGTTAGAGGATTTCAACCATTGAGTCCTTCTATTTTATTTTTCAACAAAATCTCCTAAAAGCACGGGAGTTCTTATGGATAACAGCGCGTTGGAATTCTTCATGTATATTACGAAAGCATGATACCATCACGTAGCTGAAGGGTGTAAGCTTCCAAAAATATATAGTTTGGGGGGGTATTTTCCAAGTGGATTAGGGCTGTTCAAATTACAGAAACACTTTGATTTTTTTCTTGTAATTGACTTGTGCAAGCGTCCAATTGAGCTAGTAGGTGGCCCCGTTTCTGTTTGCACCACCCTCATGGCATAATTACCGTTTGATCAGCGACATGTGGAGATGCATTTTAGTGGGTTTTTTATTGCCCAGTGGTTAGGTAGGATTCAACCATGAGTCCTCTTTTTATTTTTCACAAAATTCCTAAACGCACGGAGTTCTATGGATAACAGCGCCGGGAAATTCTTCAGTATATACGAAAGCATGATACCATAACTAGCTGAATGTGTTGTAGGGGGGGGGGGCTTTTTTTGAAAAAAGCTTTCCAAAAAATATATAGTTTGTGGGGGTTATTCCAAGTTGATTAGGCGGTTCAAAATTACAGAACACTTTGATTTTTCTGTAATTGGACTTGTGCATGGTCAATTTGAGCTAGTTGGTGGCCACGTCTCTGTGTGACCCACACATTATGGACATACCGTTTGATGGGGCAGGTATGTGGGAGATTGACATTTACGGGTTTTTTGGCTGTAAAAGGGTTTAGGTAGGATTTCAACCTTGAATCATCTTATTTATTTTTCACAATACTCGTAAAAACAAGGACTTCTTTGGATCAGTGGGTCTGGAATTCTTCATGTATTATGAAAGCAGCATCGTACCGTAGTGAAGGTGTGTAGATTCCAAAAATATATAGTTTGTGGGGAGAATTTCCATGTTTAGGGACTGTTCCTTAGAAAAGTGTAGGGTGTTCAATTACAGAGCACTTTGAGTCTTTATTGTAAGTGCATTTGTGAATGGTCCCATTTGAGCTAGTGGTGGCCAGTCTCTGTGTGATCCACGCATAGGCATAACGTTCTGATTCAGAAACTGTGGGAGATGATATGTAGTTGGGGGTTTTATTTGTGGGGGCATTCAAGTTTTGGGGCTGTTTGAAATTACAGAGCACTTGATTTTTTCTGTAATACACTTGTGCAATTGTGTCCCATTTGCGCTAGTTGGTGGCCAGGTCCCTGTGTACAGCCACGAATAAGCATACCGTTTGATCAGGCATTGGAAAAGATTGATCATGACAAGTTTTTTTTCATGACATGGAAGTTGCCATTATTTTACTTTGATTGTATTTTTATAAATTTTTCCGAAAATTGTTAATAAAAAAAGCAAAATTTTACATGAAACTGCGCTCATACCATTGGTGGTATGCATAACAGAAGCATCACACCATGTGTAGATGAAGATGTTATAGATTCCAAAAAAGATATAGTTTGGGGGGTATTTCTAATATAGAGGGTGATTATAGTCTGACAAAATCTGAACAGTTGCTGTAATTGGGCCTTGGTCATTGGCTCACTTTGTGGCTAGTGATTCCACGTTGGCGTCTGGTAACCATACACAGGCATACGTTTGATTTCAGGAACGTTGGGAGATTGATATTTGGAAACTTTTTTTTCATTACTTGGATGTGGGTGATTTCTACTTTGAGAGTGTTGTTTTCCAAATTTTTTAGAAAATCTGCTAAAATGTGAAACTTCTCGAAGAATGCGGCCCACACCATTGATGGTACGAATGAAAAACTACAGAATTTGTAGTATTAGTAAAGGTGGGTGGATTTGATAAATATTGGTTTGTAGGGGTTGTTTTGTGGGGAAAAAATTGCAGCGTTCAAATTAGATTTTTGGCTGAATATTTTGCTGTTTCTGAGCCATCGTGTATTGTTCACTTTGTGGCTTTTGCCTTCACGTCCACGTGTGTAACCACAGTATGGCATTACCGTTTGATTAGGACATTAGGAGATTGATATTCAGTAACTATTTTTTACATTCCATGAGGTTTTGCCATGAGTTCTACCTTTTTTTGAAGTTTTTTTTTGTCAGTTTTTCAGACAAATGCGAACTTATACGAAGAATTGTGCCCAACACCATTGATGGTCTGAATGAACACGATAACTGTGTTACATAGCGAAGGAATACGTGTGGTAAATTTCAGGAATATATAGTTTGTGGGGGTGATTTCTAAGTTTTACCGGGTGTTTTGTTTTGTGGAAAAAAAAACGGTAGACTGTCCAAATTCGGAGTGACTAAATATTTTCGCTGGGTCTGAGCCATCGGCATTGTCTAACGTTGTGCTTTTGCTTCCACGTCCGCGTGTGTAACCACAATATGCATACCGTTTGATCAGGACTTTGGGAGATTGATATGTAGTAACTTTTTATTACATTCATGAGGTTTGGCATGATTTTTACCTTTTGAAGTTGTTTTTGTTCATTTTTTCAGACATGCGAACTTGACGAAGGAATTGCGCAACACCATGGATGGTATGAATCGAACAAGGCTACTGTGTTACATAAGCTGAGGTGGGTGTGTAAATTCAAGGAATATATAGTTTGTGGGGGTTATTTTAAGTTACAGGGGTGTGTTGTGGAAAAAAACTGTAGAATGTCCAAAATTCGGAGTGACTAAATATTTCGTGTTTCTGAGCCATCATGCATTGCTCTCAATTTGTGCTTTTCGTTTACGTCGCGGTGTAACCCACACATATGGCATACCGTTGGATTCAGGACATTTGGAGAGTATTTATATTTAGTAATTTTTATTACATTCCATGCGGTTTTGGCATGATTTCTACCTTTTGAAGTGTGAGGTGTTTTTGTTTCATTTTTCGACAAATGCGAAACTTCTATGAAAGAACTGCGCCCCCACTATTGATGGTTGAATGAACAACGCTACAGTGTTGACATAGCTGAAGGTGTTAGATTTCGGAATACTAGTTTGGGGGGTTATTTCTAAGTTACGGGGGGTGTTTTGTGGAAAAAACGGGCGACTGTCGAATTCAGATGCTACTATTTTCGCTGTTTCTGAGCATCGTGCATGTCTCACTTTGTGGCTTTTCGCTCCACGTCCGCGTTGGTATCCACCACATATGGCATTACCGTTGGAGTCAGGAATTTGGGGGAGATTGATATTATTAACTTTTTTTTAGATTCCATGAGGTTTTGCCATATTTCTAATTTTGAAGTTGTTTTTGTTCATTTTCAGACAAATGCGAAATTCTACGAAAGATTGCGCCCACGCCAGTTGATGGTATGAATGAAAAACTTACGTGTTAAATAGCTGAAGGGGTGTAGATTCAGGAAATATAGTTTGAGGGGGTTATTTCCAAGTTAGGGGGTGGTTGTTGTGGGAAAAAACTGCAGACTGTCCAATTGGGGAATGGCTAAATATTTTCGCGTTTCTGAGCCATTCATGGCATTGTCTCACTTTGTGGCTTTTCGCTTCCACGCCGCAGGGTAACCACCACATTGGCATTACCGTTTGTTCAGGACATTTGGGGAGATGATATTGGTACTTTTTTACATTCAGGGTCTTTTGCATGATTTCTACCTTTTTGAATGTTGTTTGATGTTAATTTTTTTGAAAATCTGGTTAAGTAATGCAAAAACTTATATGAAGAACTGCGCCCACACCATTGATGGCCTTGAATGACGAACTACAGCCGTTACATAGCTGAAAAGGTCTGTGTAAGATTTCAGGAATATACATTATGGGGGGATTCTGAAGTTGGGCCCCGGGGGTGTTGTTTTGTGGAAAACTGCAGACTGTTTCAAAACAAAAACTGGGCTAATTTTTTATTGACGTTACTGACATTTGGCACGGGTCACGCTCTGGTTAGGTTAGTTGGTAGCCATGTCTCTGGGGACACCCATGAATGTGGATACGTTTTATTCGGGAGGGGATATAGGCTTTTCATATTTGAGATGTGTTTTGTTGAAACTTCTCCAAGTTTTTAGCTGAAATTGCGCATTTGATTTTGCTCTGATTTACAGTGGCGGAAAAAAAAGAAAATGTGAGAAAATCCACTTACATTGACGAAGAGCTGGCTCGGGTATCTTGCCATTTTGATCGAAAACTAACCCAATCAATAAAATCCTGCGGGTGTTGTAGTTTCAAAATATCTCACTTGTTGGGGATATTTAGAGATTTGGAAGATATTCTATGTTAAACTGTCAGTAGTGGTTATAAATTTTAATTGGTGTAATAGTTCTGAAGGTGCAGTTTTAGTTTGGGGGGTTATCCTGTAAAGGAAAAGTCAGGTACCTACATATATCTGGATCGTTGTACTCGGGAGTTATCTGAGCTTTAGAAACGTGAGATTTTTGTGGTGTAAAACCTTAAGATAACTATAAGTAAATGGGACTGGAGAAATCCATGAAAATTTGCAAATTTTTCATTTTTTTTACATATTTTTACCCATTAATTCAGTAAATTTCCAGAAAAGTTACCAAAATTCTGTTACATGTAAAGTTTAGACTTGTGTGAAAAAAACCATGTATAATATCTGATTTACTGCAAGGTTCATACTGTAAAGATTAGTCTTCTAGCGATGAGGGCAAAATCCTGAAAATTCTTCTGGCAGTAACGCAAAAAAAAAAAAATGAAAATATCCTGCAGTGAAAGGGTTAATATACCCATATACAATATGTTTCTATCAAATTACGTTAAGCATAAAGCTACCCGTATGTGATAACTGATCTATATTAATAGAGAAAACTAAGGCCCGTAAGGAACCAATGTCCTAAATAAGTTTAAATTAGAACCCAAAATCTTTCTTTTGAGGGTGAGAAAAACACGTATTGACAATGCTATCAATATTAAAATGTGCAAACAGCAACAAAATCAAATAGATCAGAGCAATGGATAACTTTAGCAGTACTATTCAAGAGATAAGGCTTTACAGCCATAAAACTGCACATTTTAATCATACCTAATTCTTTAAAAATACCTCAAGTGATGATGCTAACGGATGAAAACACAGTAGAAAATAATTATTATTTCGCAATGATTTATAACTTTGCATATGAAGCTGTACAGCCTAGTAATTAGATATATAAATGGTACATCAATGTATTTTACCTTCAAATTTCATTACTATAAAGAGGTTTGTAGGGCACGAAGAGAAAGTATTTTTTTTATTGATTCAGCCTTTTCCAAAGGTTGACACATTCTTGAAAATTTAAGTTAATATTTATACAATGTAAAATATTTTGAGTTTGGCACAGATCCTGTCTTTAGGAATTTGCAAAAGACCCTGCCAAGGCTGAGCATGGTTATATCAAGACTATATATCTGTTCAGAAAAGAGTATGTTTGTCATTATAGTATAGATTTTTGTTTCTATTTGTATTAAGATTGTCTTCAGATAAATATCGAATTTTAATCCAATTTACAGTACCTTTCTAAGCATAAAGAACATGTGCAATGTTTTAATGGTTTGGGTTCCAGTCTAAAATGATGACTAAAGGGCAACTATTACGAAAAAAATTAAAATAACTTTTCCTTACTTAATTTCCAATTAAATGTCTATAAGTAGAACTACTATGAGTTGCATGGCATTTAACCAAGAAGTACGTGTTGTATGCTTTAACCCAGTCATTGTTTTGCATAGGTTGTCTTCCAACTCCTCCTCCAAGACTGACTTTTTGTGACGCAAGCAGGGCTAGGGTAACTACTATAAGGCATTATGGAAAAATTTAATTTCCACCATACAATTCACATATTACCAAATGTCATCATTTCCAGTTACAGCAAAACTGCAGGTAAAAGAGTTTATTTATTACAACCATGCCCATAACTAATGAAATGTACTATGTTTAAGACTGGATATATAAAGAAGTTTTAGGGTTATATGTAGCACTCCGTGGCGGGGGGGAAACAGATCCACAAGCCCGGGGGGGGAACCCGATCACAACCCGGGGGGGGAACAAAAAACAGCAGACAAACACAGGCGAACACCCAGCAAAACAGAAAACAAGAAATCCAGGACCAGGATAACAGACAGACCAGACAGAAACAAAAAAAAAAAACAGCAGCAACAGTGATGGGGGGTAAACAGACAGAACACAGAGCCACAAAAGAGGTACGGGGGATGATGGGAGAATGATAGTTTCTTCGTTTCTTTCAGTATAGAGGGCACTTAAGATTTAAACAAATGAATATCTAGTACGAGACTTACAGTTAATGAAGGGTTCCCAAGTATGCGAACACACTTGTAACATAACTTCACGTGTGGACTACATTGATTGGTATATATCACTTAGCATTTTATATATTCTATGTATATATTGTGTTGTTGTATAGGGATTTAAAGGGCACAGTCCACACCCCAAACTATAATCCCCCCAACCCAACTACTGGCCCCAAAATGTAGTTGTAGTGTAATCCTTACTCACATCCCAGCTCCATAGGGTATTCATCGCTGTACCCCCCACAAAGTCACCAAAAATGATACCGGAGCGCAGAGTAATAGAGGTCAAGTGCCTGCTACTAGCCCTCACGGTGTATATTTGCCATGAGCATGAGAGACCTCTCGGGACAAACTTAAAGACCTCCCAAGGCCCCGCTCGCCCTACACCTTCTCCCGTTCTACTACTATCCCTCCCCCTAGCGATTACACCCCCTGTAATATACTTATCCCCCTGGTCTCCCCAGCCCCAAACCGCATTTTCTTTTTTTAAACTCCCCAACCTCTTACTTACCTCACCTTTCCTCCGCGCAGTGATGACCGGCAGCCTGCGTCTGTGATTGGCTGCCGCTCACCAATCACAGAGACTGCAGGCGCCGGTTCGCCGTCCCTCTGCTTGCATTCCTGCAAGAAGAGGGGACGGCATGCGGCGGAGAGGATCGAGGGGAGGTGGTATAAGTAGAGTTTGTGGGGAGCTTTTTAAAAAATAAAAATAGACGGTTGGGGTGGGAGCCCAGGGGGAGCTTGGAGCTTTTAGGAAAAACAGTTTTAGGGTGGAATAGCCTTCTTTAACCAAGCTTCTTGGGATTTTTACACATACTCCCTGAGAATGGTCATGCGAGCTACAAGGAACATAAAAAGCTTAGTAATGCTAAATTAAGAACCCAAACCGAAGAAAGCAACCTTGAATTGGTACTTTAGCTGGCATTAAAATGGTTTGGCCAGTTATCAATCTATCTTCAATTTCCATAGAGATGTGATAAGCTTTTAAAGCGGAACATACAATGATTCATAGAAATGTAAGAAATTAAAAATAGAATTGGACGTGCACAAGGATTCTGTTTTGTGGGAACCTCCGATCCTCTTCTGTCAGATAGATGGTGAAGGTATAACACTTCATCGTGGAGCTCAGGTACAGAAGTTCCACCCTCTGTAGGAATACCAAGCGTCTCAAATATATGTACCTTGAAAAAAATTAGTGTGGAAAGCAACAATCCAGAAGATAAATAGTTTTTAATCAATCTAGATGTGTTTTACACAAAATATAAATATCTTTTTCATAAATCCAATAGAACATTACAATAAATGCAATATGTTTCCGGCCGAATAATAAAATAATGTGTTCCAGGCTGAAGTAACAAAAAAATGATTTGATAAAAAGTTTGGGGTTGGCCAAACTAATCTTTCTTAAAGTTGATACAATATTTTTCATAAAAGGTTCTAGAAACTTGTAATTAAAAAGTTGATTTTCAAATAAATCTTCCAGTAATAAGATGTGCTGAAACAATATGATTTAATTCGAATTGCCTAACCTGCAGAAATTAATCTAAAATGATAGCATAAGGGAGACATACAATCCAACAATTCTTATTACTTTTTTATTCCGCTATAAACTCATTCTATTGGGCAGGATGGGGAAATATGAAATTTACAATAGGACTAGTAGAAATGGGTTTTGAAATGAGTACAAATATTCCATGATTTTTTATTATTTCTGCTGTTTTCTTGTAGTAACAGCAGCCTATAACTCCATTTACTCCTACCTAAATGAATCATTTTGGGAATATTCTTCTAGTGGATTCTATTTGATCCAAATGAAGCGGTGCCAAATATAGTCTTCAGCAAATTACTGTTTATTGTAGGTCCAAATTTGGTAACTTGGATGCCGAGTGTGAGAAAAACTTACGGTACCTCACTGAACTTTCACTACAGCATTTCTGCAGTTGCACTTTAAGCACCTTTACGACAAGAAAATAGATAGGTCTTCAATTTTTTCCTGGAAAGAAAATTTGCGATGCCTTGGTTTCACTGTTACAGGAGAGGAGGGGATGAAGGAATATTAAAAACTAATTGCGTAGAAGGAAAATTCAAATTTTATTTATAATTATTTTTAGGGAGTGAGTCCTGGTTTTAAAGTGGTTTTGAGGCTTGTGACCTTCTGGTTTCAAAAAATAAAAGATCCGGTGGGACTTAAGACTTCAAAGAAGCAGAAATTTGTAGAATTTCATTAAAATTCAGTAAGAAAGTAAACTATCTGTGTTAAATGTCGAGCAATTAAATTTTAAAATGACCACCCCAATTGTATCTGATTTTATCCCCCCCCTTAGATTGTAGCACTTTGGGGGCAGGGATCTCATTCCGAATGTGTTAGAGGCTGTTTCATTGATAGATATATTATTCTATATACATATATATATTATATATTATACTAGATATATATATATAATAATTTATACATAATTGATTATATATGCTTTCTAAACCTAGTTATGAAATTGTTTGTATTTTTAATTTTTATTCTATTGTATAATGGCTTGCACTTATCCCCTTTGTTTGTATACTCTGGTTTTTTATAATGTACGCATTGCGTTACCCCATGTGGTTGCTTTTTTAAAATAATACATTAATAAAAAAACATATACAAAAATTAATAAAATCACTTCAATTGGGTTGGAAGCGGGTTGACATTTCTGCAGCAGCATGAAGGCTGCCTGATCTCTTTCATTTAATTTATACATATATATTTTTTAATTCTGTATGGTATTAAGGATTAAAAAATGTATCAGGCTCTTACAGTATTTATTCTCTTTTGCTTTATTCTCATTCCATAGGTCATAGCAAAAAGAACAATAGACAATTCAGGTATTGGGAGTACAGACTATATGTTGTAACAACAATTTATTGTAGCCATTGCTAAAAAAAAAGTAGAAGAAAGAACACGTACTATTTTATTGTTGTTTTTCTATGGCGGAGAGATGAGGGGTTTTTTTTGCTGGAAAAATTCTAAATACTTACAATTCTACAATATAAATTGATGCCAAGTTGGATGAAAATCGTTTTTCCCTGCCTTATTTAAAAGGGAAAGGGACAGGTGGTAATTCTTTTCAGCCGTAAGGGGACCATACACTTTTATTTTATCAGGCAAAATCCCATCTAGTAGGTAGAGAGAGTCATGAAATGGAATATATGTGGGATCTAAAACAGTGATAGATAGAAGGGAGATTTTTTTTCCAGTGTAAGTATATGCCATTCCACACAAAATTCATGATGGACCCAATGGAATCTGCTAAGTATTTGTGGTGCTTGTAGTATTTGTAGGATGCAAACTTGGTTTGAGGATGTTTTCACGGGGGTTGATTTAAATTGTTGAAATTTACCCCAATACTGTAAGAAATTTTGTCAGTTTAAAAAAAAGTGAGGTTAAAAGTTCTTCTCTTGGTTTGTGTTTCAACCAATGAGAATCCTTGTTAAAATGAGTCTTGTCCTCAAACCTTATTACCATTGGGTCACAATGACCTAGATGTGCTCCAAATTTTAATATTTTGAAATATCCCCTTAATAGTGACTACAGTATGGTGCACAGCAATAACCTCTACATTTAAAAGTACTGCAATAAACCAAAATGAATATTCACACACGCCAGGAAAAACATAATCAGATGCCACACTTTAGCTTTTTTGTAAGCATCAATTTGAAAAAGAAAAATACCTTTATTTATAAGTGTGCAAAAAGTCTCAGGAACATTTCAAAGATTATTTACCACATATTATAGTACACACATTCTATGCTACAGTGTTAGCTTTAAACATTCATTGCATTATAGACAGTAGAGCGGAAACATCTGTTAATCTCAGTCCCAGTTTTCTGGTACAAGTTTCTTTAAAGGAACTACAAGTATCCACAGGGGAGCAGTGGATTAAACAAGATGGCAGTAAATCCTTTTAACTGGAAAAATGGTGGAAGGGTATAACAGATAATTCTAGAGCTGCCACACTAAAATGCTACAATTAGTACTCTACCAAATATTGTCTCATGCATAGGAAAAAATGTGGTTTACACCACACACACCAACACAACACACACACACACACACACCACACACATATATATCTACATTGCATGTAAAATTTATTGCATCACCATCGTACATCATGGCAATGTTCCAGGATATTCAAGGTTCCCTTCCTCAGGCAAAGCAATAGTTTGTACAGTGTAAGCCAGAAGTAGAGAAAGAAAGAAGAGCTGTGATGTATTTTGTTACCCAGAAGTGATTCTCCCAAACATTCAAGTCAAAGTCTCAAAAAGCTCCTATTCAGGTCAATGTTAAAGTCAAACTAATGTCCCAGACAACATTTGTCCCAATGAAAGAGCACATCACAAAGATACAACAAAAACTGTGACTCGACGTACCTTTGCTGTGGCTGTTAGTGATTGCATGAGTGTGGGGGGGGTATAGGGGTTACCTCCTAAATTAATCTCTCTTGTTTAAATGGGAGTAAGTGGCATTAATTTATAAAGGGCACCAAAACTTTAGAAACCTTAATCTTTTGCTAGGAAACCCAGATGGAAGCAAAAAAAAAAACACAGGTAAATCAGCTGACGATTTTGTATTGTTCCTGGAAGTGACTGTCAGCAATTCAAAGCAGGGAAAATTAAAGCTGGGTAACTAGCAGCTTGTAAAGTCTTTATAAGGTCGTCCATATTGGCGGGGAAGAATTCGTATAAAAAAAAATACATAGAGACAGTAAATAATGGGATGTGAGTGTAATGAAAACAAAATGGAAGCCTCTTAGTTACAGACTTATATCTTACGGGTATGTAAATGCATTTTACTAGAGAAGTATCTCAATGTATGGGTGTACTAGGAGAATAACTTTAAAATTAGGGATTAACACTAGGTAAGAGCTTTCATGTGGGAACATCAGACCCATTCTACTTTTGTTTTATGCGGGGTAAAGATGGCCCAAACGACGATATTAATTCCGCTAGCCAGATTGCAGATTTCCAAGTCAATGGGAGGCAAAAAAATACCAAAGTTCCACCTTAAACCTAAAGTATAAATAGCAACATGTAACTTAAGGTAGTGTTGTACAAATCAACAATTTGAAAAATGTTAATATTGAAATTTTAAATTGCTAGAAGTATCAAACATTTTAGATTTTTTAATCGAAGATCTCGATCATTCAATAATTATCGAAAAGTGCAGGGTTCAGAAAAAGCAGCTAAGGTATTTACCTTGGATGATACCACAAAGTTAGATCAATCTCTGACTTTGCTACAGTACTTTAACCAGACTCCTTAGCTTTTACTTGTATTTCTTTAAATTTTTTGTGCATATAAGATTTGACAAATAGATTCATCTCTTCATTCCTTCCTTAGAATTAGCTACATCCTTTTAAGCATCAAAAGCAGTGATTACCTGAAGGAGAAGCTGCTTCTTGTATAAATGAATGTTCAAGTATCTCACAAATTACATTTCAAAGGTATTATTTCTTGGGAAATTTGAATCTGTACCTAGTGTGGATCTAAAACTTGAAGAGTGTGAAACACCAAAAACGATTATGTAACAGCTCGTTTCCATTGCAGGCCATGGCGATATTACCTAACAATCTAAGATGGTACATGTTAAGTTCCCCTCCCTTAATGTTAATTACCATTAATTTTTTTTGTTTTTTAATCTAGTAAACCCTCGAAAGTAGTGTTCGGTTAACATCAAATTGGCAGTAAACTTCAAAATGATCATGTGGAAGGAAAACCCGGACAATGCCCACCCCCGATCATTGGGAAAGTAGTGTTTTTTTTTTAAACAGGTTTTAGAGGACACATGTGCATGTATCCCAAGACCATTTCCCAGGTGCTACAGCCAGTTACGTAAGGTTCCATTTTATTTTTAAAGTTATTCATACGAACTTTCCAAACGATTAGCCTCCATAGACGATAAGGGGTTTGTTTCCGAACTACCAAACTACCAAAACTTAATGATTGCGGTAGTTCGGAAAGGAAAAAACGACCGACCTGCCACTACGCTTTGGCAGCTTTAATGACTGCAGTGTGTGAAGCATGCATCTTCCCACATGTACCATCTCACAGGTTAATAAATCTTCTTTAGGTTTTAGCAGCTTTCAACTTCAAAGATAACAAGGTATAAGCTTCAAAGGACCCGAAGGCCATAAAGTCAGTTACCAGGGACAGACGGACCTAGCAGCAGGGACTTAACCAGCCGTAAGCAGATTGACCACAAGTCAGTTATCATACAGTTTATATTGTTAATAAATCCGGGGAGAGGACATATGGCATATCCACACAAATACTGTTAGCTGATGCGGGAAGTAGGCAATTTGTATATATATATATCTCTATATGCTGCTGAACACAGGCACACACCTCAACTAGGTGCTCTGCCGGGTGCATCTGTAGGTCAATATATACAATGTGAAGGAGAGGAGCGCTCCTGGGACTTGTAAAATTAAAATTTCTTTATTATTCACAATCAGTGCAAGACAAAAAGCGCAATTGCGGGTCTTGGGTTCTCGACCTTTCTCAAGCTCTGAATTGCCTCACAGTGCATCAAAACCTTATAAAGTCTATTAAAACCCCCCCAACATTGTGCCATAATTTCCTTTAACCAAATGCAAATAATAAAGTGCCTTTGATATGATCCATAATATTAATATTTATGCAGAATAAACTTGTGATTTTAAACTTTGAAGGAAGATTTGAAAGTGCTGTATTGGATCATCTTTAAAAATCTATTTTCAATTGGACAAGTGTGGTATTAAACAATTAAAAATTAATTAATGAATCCACTGTTAATTATGTGAGCCTATTTATACAAATCAATCAATATCAGTGCCCATTAAAAAGCTAAGACCCTTTATAAATAAACCTAATTGATAATCAGTAACTATACCCCTGCCTGTACATACATTTATCTTTTCTTTAATAAACATTTTACTGAACATATTCGTTTAAGGCCATTGGGGTTGGGACTATATTGAGATACCAGATCCATCTGGTTTAACATTGTTAGTAACAATTTGATCTGTATCAAAACCCCTTTGGGTAGGAGGACATGGTAAATTCCAGTGAATGAAAAAATCGTAACATTATGTCCATATTCAATGTGTTTAGCTACAGGTTTGATGTGGCTAAAAACATATCTTCAACAAGTTCAAGCGAAATGTCGTTTGTGTCTTGCACTGATGTGTGACATAATAAAGAAATTGAAAGTTAATTCTTAAAGAAATGTTAATTTAAGTCCAGGAGCGCTCATCATAGGCCCATACAATATCATATTATCTGCACATGGATCCTTTATAAAAAAAGGGGTTTTAGTATACATTACTGTGATCACATGATGTTGAAAAGCCTTCCAACCACGTCAAGGTAACCCCCGTTGCAACGGCCTCTAAATCTACTCTGTAAATTTGTTTACTTCAAATTATGATTAGCAAACTTTTGCATTTCTCAGTCTTACACAAATGGATCACACCACTGGGAGGGACTGGGGAGAAGTGAAGGGGAAGGGAAGTTTGCTAATCATAAGTACATTAATTTGTTTTATTAAGTATGCCAGTGTGCAGATAATATGATTGTATGGGGCTGGAATGTGCATGATTATCTTTTCTTATGTTTGTAAAAAATGTGTTGACCAGATCAGTCGCACTTCGCTAAAAGGTAGTGTAATCAGCCTAATTGTTAGTGCTGCACAAGCCTTGTATTGCAGGTATTTATTGGAAGCTAGGTCAAGCTTCCAGTGGTATAGCACCCCCAACACGCCCCTTTTAGGGAGGGTCCTTGGCCTTTAATATTAAAGCACTGGATGGAGGCCTCTTCCCTCATTAAAAAAGCCAAAGGGCTGGGGGAAGTCGAGGAGAGCCTGTTATATGGATCAGTGTGTAAAGAATGAGGAAATGCACAAAGTTTGTAATCGTATTTGTGAATAAAAGAAATTAAAAAAAACAATAGAAATGATCCTACTGAAATTATCCTACTGAGAGCCTACAATCTGAATCATTGGACAAGAGACTATGTACTTTCCTTTTATCCAAAAATTCCCCCGTATGCATCCTATATGGATTACCAAAATTCATAAAAATTTATGAATTTTCAATATTTCTGTGGGGGGAGTCTTTACAACCCAATAGGGAAATACATTGATGAAAATGTGTTTCAACCATGTGTAAAAACAAATGGGAAAATATTAAGGATTCCCCCCATTTTATCTCCTTTATAGTTGGAATTACACTTACCTATTGATAAGGAAATTATGGCTACAAGGATGTGACCAACTATACACAAAAACATTCCACCCACTTGGATGGAATTCGAATTATAAAAGATACGCTTGCGCACTTTGGTACACAGTCACCAAAATGTCCATGAATTGATTATTGAATTTGTAACAATAAATTGAAATGTATTTTTTCATTTGAAAACAGTTTTTACCTACAACATTCCGAACCGCAGATGGGCGCTGTATGGTGCAAGGTACGCGAGATTTGGGTATGGATGAGTATGAAAAGAAGCACATCCTGGACAGGTAGGTGAACATTTAATAAATCGTGTACGTATCTTAATAGATGATATGTTTTTAGTTGCAAGGAATCTAAAGCTGGACTGTTGCAAATGATACCAAACACTTAATGACTTGGATTTCGACAATTAAATTTACCACAACGGAGTGATGTGAAATTGATTTTAGAAATTGTAACAAAATTGATGGTCCTAAATTAGGATATTTTACTGGATAAGAAAAGACACAGACAGGACACTTTTTGCATTTTGAACGGTTCAATCCTTTTAATTAAAGAAATCGCTAACTGTTGCACAGTTTTGTAGAGTAATTTGGAACAATTCCCATACTACTATGATGAAAATAAACTTGAGGAGATTAAATATAAACTTTCAGAAAGGGGTATCCAGAACAGAGAAAAAAACTTACTTGCACAGGCCTTGGAAGGTAAAGCATGGATTCAAATATTAGGACACAGAAAAACAACATGAACTTAGATAAAAGGGAAAATAAATTTATTGGGCAGTACCACCTACTTACTTAACCTACTTTAGGGAAGGATAGGCTATAAAAACATGTTTGAAATCAATTGGAATATTACTAGTTCGGAGGAGAAATTGGGAAAATTCTACCATCTAAACCTACAATTGGATTTCTAAAAGAGCCCCTAATCTTAGGACATTCTAGTAAAAAATGACTGACCCAATAAATCATATAACCAAAACCACTGGATGGGACACAGAGAAAAGGGTGTTTTAAATGTTCTCAAGGTATTCGTGCCATTTAGAACCCTGGTGATAAATTGTTATTCAAAACAATTGAGAGAAATTTGAAATCATATCACATATCCCTGTATATACACAGTCATTTATTTAATCTCTTGCCTTTTTGGCACCTAAACAAAAGGAGTTCCTGTGAGTGAAACGACTAGAGTGAAAGTGTCCCTTGATCTAACGGACTTGATCTCAAGGACCTGGAAAAAATGAAGCCAGTTAATAAATGTTTGATTGGTTGTATGGGTTGTGTGAACGTTTGAAAATAATTTTTGAAAATAAGGATTGTTTGTTGGACGGTGTTAAGAATGTGTGGAAGGGACGTTGCTGTGCAGTTAAGCAGACTAATTATTCTTCTTCCAGTTTTAAATGGGGAGATGCGCAGGGCTTTAATTCTAATATTGCATGTTCGTATAACAAGGCAGGTGTGAAAGTGTTTTTTTTACTCTCTTCCGGGCTCTTGCAATACTCATTGGTGTGGTGGCTGGGGCCATTAGTTAAATAGGATTCAATTGGTTGTTCCTGTGGTTGGACTAACAAAGGAAGTTTCCTGTGAGTGAAACGAAATAGAGTGAAATGACCGTGCTCTAAAGGACCTTTGATCTAAGGACCTAGAAAAAGA
Source organism: Hymenochirus boettgeri (assembly GCA_019447015.1). Classification (NCBI taxonomy): domain Eukaryota; kingdom Metazoa; phylum Chordata; class Amphibia; order Anura; family Pipidae; genus Hymenochirus; species Hymenochirus boettgeri. Next base: position 208,844,861 of record CM033470.1, on the reverse strand, counting down.
AGGACATTTAATCATTTGATGGGGATGGTGTGTGTGAAAGTTGAAAATAATTTGAAAATAAGGATTGTTTGTACTGTGTTAAGGACTGTGTGTGCAGGGACTGTTTGTGGGCAGAGTAAGCAGAATAATCTTTCTCTTCCAGTAAAGGGTGCGCGGGCCTGCTATATTTCGTATTGCACCTGTTGTATCCAACAGGTGTGAAAGTGTTTTATTTCCTTTCTTTCCTGGCTCTTGCACGACTAATTGGGGTGGGGGATGGGGCCATATAGTTAAAAGGATTCACCATTGGGTTGTTCCTTGGTTTGGACCTACAAAAGGAAGTTTCATGTGAGGGAAACGAACTAGAGTGTGAAAGTGATCCGTGCTCTAAAGGACCTTGATCTCAAGGAATAGAAAAAGAAGGGACATTGAAACAAGGGCATTAACAAGGTTTTGTGGTCTCTGTTGCTGTTGTGGGTATAGAAGGGACAGTTGTGTTTGGTACCATGCAAGTGCATCTGCCAAATGTATAGGAACTGGGAGCAGACGTTTTCCGGGGAACCTGAGGTGTGTCAGGTGTGAGTGGGTTGCCTGTTTGGAAGTGAGGGGGAGGAGTCAAGGGGGAGCTTGGCAGCAGGCGGGGGATTAGCAGGAACTGGGGGTCTGCAGGCACGGCCTGGGCCAGTACAGTATTAGAGGTTCGGTGAAAGTGGGACAGGAAAGGTTTGAGGGGGGAGGGTTAGTTTGTTCGGGTTACTAGGGGAAGTTGGGGGACGGAAGGCTAGGGGGGCTTCTTCCCAGATTGTTCCATCCCAAAAGATTGTTGCCTTAGGTAATGGAAGTGGGAGGAGGAACCCCTCGGAAAATTAGCATGTACGAGGAGGCTGTCCATTGAGGCACCAGGGGACTCATCCTCTGACTACCCGGGAGGAGGATTTACGACAGGATCAGGTAATGCAGCAGGTCTTTTGGTATGTTGTAGGGGACTCCATTATCAGGAAGGGAGATAGCGGTAATCTGCCGCAAGACCATACATGCCACGAACTGTGTGTTGCCTGTCTGGTGGCTAGGGGTCGGCAGTGTGGGGATCGTGTTAGACAGATATGGGTAGGGGCGAGTGTGGCCCATAGCTTGCGTCTTGCGTTCACAATTGCGTCCAATGACAAAGTTAGAGGAGGAGGGCCAGGAGTGGGCGGTCCTTAGAATGGTTTTCGAGAGATTAGGCGGCCTAAGATAAAAAGCAAGGACACAGGGTAGTGTTTTCTTCACGCCCAACAATACTTACCGCAGCCAGTGCTAAGCCTGGGAGCCAGCAGGCAAGCTTAGCGAGCATTAATGCGTGCGCTACGAGAGTGGTGTGTAAGGACAGAAGGGTTTGGGTTATTGAGAATTGGGCAGACTTCGTTTCGGCTTTACCCGGCACTTTGTAGGGCTGGCGTATGGTCCTGCACCTCTATGATGCGGTGCTTTTTTGCAGATTGTTGCCTAGGGGAGATAGAAGATGGCTTAGAGGGTTGAGGAGATTTTAAACTTAGGTTGGCGGGGCCGGTCACTTAGAGTCTCACTGCGGGATAGAAGTCAGGAGGAAGCAAGGCGTCCGTAGATAGGCAAGGGTGGGTGCGAACAGCGGCTCCCGGTGCGGGCTACGCATACGGGATGCCGGAGAACGTGTACTTAAGCTGTACAACCATCAATTATATGGCATCTCATAATCTAAATGTATGTTTGCAAATGCTGAGAAGCCCTGGCTGACAAATGGCGTGAACTTGGACCAATTAGGAACTGACCCATGAAACCCCAGTATGATGTAATAGTCCTCCCTATAGACAGAAAACCATGGTCTGAATCAGTTATCAACAATGGGCTGTAAATATAGAAGGTATGCAACTGTTTAGGGACCCAGGTATCATGCGACAAAGGCCCAAGGGGGCGGGTAGGTGTGCTTATTGTTAAAAAAGAATTGAAGCCAATTACAAAGAAGAAGATAAATGCGCCGATCATGGACTGATTGATAAGTGGGAGGGAATATTGGGTGGACTAGGCAACCCGGAAGGGGGTCCCCCGCGTATGTAATTGTTGGCAGTTCTGCTATACCGCGCCAAATGCTAGCAGAGAGGATTGCAGTTGGCAAGGCCTGCAAGTTGGGGGAAGTGTGCTCATTATGGGGGACACTTAATTACCCTGACCTGTTTGTTGGTAGTGGAATCCTTGCCCAATCACACCGAAAAAGCACAATGGTTCCTCCGAATTGCTGAAGGAGAAATTTCCTAACAGGGTGCGGTTCACTAGAAAAGGAGCTCTGTTGGATAGGTATATCTAACATGTGGAGCACCCCGCACATTATTAGATATAAAGGTAAATGGAGGCTCTCAGGGTAACTAGTGACCATGAAATCAAACCAAAATGAAATTTAATTAGTTCTTGGATTCTTGTCCCCGCCCCTTTCCCCTGTGGCCGTTGGGCCACTTTTTTGTTAACCAGGAAAGGAAGAAAACCATGGTATTTTAATTCACCTTAAAGGCCCCACGAGGGACCAGAAAAGGGCCTTTATTGGGATTATAAAAAAAATCATAACCCCAAGGAGTGCTAAGAGTCAATGGTAAACTAGCTAAAATTAATAATGCAGTTGGACTAGCCTGAACACACAGCATCACTTAACCGCCTATTTTTTTTTTTAAAGTCTATTAAACAGTACAACGAGATGACGATCTGAGAATGTGCGACTATTAATAATGGGGATTTATAGCTAGTTACGGAGGATGGCGCTAAAGCAAATGTCGTGAACTAATCGTTTTCCCCTAAGACACTCTAGCAGATCCAAGTACAGATATGGAGTTTACTCTTCCACCTCTTTCCCAGTACGCAAATCAATGGATAAAAGGATTCAAAGTGCACTTGGTTAACCATGACGGATATGGTAAAGAACGCCAACTAATAAGGTTAATAGTAATACCACACTCCCCCTCCTGGATGAAAACATCCCGCCGGTACTCTACGGAGCTAAGTTCAGTTCTTTCCATTATGTGTTCTATTTATTTCTTATCTTGCGGATTCATTCCTTGTCCGGTGGTCTGTTGCCCTTGGATTTGGAAAAAAGGCATCCTACCTGTATGTTACTCCTACCAATAGTCGCGATTAACAATAGTGTTCAAAGGCCCCGCCCTCGGGTAATCTACCAGGCCTGTAAGTTTCAAACTCAGTCTCGGTGGGGAGACTCATGGCAGTTTATAAGAAGGCGCAGCATGTTCTAGAGTGGTTTTAAGGGACTGACATATAGGAGTAACCCAGAAGGATGTAGACAGGGTTTGGATTGATCTGTCCAACATAACTTGATTGCGCTTTTATGAGGCAAGTACGTAGCGAAATTTAGACGTGCCATAGCTAGTAGCTGTGTTTCCTTGCGATTTGCAACAGGGCTTTTGCGACAGTCCCACTAGGGACTCAATGTACAAGCTAATGTTGGGCCCCCACGTCACATTGTACCTTCATGGATAGAAATTGTTAAGGAATAGGAGCGTGCTGAGACCCCAGAGAGTAGTGTAAATGGGCCTTCATCATTATGGACTCTCAAGTGGTTGGTTTGCCCGGTTGTCTCACCAGGGCTTTGTGTTGGGGACCGTTCGATTCTATTTAATCCCTATTCTTTATCGAACTCGACTGTGTGGCAAGTGGGTATGGTAGCAAGCCGTTTAGGTGTTTGCTGACGACCACACAAAACTTCTGTCGACCATTAAATAAAACTCAGGAGCGCATGCTAAATCAGTTGCAGGGGGATCTAGCTAGATTGTCACATTGGGCTGCCCTGAACGTGCAGATGACTTAATTCCAATGTTGTAAATGTGTAAGGTTGATGCATTTGGACTCAAAAACCTCTGTGATGCTTATACTATAAATGGCCTGTGTTAAGTGAATCCCTGTTGGCACAAGGGACTATTGGAGTTTTGCCCCCCCGCCCTCCCCCCTTTTTTTGCTTTCCCTCTTTTCCCCCCCCCCTTTTCTTCTTTTCCCCCCCCCCCCCCCCCCCCCCCCTCTTGTCTCCCCTTGACCCCGGTTTGTCTCTTTCTACCCCCCCACCAAATTTCCCACCACCCCCCCATTCCTTTTTTCCCCCCTCCCTTTCAAAGGTAGCAAGCAGTGCCAGGACTCCTTCCCGGCAACAGCAAGAGCCAGCTTATGGTATGTATTGTACTTAGAGAGGTATGCGATTCCAAGGACGGAAAATGTAATTCTCCCTCTTTACAAAGTCATTTCGTACGGCCTCATTGGAAATATGCAGGACAATTTAGTTCCCCCCTAACAGGTCTCTCAACTTCCCCCACTATGCCTTTCGTGTTTCACAATGATGGTCACTTGTATGTATTGCTATTGGGAGGCTTGGTATAGCCTCCATTGGTAATAGCACCCCAAAATACCAACCTTGCTATTGGGAAAGTCTATTGCCTTAATAGAAGCACTGGGGGACCTCTTCCTCATTTTAACAAGTTTCCGAAGCCGGCGGGGGGGAAGTGAGAGAGCCGTGATATGGGGAATACCAGTGGTAAGAATAAGACAGGCACGTTTGCTAACGGTAATTGAAGTAAAAGAAGTTTAAAAAAGGTTAGAAGTTCACGCGTTAATCCTTTCCAGACGGGGCTTGATTGCTACGTGGGTGGGTAAGACTTTGGACTGCCCATGTGTCTACCGTAATGGTTTATACTAAAACCCCTGGTTCGAAAGTTAGGCCAGGTGGGAAGATGAATATGGATATGGTTATGGGGCCTAGGAATCGTTGCATTGATTATGTTTTCTAGGTTGGAGAAATACTTGACCAGCTCGTAGCCGCTTCGCGACGGGATGTGTAGATTAGCTTAATGGAGTGCTTCCACAAGTCTTGGATTGGCACGCAGGCCTTTGCCCTGTCGGTGAAATGTCCTTTGTGGCAGCCGATGTCTGTAGGTTATTTAAGAGATATTGAGAGTGTGCTATGATATGTTTCCCCCCTTCTTCTCCTTTCTGGTTTGCCAATCCGACTTTGTAGTGGATTTAGAGGTATTGTTGTTTGGGTACTGTGAAGTAGAACCAAACACAGCGGGGGTGTTTGTACAACAAGGTGTGTCCATCCTGAGTTTCTGTGGAACTTGTTTACTACCAATATATGACGTGTGCAGGTTTCCTTGAGGAGGCTGTGAAAGACACACTCTTTGATTACTACGAGATGTTTTGTTTTCCTCCCGTACTTCTATTGCTCTGCCCACGTCGATTTTAATGTTTACATCTGTAGTGTAGACCTTTCTAACCGCACTGGTTTGATACTCCTATGTTATCTTAAAACCGAACAGGCCACCTGTACTTTAGTACCATAAAAACCCAACGGGGTACAGGGCAATAATGTCGTGGTTCAGCCCGGTACTCATGCTCACTCATGGCCAGTCATCGCATGGCGTTAGTGCAGTTTAGATAAGCACCAAAATAGCGGTACCGCATCTAACTTTTTTTTGCCTTCAGCAACCCAGTGCTACCCCTTTCTATTGCAGTCCTTACGTCTCCTACCAACAGTATCAACCATGTTTTCATATTTCAGTGACGGCTAGAGATTTCCTAGAAGGCATCTGGTACTTTTTTTATTTTGCTACACTTAGAATTCCCACTGCATTGTCTTGATATCTAAAATGATTTTATTTGCATATTACCAACACCTTTCACCGTTTTCCCCGTATCAAAGAGCATGTTACCCCCCATGCTGTGCCATGAATTGGTTCTTTTCAAGCAGAATTCAAAGTATATAATTAAATATTTCCTTTAGATACATCATTCATTATGTATTTTTTTATTTTAATTTGCAGGGGAATCTTCCAAAAAAAAAAAAATTCTAAATCTTTCATTTGTCCAAGGCCACATTACAGCGCACATGAGCCCTCCAGAAACAAGCGCGTGTTTCCGGTGCGCTCATGTGTATTTGCCAGCATTACCTACTGCTGTTTATCAGTGATCCCCATGATGCAATGATATCGCTTTAAGTGGAAGTTCAGTGATAATATATATACTTTTAAGGAAAAAAGAGCAGTATTTATTCATCCCAATTACCTTAATCTGCCCATTCAGCAATCAGCATTGTGTCTGTGTATAAATAAATGCAACGGAAATAATGACTTCCTGTTTGCAGGACCCCTTGCTTTTTTCCTTGCTTGGTATACATTACTACATTATTTTTTAAAATGATATTATTAAATAAGTAGTATTATTAAATCAATTAACCACTTTTAATTAATTAAGCAATAATATGCTAAGTATGTACCTACCTCCCCTTACCTGCAAAGTTTAATTTTGTAAACTTTATTTATCCTTTTCCACTAATTTTAAAAATATACTAATATGTGCCTATTATAATGAACTACAATAATAAGTTGTGATATTACGTTTGCATTACAATTAATACAAATTATTGTGCTACAGCACTATGAGTATAAGGGGCCAAAGATTGGTGGTGGGCAGACCTAAAGTCTGCATTGGGGCCCTTAGGTAAGAAGATTTTCCACTTCTGAAAAAGGGGCATAGGTTTGTTATCAGCAATGTCCGATGACAAACCTTTACATCTATCGTTTTTACCATGGTGATATTGGTTTTGGCAAATCATTGCTGTAGCTGAAAAGCGGATACCAGTTTTCATTTTTATACTTCTGGTATCTCCCCATTTGATATTGATACGGTTCATTAGCGGACATTGCCGATTACAAACCTTTATAAATAAGACCCAAAGTGAGGAATGTATAAGACCTGAAGTGAAGAATAAAAATAATCTTACACAATTAACAAGGAGGTGCCAAATTGTGAAAGCATTATATATTTACACACCTATTATTCGAATGGCTAGATTCCAGTTATTCCAAAAAAAGTTTCAATTTTGATTATACACAAGTATATTTCAAGAATCTAAATAGGATGTATATACAATTAGTTGCGATGGGAATTCAGTAAATTAATTTGCTGAACTACATCTTGTGATTTTATTTCAATTAGGATATGTTGACATGATTATGGTCTAACAATTGTTGCACTGCCATACAGGACAGGGAGTAAATAGTGACAGATTTCATTAGTTTACATATATTTCTATATTTAGCTGAGGGATTTTGAAGGGGATGAAGAGATTCTTCATCCAGTAGCAGGTAAAGAAGACTTAGAATTTGTAGTAAGCTTTAATAGTGTTGGGGCATTTACACTTTAATGGGTTTGTAAAACTGATTAAATATTAGAAAGATGTACTGTATGTATGAAATGCTTTTCACAAATATGACTCCTTTCATCATTTCAAGCAGAATCCGGGGATATTTAATGTGTCAGGAAATGGTTTATTGCAGCAGGTGTGCAGAGGTATCTTTTAGATCAGCACAAAAGCACAGTATATTGGATTAATGTGTTAGGTTAATTGATCCTGGGCTGTCTTAACTGTGACTATAATCTCTTGACTAATTTGTAGGCATTACTATGGGGCATATTAATAAATATATTTTAAATATATTTTGTAAAATATATATATATATATATATATATATATATATATATATATATATATATGTATCCAATGCAGACAGGTCGGCAGCACACTCAAAAGACAATAAGGATGCACAGCTGCAGATAAAGATCCAAAATAAAAAATGTGCATGCAGCAGCATCAACAGATAACTCCAGCTTGGTAAGATGCAATAAAAGACTTTATTAGCTTGTCAGACATAGTGCAACGTTTCGGAAAGTATCCTTTTTCAAGCAGTCAAACAAGCCTTGAATTTAATCACACATGAATAGCATTATATAATTGGAAACAGGAAATTGATACCATCAATACAATTACAATGTATCACTTCGAAGTGGATACAAATAAAAGTTACAGTGACCCCCTGTGGGGTCAGACTTTCACCATTTATAAAAAGGTACATTTCAATTCAAAAATAATGTGGTGAAAATACCGAAAATGTGGCTAGAAAGTTAACATAGTGAATTAGCTAGGTGTTCAGCATTTGACACTACTTTGGAACGTCTATTTACCATCATTTACCCTGGTAATATAAAATGAATTTGTCTAATTGACTAGAAAGTTAACATAGTGAATTAGACTAATTCGTTTTATATTACCAGGGTAAATGATGGTAAATAGACGTTCCAAAGTAGTGTGAAATAATGAACACCTACATATCTTTACTGTTTAAAAATTGCCCAACATGTGTGTTTTTTCATCAAAAGATATGATAAATACTCAACCAGATGAATTTTCTCTGTTTTGATAATAGAGTAACACATCATGGCTAATTTTCATTATTAATAATTTTCAACATGCTGTAGCTAACTTTCAAGCTAGTTACATTAATAGAGTAACAATTGCTGTAACAATTCTCATCTTAATGGCACCAGTAAGTAAAAGAACCTATGTAGAGGCTAGATAAACCTTTTGTATCCATAAAAACGAGAATTTGAAATGTTTAGACATGTCACTATGACCACGAAAACAAATGACACAACAAAGTAATTGAAAAAAAAGGCTTGCAGAGATGACAAAATAACGTGCAAACACTATTATATAATAGTATAGTATAGTATACTGTAGTATTTGATGATGAATAAAGACATACGTCCATCTAGTTTAACCCACTCAGCAATACTCACACTTCCTGCCTAATGGTTGATCCAAAGGAATGCAAAAAACCCTACCAGAATCATGAAGGGGGAAAAAATCCTTCCTGACTCCAAATGGCAATTGAAAATATCCCTGGATCAACTCTACTTTATGTATCAGTACCAGTAACTTGCAACATTCCTTGTTTGCAGAAACTCATCCAGCTTTTTTTTTTAAACAATCCAATCAACCTGCCATCACAAGTGCCAGTGGAAGACAGTTCCATAGCTTTACCGTTCTCACAGTGAAAAACCCTTTCTAAACTTAAAGAATAAATTTATTTTCTTCAAGTCTTAAGGGATGTCCACATGTCCTCTGACATGTTCTTTTGGGAGCAATGCCCCAGATAGTTTATTGTATGGCCCATTAATGTATTTATACACTGTAATCATATCCCCCCACAAGCACCTTTTCTCTCGTGTACATAAATGTAACTTATCCAATCTGTCTTCATATTCAAGCTCCCCCCATTCCCTTTATTAATTTAGTTGCCCTTCTCTGAACCCTTTCCATTTCTAGGATGTAATTTTTGTATAAAGGATTACAAAATTGCACATCATATTCCAAATGAGGCCTTACCAATGCTTTGAAATAAGGGAAAATAACATTAAACTCCCCTGAATCCATACCTCTCTTTATACAAGACAATACCATGCTGGCTCTGGCTGTTGCTGCCTGGCACTGCTTGCTACCTTTAAGTTTGTTATCAACCAAAATCAAGATCCTTTTCCAAAAGGGATTCACTTAACACATAGCCATTTATAGTGTAAGCAGCACAAGGGGTTTTAAATCCAAAATGCATTACTTTACATTTATCAACATTGAATCTCATCTGCCAATTAGCAGCCCAATGTGATAATCTATCTAGATCCACCTGCAACGATTGCACATCCTCTGAAGTTTTTGATGGTCGATAAAGTTTTAAGTTGTCAGCAAACACAGAAACCTTGCTGACAATACCGACTTCCAAATCATTAATTAAGAGATTAAACAGAAGCGAAACCAAAACAGAACCCTGTGGCACCCCACTTGGAACCTTAGTCCATATTGATGAAGCCCCATTAACAACTACTTTCTGCATCCTATCCATTAACCAACTTTCTATCCTTGTATAAATGTGCCAGCCCATCCCAGCAGACCTTACCTTATACACTAGTTGCCTATGAGAGACTGTAATGATATGACGCATGCATGAATACGTTAAAAGACGAGAGGGGTGACTGTTAGCTCACACAAAGGCAGCAAAATATATATTCAGCACTGTGAACTTTAGCTTATTTATTTTTGTTTGCTTCTAATGAATTGTGTACTTGATAAAGGAGCTAATGATTTATATTCTATAGCAGCTTGCACTTTTTACCTGAGATTGCTTTCCATGAAGTTAATTTATTATTCAAGTGGACTGGATGTTTGATTATTGTATGTATGTTTTTTAAGATGTTTTAATCATTATGTTGTGTTATGTCTTTGGGAATATTTTCCTCTCTCATCTAAATATGAATTTAAGGGATTTTGCTATATACAATGTTTATACTATGTTTATGCTGCTCCTGTTCTTTTCACAGACGTGGCTGCCAGTCCAGCCCCTATTACTACTTCTGGGAACAGAGTCTTTTTTTACATTTAAACCTGGTGGTTGGAGGTGTGTGAGTGTGTATGTGTGGGGGGTGCCCTACACTACAGAAAAAAAGTATTTTGGGGGTGGGGATACCCTTTAAAAAATGTTTGGCAAAAAATGCAGAGAAGGCCGAAGAGGGTGTCAAAAAGGTGACATTTTGTCACTTCCTATCGGTAAAAATTTTCACTGGTATATTTTTCTCATATGAATTATTAAAATCCTGAATTTAGGATGAAAAGCACAAAGCGTTATAGGTTTTCCAATATGAATGCACAAGTAAAGTAAATTAAAAGCAGAAATTTCAAGTTGATGGTTTTTACTTTATGACTTGTGTATCATCTGCTTCCAATTGAGCTACTGTTTCAATTTCCTTTTTGTAATTACAGTTAGCAAAAAAGTAATTTATTTGAAATTCTATTTTATATCGTCTGCAACCTTAGACCTCTCTCTGTATGAAATAAGAACAGTTCCTTAAAAAAAGGTTTTGCCATCTGCAAAAATCTATCTTGTAAAATATGGCATCTGCATATGTATGGACTGCACCTGGTAAATCAATGCAAAGCAAATATTACATGCAAATCAAATATAGATGTTAAGGAAATTCAGATAGGAATTGCTAAGTTTAAAGGGGGAGCATTATCATTAAGCAATCTTAATTCAAAATGTACAGTAGGCAGTAGGATTCTAAAATGTAAAGTTTTTGTTTACTCCGAGTCCTAATACATTTAATACATACATGACTTCAACACCTTTAAGTATGAGGCACAGAGCGGCAAATTAATCATTCCTACCTAGGTCCTGAAAACATAGATGAAAAAACTTTCATGACATCATTTTAATTGAAAAGAAGTTTGCATGATTCCACAAAGAAGAGAATAACAACATTAAAAAGTGGCATGAAATAGGCATACCAAGTTAAACTTAGTGGTCCTACATTTTTTGAAAATCAATTAATCAATTTTCTAGATTCTATTCCCAAACAGGTAAAAGTCAACTGGGCCTAATGCAATAGGAGGTTCAAATGTTTTACCGTGCTGCAACCAATCCCATGTTATCTTCATATCTGCGGTAACCCAGTAATATACTAACATTTGATTGTTTGCTGCAAATTTATAGCACAGGCAAAATTTAGCACTTTTTATTGCATCAACCCCAATGGACATTAACTTTTTTCATACTATAGCTATGTACTTCTGATATTGAAGTCTGGTATGTTTCAAGGATATGTCCACCCTCTTAACTCCCCCGAAACACATTATTTCTATACTTATCTTTAACAAAAATGCTTCTAAGCTTACTTAGAACAGCTCAATCCCTCAACGGCTGGTAGAAGCCTTCTCTACTGCTGTACGTGTAATCTAAATGCCATGCAGCAGCAGAGAAGGCAGCCATTAGCCTTGGTGTAAACATCACGGCTTTATATGACTGCTAAGATCTGGAAACTGAGGAGAAAGTTGTTTGTGAGGGATTTTCCCTCACAAAGTGGTAGTGGAAAACTTTTTTTTAAAATTGCTTTATTCGCGTTTTACAGCTCCCATGAACAATGCTTACAAAAAAACAGTTGAGACATACCGTATATTTAACCATTGGTTACATGTTCCCCTTATCATTTTCCAGATATCAATACCATTTTATGCTGTAAAAAGTAATTTTCAGCTTTAAAATAATATAATAATATAATTTAGTAATAAAATTTAGCTCCCACAGACTATAATTAATATCTAATAATATATTTTGCCATCAAATGTTCCCCTATATTCACTGGCAAAACAATGTGTTTTTTGGTTGTGTTTCTTGTAATGCAAAATAAAAACACGTTTTTTAAAAATCTAAATAATTATATCCATAATAGCAGTGCAAATCATAAAATCAAACAATACTTGATAGAAACAGAAAACTATTTTGGAATCTAAGGTTTAAACAATGTAATATGCCAGTTTAATTTACATAATAGTATGGTGATGCCTTAAGCAAAGTAAAGATGACTTTATAGCTTTATTTTCAATTTAATTTGAATTTAATTGACATATAAGAAAAGTCGAAGAGGGAAAGAATACATTAATGAATATAGAGACAGTAGGATATTACTAGATAATTACCATGCCATTTATAACCAGTAATGAGAAACAGTGAAACACTGTAATTTTAAGTCACAGCGTGAAAGCTTAAAGTAGAAATTTTTATTTTGAAACAAGTGTTGCTAACAATAGTGATTCATTGCTGCAAATTATGTGCAATATATTTGCTAGTTTGATAAAAAGGAACATAAAATTTGACATCTGAAACAAACCAGCCAGCTGTCAATACATTATATATAAATATATAAGGGATAATGCGCCTTTTACAGTGTAATATAAGGATATTACGCCACCGAGGAGAGGTAATACAATTATATTATAATATGAAGGGGCACATTATTTCTTAAAATACATAAGTTTCTGATTCTGTCCCCCACAGCTCTAGCAGGTACAGTTAGTGAAGTTAAACACAAAAAAGCCAGGAGGGGTAGTGGTATATAAGAAATGAGTCATCAGTGACATAGCTGAGTGATTGAAATAAGGATGCTAGCAACTGCACTTTTCCATTCTAAATCCAGAGCCTTATGTATTAGGTGGTGTAATATCCTCCCACTCCTCCGACTCCTCCTTCCAACTGATATGACTTCTTGGGGAAGAAGTTGGGAAGAATTATAGTTTCCAGTAATGGTCAATTCAACAAATATTTTTTTCAGTATAGGTGCCCCTCAAGGAAGCCCTTGAAAAAACTGTCTCATATCAACAAGTGTTTTGTTATAACCTTCCCCCTGGTAACAGTGGTAACAAAGGAACATAGCTGGGATGCAAAGAATTAAAGGTCCAGTACATATAGCTGTAGTACATAGTAACATAGTAATTGAGGTTGAATAAAGACATGCGTCCATCAATTACAACCTTTTCACCCTCCTTTTTATCCCTACCTAACAGTTGATGCAGAGGAAGGCAAAAAAACAGCTAAAAAATGTGAAAAAAATCCTTCCTGACTCCAAATGGCAATCGGAAAGTATCCCTGGCTCAACCAGAACTGCAGTATATGAATTAATACCAGTAATTCTCAATATTTTTTAGTTTTAGAAACTTATTTAGGCCACTTTAAATTCAATGAACTTGCCATTACCACATCTGCTGGAAGAGAGTTCCACAGTTTCACCGTTCTCAATGTAAAGAAACTTTTTCTAGCCTGAAGATGAAACTTCTTTTCTTCCAATCTTAAAGGATGTCCACGTGTCCTCTGATATGACCGATTAGTAAACAATGCACGAAAGAGTTTATATTATGGCCCATTAATATATTTGTATAAAGTGATCATATTCCCACGCAAACGTCACTTCTCTAATGTAAACAGCCCTAACTTGTCTAATCTGCCTGCATAGTCAAGCCTCTCCATTCCCTTTATTATTTTAGTTGCCCTTCTCTGAACTGCTTCCATTTCCAAGATGTCCCTTTTGTATATGGGATTCCAAAACTTCACCGCATATTCCACATGAGGTATTACCAGTGCCTTGTAAAGAGGGAGTATAATGTTTTTTTCTCTTGAATCTATTCCTCTCTTTATACAAGACAATATGTATATAAGTCTTATATAAGTTCTAACCGTTGCTACCTGGCATTGTTTGCTAAAGCTAAGTCTGTTATCTACCAGAACCCCCAAATCTTTTTCCAGTCGAGATTCACTTATCACAGAGTTATTTATGGTTTAGGTGGCACAAGGATTGTTAAACCCGAAATGCATCACCTTACATTTCTCAACATTGAATCTCATCTGCCATACTGCTACCCATTTTGATAATCTATCTAAGTAATAACAGCTTTTGTCAGTATGGGTATATTTGACTCTACTACTTTAATTGTAATTCGGAAAACAAAACCTTTGTTATTAAGCCCTTTTGTGTCCTATTATTTGTAGGTAAACAGATTTAAAAGTTTAAAAATGGACATTCCAATTGTTGGCAGTTGGCTTGCAAAACAAAGGACAGAAGACGGGATAAGTATTTTAGGCATTGCTAGACCTTTTCATGAAAGTGAAGACATCTTGGGTATAAAGTAATACCTTTTATTAGCTAACTAAAATGATTGAAAATGCAAGCTTTCGAAGCACTAGGCTTCTTCCTCAGGCATGATACAATACTGAATCTTAAAAAGCACTCTATTTTATACATACTAGAACAAAGACTTTCTGACATTACATAGATGTTATCTTTTGCACCCATGCCTGATTGGCAATGGCTGTCGTAAATAAAACAGTAAATACACATTCAATGATCACAGGCAATAATAAAAGAATTAGCAGGGGTTAAATAAACAATTAGATACACTTCACCTATAGTGTCCATGGAGGTTCTGGTATAAATGAGATATTTATGGGTTTGGGTTGTTTAGAGGAATTTAGTCTGATTAACTCTACATGACATTAAGATTAGAAACATAGTGACACATAAAGTTTAGATCTTTGTTGAGTCCAGAGTCCAGAGTCCCAAATTTTTGTATAAGTTTACATTCCCATTCTAACCTTTCCTTTTGGTTAGAATAGAGTGCTTTTTAAGATTCAGTATTGTATCATGCCTGAGGAAGAAGCCTAGTGCTTTGAAAGCTTGCATTTTCAATCATTTTAGTTAGCCAATAAAAGGTATTACTTTATATCCAAGATGTCTTCACTTTCATCTATGGCTAACACGGTACAATTCTCTACTACTAGACCTTTTCATCAAATGCATCAGAGCACATATAACTGTCTGACTTGTCCTAACCAAAAGCAAACCAGTCCAAGATCAGAGGAGGGGATAAAGATAAAATATGATTTAAAACAGAGTGTAATGAAAAATGTCCCTTTACAGATTTCCTTTAAACGGACACTGAAAACATGATTTTGAAATCAGTCTATGATTGATGAGAGGAATCAGAGGGGAGATAATTCCAGAAGCATAGAATGCAATTTTGCTGCAAACCTGGTGCACTTAATTGAAAAGGTTTCTGAGGATGAATGGTGCACGTTCACCATGCAGGCGGTTAACAAATAGCAGCAAAGAGGTCAACAGTCACAGGCTCCTCAACAAGAGGTACCTGATTTCATCACTTACCCTCTGAAAAAGGGAAGCTTTCATGCACAGTAATTGTCCCCGACCCACCCCCATCCACGTGACTACAGCCATCAGCAGTCACCTCATCAATTAGACTACAGCCATCAACAGTCACATGATTTGAATACCAACCCCAATCATCATCCACCAAACACTACACAGTAACCAACTATACTTCTGCTTCAGGCTACATGGGACTCACAATCATCAGCATCATCATGGGTCAGTTCAAGTTCCAGGTATGCAGAACTGACACCATGTAGCATAAAGGTCATCATCCCCTAATGTATCTTTTCATGCTGTCACCTCTCATCCTTTGGCATAGCAGATGAGTTCCTCATCACCTAATGTTTCTTCTCAAGCTGTTGGGTCACCTCTATTATCACAGCTAATGTATCATGATGGTGATGATGGCGACAATTTAAATCATAAACCTCTTTTCACAAGTATCTTTTTTTTATGCAATCCGAGATAGTTCGAGAAGTCCGGGTCCGTTCGAACTCGAATAGTTCGGCTTGAACTCGGGTTCGAGTTCGAATTCTATGCCATCCCTAAGTACAATGCATGACAGTGATACCACCATAGAAATCTCTATCATATGGAACCTTTAAGCTAAAACCTACAAACAGGGCTATTTAAAGGCGTGAACACACAACCAATGCTTTTGGCTCAAAATACATGTTTAGGCAGTAAGGTAGCCAGAGCTGTCAGGTAACTACTGGAAGACCTGCCTATAACCTCTATGTATTCACAACTGAGCAATCACCAAACTGTTACTCACTGGAAATTAGGTCAGAAACCTGCTAATTTTACAAGTGAGAGTTGCAGATATTTGTTTGTTAGTAATTATAGAACCCATGGGACCCTATTTATAAAAGATCGGTATCGTTATAAAATACCAGGGCTATTTAAAGGCGTGAACACACAACCAATGCTTTCGGCTCAAAATACATGTTTAGGCCGTAAGGTAGCCAGAGCTGTCAGGTAACTACTGGAAGACCTGCCTATACCTCTATGTATTCACAACTGAGCAATCACCAAACTGTTACTCACTGGAAATTAGGTCAGAAACCTGCTAATTTTACAAGTGAGAGTTGCAGATATTTGTTTGTTAGTAATTATAGAACCCATGGGACCCTATTTATAAAAGATCGGTATCGTTATCATAAAATACCAATCGTTATCGTAAAATAACGACCGTTTTTTTACCGATAACGACCTTTATTTACCGATAACGACCGTTATTTACCGATAACGACCGTTATTTACCGATAACGACCGACATTTAGCGATAACGACCGGCATTTAACGATATCACTAAATACCGGTCGTTATCGGTAAATACGGGTCATTATCGGTAAATGCCAGTCGTTATCGGTAAATAACGGTCGTTATTGGTAAAAACCCGGTCGTTATTTTACAATAACGATCGGTATTTTACGATAACGATACCGATCTTTTATAAATAGGGCCCATGAAGTCTTATTTATATTTGAGCTTTAATGCTGCTTTAATTATGACTAGAAAAGACGAATAATACTACTTGAATTTGTGAGCATTTTTCCAATCTTATATTTATTTCAGAATATGAGCTTTATGTTTTATTACACATACCTACTTTTCATGCTCAACCTTTAAATGAAAAAAAACCCGCCGTTTTCGGCAAAATCGGAATTACTGCAATTTATAAGATGAAAGTTAATATCGCCACGATAAGCTTTCCGCCAAATCTCAGACATCGTATCAGTTACTGCTCACTTCTATTTATAAAGCGGTGGTAACTGTATTCTCGCGTCAACTTCGGGCATTTTAATTCGCTAACTTTGGGTTGGCAGAAACGTCCGAGCTTGCGAGATGGCTGGGGGTACCATGCGGCTCACCTTCCCCCTCCCTCTGGCAGCAGCTGCCACCCTTCCCAGCAGCCCCTCCCAGCCCCTTCAACAACATCGGCTAAACTGATGTCACCAGTGCCAGCGGTGTCACTGGCGGCCGCAGTGACACCGCATGGTATTGGCGACATCAGCGGAGTTGGTGTCACTGTCTGGCAAGAAAGAAGACATGCTCAAGGACTCTTCCAAGAGCCCATGCGGGTCCTGTTTCGAGCTGCAGGACCCCCAACAAAGACACTCGTAAGTGCCAGGGGGGTTGTCCCATTATGTGCTATGGAACCCTTTAAGCCTAAAAGGGCCCTTGTCAGGCCCACAAGGGTACTTCTAAGTGCTTCAAGGGAGGGGGGTCCTGGTTCAAGCTGCAGGACACCTTAATCCCCAAAGGGCCCTTCCAAGGTATAAGTGCCGGGGAGGAGGGTCCCGGTTTGAGCTAAAGGGAAAACCCTTCATAGGCTATTTTGTTTTGTCAACTGTTTATGTTTTCCAGCTATCTAATTATTTTCTTAAGGCCCGTACATAAGTGTGATCGTGGGGCTGACCCGCGACAGGCAATGTGTATAAACAGCTATTTTGGCCGACTATTGTTAACTGTAGGTGCACTCATTCGGCCAAATCATCCATTTGGTCAGGTACCATTAATGATCCGCCATGTCACATCGTTAGCAATGCCCGTCTGAGCCCCTATAGTTGCCTGAAGTAGCTGTTCGTTCACATCCTGAGTTGCAGTCGGGCCCTGAGATCGCACATGTTTACAGACCTTTAGAAGAAACTTATCAGAAATTCGAATCTGGTGAAACAGCTGATCTAGCAACTAGATAAACTTAAAATGTCAAGTAAGAAGTAAAAAAGAACCAATGGATAATATTAATTGAGGGAAAGCAAATCATTATATGAAATGGTTAAAATAAAACAGAGAGTGAAGCTGTGTACTGAACGTAATAAATATGTATATTCTACAATACAGTGGTGAATAAATTTGATTCTTAAGGCACATTTTAATTTGTTTGTGGTGTGCATTAGAATTCATTTTAATGTTAAACTTGTTCAGCTCTTCATCAAAGTGAAATTGCTGCATGGAACTTTAAATATTTACTTACGAATTCACATTACTGCCTTTTAATAAATCGAAATCTAGTTCTCAACCCTTTGGCATTTCGTTTCAGACTTGCCATGCCAGTAAAGGGTATGAAACTCATTCTTAAAAAACAAACACCATGAATAACATTTGCACAGATCAGACAATTATTTTACTGACATATTTGCATCTATAAAAACTATTTTTCTACTGGGATTATCTGTTTATTCATTCCACCAAACACATGCTTTGCAGCTAGTAAATATTTCTAGAAACAATTAGAATGTTTAGAAATCTATCATCTATCTGTATTTATCTGATATACAGGGTAATCATGTATTAAAACATTGTAAATTTAGCCCATTTAACTGTTTCCTAAAGATTCTACATGAAACAAGATTCTATACACAAAATCTGTTGCAGCAACATTTCTAAATGAAAACTTCTCTATTTTATTTGTAATGCTTTACCAGCATAATTGGTAACTGCAGAGTCACAGGCCATATAAAATCAAAGTGACTTCTCGTATGCATATTGTTGTTAGTCATGTGTGTTTGGAACTGCCAGTTTTTAAAATTTATAAATCTTATCTGACAGCATTTTTAGAATTTCAAAAGCTGAAACTTCTAGGAAATCCTGGTCAAAAATGTGAAAATTGTGGTCAAAAAGTCAAAAAATGTAAAATGATCCGCTTCAACTAGGTTTGAATCAGATCTTCAGAATTTAATTTGAATAAATTCACCAGTTTTCATTCACAAGAGAGAAGAGACCAGAGTGCACACCAGTCTTAAACAAATGCTGTGTTTATTAACATGTTTTCATTCACCTCTAGTTGCAGACTACATTCTTTTATCCAGTTTATAGAACCACAAGGTGACTTTTTTGTGTTTCATGTTTTCTATTACCCCATGTTGGTTGAATGTACAAAAAAAGGTATTCAAAAGATGGACTGAGTTGTCCCTAACATTTTTTCAATCCTACAATATGAAAGAACAAAATAAATAGTAAATCTTTCTCACATTAACATATAGGGGCTTAGCGAAGTAATACAGTTTATTACTGCTTACTAAACATAGAATCAGGATATTGGGTAAAATGAAAGCCATTTTGCTACACATTTTTATAGTATACAATGGTTCATTAAAAGAAAACATTCTAGCAATCATTAAAATATCCATTAGTGCAAGCAGCACAACAATTTTCATAGACAGAGTATATAAATTACAAGAACTTGTAAACTAAAAACTTAAAAATCATGTTAAAAAGAAATTTACAATCTTCTGGGAAAATATATCACAGACCTTGAAATTCATTTGAAAAATAAAGCACAGTTATTTTAAGGAATATATAATACAATTCTTTAGAGACCTAACATACATTTCCGTGCATGCATTACCATATCTGTAAGGGTTTTTTTCCCTTGAAAATGTACTAGCTTTGGATCTCAGTATAAAAATGTGTGATTTTTAGTAAAATAGATCTCTGAGTGTCAATGTACAATTAAACAGAGATATAATGATTAGACATATTTAAATTGATTCTGTCTGCCATGTACAATGCTGTTTTGACACCTTACTCTGGGCGTTCCTATAACACCTCTTAGCCACTATCCAATCACACCCTTAACACCTGGCTGTGATATGCTAATTGGGATTTTCCAGGGTACATAATTGCCACAGATTCTTGTACAAGTCATTCTGAATTGAGAAAGCCAGTCGGATGACTAGCGAAACGTCTTCAAGAACTAAACTTCAAGTCCAGTTGATCTAATTGAATACAACAGATATACCATGACCTGGATGAATGAGAACCTTCACAAGCTTAAATTGATTAAATATTATTCTTGTTTTTACTGTATTAAGCTCCAAACATCAGAAAAAAACTATTCAAAGCCTTTTTGATGGTCTACGATGCATCCAGTTATCTAATTAACAGTTTCTAAATGTTTATACACACACTATAGTACATGCAAAAATAGTTAAACCGTATATAGATATTGCTGCTATAATATGCAAATATCAATGGATCTTATATATGATAATTATAACGATACCCCCATAATTATAAGGATACCCCCACTAAATTCTAAAGTATGGATATATGGCATTGCTTACATTATATCAAAATTGTCCAGAGGCATTTGCACCAGACCAGGCAGGCACTAGCTCATAACAAGTATCCAATCTTCATAAAGCTGGTGAGGGAATACAAATAGAATCCAACTCATTGTCATTAGTGGTGAAGGTGCAGCACAGATTTGTCCTTCAAGCGCTAACAAATGCCGTTCTTCATCAGGAAATGTCTGGCATCCAAACCATTGTCTAAGGGAGAAAATAACTTACTTAACATGGGTCTAAAATGTGTCCCCTATACCCCCATTGACAAATTAGGGGCATACATTGGGATACAGAAATTTTTGAGACAACTGAGTTTAAAAAGTTTTTTTGCTGTTAAAGGATGGAGTGTAGATTATAAAATGTCTCTTATTATGGATAGGGTAGGTCTAGACAAGAGTGATGAAAAAGACATCCAGGCTGTTAGAGATTTGATGTCCCTGTCTACTTATAATTCCTTTACACCATTCAATGTAAAGTCTAAGTTTAACCCCATGGCATACAGGAGTAGCGCTATGGATCTGTTTGAGAAATTGGTTAATCAAGATATTAACAATATGAAGGTTGTAAGTAAAAAACGCTTTAAATTTAAAGACAATTTGAGTGTTTTTGAGAGAGAAGCACTTTATTCCCTGAGGAAAGATACAAATTCTGTTATTAAAGAAGCAGATAAATGGGAGATTATTACGCTGGAGCATCATTTGTCTCAGAACTAAAGATTTTGATAACAAAGGTTAAAAATCAAGCTTTTATCAATGCTGATAAAGAAAAATTTATTGGGAATTTGTATTGGAATGTTTCATTATTTTATACTTTACCAAAAATTCAGTACCTCTGCACCCCCAGGAGACCCCATTATTTTTAATATACTTTCTAAATATGTGGATTTTTTTAATTAAATCTGTGATTGTGAATACTAGGTCATATGTAAAAGATACAATGGAGGTTCTTAATGTTTTGAATGGCTTTGTACGGGAATCCACATTCACATTATTGACACTAGATATTACATCACTATATACTGTTATTCCTCATATTGGAGGTGTTGATGCTATGAAATATTTTTTACAAATACAGTTAAACAGTTAAACCTTATTAGATCCTTCTGGAAGAATAAGGAAATACCGAACGTTTTTTAACTGTAAATCAAAAATGGTCGTTTACATGATTACCTGTCCCTGTGGTGTAAAGGGACAGCTCAGTGGAAATTATCAATATATGTTAAATTGTTAGTTTGTGTAATGCCTTCTTAGTTATTCTACATATTCTCTCCCATTTTGAAAAATCTGTGGATTTCATACCTTTTGCTGTACCCTGCTGTTGACAGGGAGCTGACATTTCTGGTTCTAATGGTCCTTCTTCTTCCCAGGATGCACCACATCCTTGGAATGTTCCTAACAGTAATTTCTACTGATTGGCTGTTGGATGGGTCAAAGATGCTCAGATCTCTACTGAGCAACTGAATCAAACCAGGCGCTGGGTTAAGGGCAAGACCATAACGGTCTCTACTAGGGGTCCTGCAAACAGGAAGTTAGCATTTCGGTTGCATTTATTTATACACAGACAAAATGCTGAACTGACAGATTAAGGTCATTGGGATGAAAAAATACTGCTCTTTTTTTGAAAAGCATATGTATTTCCACTGAACTTCCCCTTTAAGCTATATTGGCAAAACCGTAAGAGAACTTCATATTAGACCTAATCTGATCATACCCCTTATATTTATATTTATGGTATCTGGAATCCGGAATTGAGTGTACATTTCTATTTTTACTTTTATTATTATTAAAATCAAATACCTTATTATTAGTATAATCCATTTTCTCTCAGGTATTTGGATTTCTTAATATTGATAACCTCTTTTTCAGCTGTCAAAACTTGAGTTTTCAAGTCCGTTTCCAGCTTACCGAAAGACTCTGTATCCAATTGTTCCCTAATTTGTTGCACTTTCATAATAATATCTTGACTAATACTGTCCAATTCCGATTTCCTTTCTTCAATCAGTAACCCCATTCATTTTAGGGAACATTCATTAAGGGCTTCTTGCCATTATGTGTCAGTAATTTCAAAATTCTTAGTCCCCTAGGAACTATGAACTCCATATTAGGATTAAAGAACAAATCAGACTAATCAATAAGAGCTTGGTACCACAGATTTTGGTCCCTTCTGTACCACACATTTATGAGCATTATCGTTGTAAACATAATGCATCTTGTAGTGGTAACCAGGTATTGATTCTGGACCAACTAGATGTTACTGGTTCCCACAGGGGTGGTGATTTTAATAATTAATTACTTAGGTTGGAACAGAGAATGATTTTTAACTATGATACATTGTTCCCAAAAGAGCTGAATGATAGAAATTGAATTATCACCATTTTTATAGATAAAGGGCGAATGGTAATTTTCATGCTGTTTTCTGTTTTTATGTATCAACAATGGTTCATCTCATTTTCTTAAATGTGTTCACAATAAGTAATTTAGAATATGGCTGATGAAGTTTTGTTAAACGAAATGCGTTGCATGCTATTTTGTGTTTTATACACTGTATTTACAGTATAATGTTATAATTTTCCCATTTGGGTCATTTTAATTGTGTTTTACTCTTGTATACTCTTTGAGATCCTGTTTGAGTTCAGCGGGACCAATTGTGAGTATTTGGATCCTCCCCCTGTCTCAGGTTTTGTATTACCCGCTCTGACAAGCATGTGATCAGATTGATTGGAGGAAGATAGTGTGCACTGACCGGACGGCAGTATCTGGTGGATGGCAGCGGCTCCCATTACGCTACATGTGACAGGAGTGATGGAGTTCCAGTGGGGCTGTTGGAGGTTCGGAATGCAGCCGGATTGAGTGCTTAATGGACCAGAGGATACTGTTTGAGCCGAAGGTCCGACCTAGCCGGGTAGTGGGGATTGGAGTTACACACATATCTGGTTTCTGCTGTAGATATCAGGTAGATATACCATCTTTGTTCATTTTGTTCACTATTGTATGATTGTTATACTCTCCAGAGACTTTGATACGTGGTTATAAGAACTACCTTCTACCTCAAAGAGGATTCTGGGACTATTAGTTCATGAGATTTACAGCTGATTTGAATGTATTAAGGTACTTATTGTAGCTTGTGCTTATTGCCTTTGTGTGTTTTTAAGAACATTCCTTTATTAAATCTCAAGATTTGTATAGCCTTACTCCTGCTACGCTCTATTTATTTCATATACTGTTGAGGTTTCGGTTGGTGATTCGCTCCCTTGTTTTAGGCTGTGTGTGGGACCATTTTCTAGGTCCCAAAGCCATATACAGTAAGTTGCCATTATTATTTTAACTGTATCTTATTAGAACTTTTCAAACTATTTGATTCCCATTGACTTAATGGGTTAGTTTTCAAACTATAGAACTTTAGAACTTTTACTATAGTTATATAGTTTGAAAACCAACTGAACTTTAGGAAGTTTAGCATTCTCTAATAACAAATTCAGTTATAGCTTCATCTAATACTGCTAGGCCCCCTAATATATAACATACTGTAGGAAAAGATTTGTAGTCTGCACAGGGTTCCCCTGGGATAACTAGATGACCCTGTTTAATTAGCAGGCAACAGACAAAAGAGCATATCTACAAAAACATTTCACTAACACATGGATCTTTTATTATTATTTCAAGGTTGTGTTGTCATGAGAAATTAGCTATTATGAATTCTTCTGATGGACTGATTACTTTTTCTGTAAATGCTTTGTTGCCTGCGGTTGCATTTAGCCTTGGAAATGTGTATTCACAACTGGGTGATCCTGACCTTGGTTGTGAATGGCTCCAACAAAAAAAAAATCTTTAACTCCTTGGGTGATGCGTATATAGTGATTTGCACATAATGATGATGTTGAAAAGGAGATTTTAGACTGCAAAACACATTGTGCATTAAAAATCTTTCTTTGGATTGTAATTACTTTTAAAATTCATATCTAATTTGAAATTGCAAGGCATGATTTTGTAGTGGTTAATTACCTTATCAACAAAATCAAATATTTCTGCACCATTCACATAGAAACAGACCTATTTCTATAGATCAGCAATTCTATAAACTATAGAAAACATTAAAGGATTAATTAACTCAAAAAAGTCCCTTCTTTACTCATAATAATAATTGTAATGGAGACAGGAACACTTGCTTCTGTTTTGGCCCCTAATCCAGATCTCACTACTTACCAAACTGCAATCCTGCAGCCCTGCAGTGTCTCTGATGCCAATTCTCCCCACTCTCCCTGTGATTTAATCCTTTAAAATGTAGGAAAGTTATGTACAGTAAACACACAGCAACCAGACAGATGTTTCTTTGTGCTATTCTAAGGATAAAGTAAAAGTTACATTTGACACATGTAGGATACTAAACTGCTGCAAGGATTGCCTGTTTTGGCACCCAATGAATATGTTATAAATATTTTAACGGAGAACTAAACGCAAACTTTTAAATTTTAGACAATATAAAGCAGCAATTCTTGATATTTGGACAATATAAAGCAGCAATTCTTGATATTTGGACAATATAAAGCAGCAATTCTTGATATTGCCTAATCCTTTCCAAATATTTAGCTCTCTCCTTTAACCCTTTCCCTGCCACAGATCGTATATTCACGATCTGTGCAGAGAATGCTTTAGAGAATGCTTTAACTGCCACAGATCGTGAATATACGATCTGTGGCTTCCCTTCACCTAAAAAAAAATTGCCCCCGCTACGGGCGATCGGGGGGCAGCATTCAACTGCCCCCCTAGCCCCCTCGATCCACCCTCGGTTTCGTCCAAATCCGAGGGGGGGATCGGGAGATTTCCCTACCTTTCAGTAGGTCCGCATGGAGGAAGCAGGTCCGATGCAGAGGAATCACAGGAAGCGGAAAGGGAGACCCCGGTGACATCACATGGCTTCCTCCTTCACCGGGGTCTTCCCATAGAGAGGTAAGAGGCTGCCCCCTGGTGGTCTAGTGGAGGTACTGCAGCTTGATCTACATTTAGATCATGCTGCAGTACCTGTCAAGCTGACAGCTTTTACTATACATTTGTGAATGGAACTCAAAGTTCCATTCACAAATAGGATTTTTTCTAAGTCTTTGCTACTTAGCGAAGACTTAGAAAAAAAATGGGGACAGAGATCAAAATTTGGTGATCACTTCTGATCACCAAATTATTGATCTTTGCCAATGAATGAAAAATCACTTCCTGGAAAATGATTCCGGGAAGTGATTTTTCCGATCGGATTTCGAATTGGAAAACGGGCATTTATGCCCGTATTCCAAGTTCGGTATCATTCCTAAGATGATTTGAGATCATCTTTGGGAATGATCCCCAAAAAAAAGGGGAAATGCACACAAAAAAAATCTTAAAGTGATACACACACCTTTTTTTTTTTTACCCTAAAATTATAATTAGCAAAAAACGTTGTCTTCTCCAAGCTCCCCATGTCCCCGGTGATATCGGTAAAGTAAACGCGGATCTATATTTGTTGGATCAAGGGAAACTAAGCCTATTTTAGTAGGAAATTTTGCAGAGGTACCAAAAAAGACCGTATTGATTTTTAGGATCAGTAAAGTGTGCAAAAACTTGTGTGACTCTCCGTACTAACTGGTTTTCCACTAAAAGGGAGTGGGGATAGGGTGGGGGGTGGGTTGTGGCATTTTTAAATTTTTTCTTGTAATTGCAATTGCGCATGGATCCCATTTGAGCAAGTTGGTGGCCCCGTCTCTGTTGCACCCACCCTTATGGCATAACCGTTTGATTCAGGACAGGTGGGAGTTGCCGTTTAGTGGGTTTTTTACTTGCCGAGTGGGTTTGGTAGGATTTAACCATTGAGTCCTTTATTTTATTTTTTCACAAAATCTCCTAAAAGCACGGAGTTCTATGGATAACAGGCCTGGAATTCTTCATGTATATACGAAAGCATGATACCATCACCTAGCTGAAGGTGTGTAGCTTCAAAAATATATAGTGTGGGGGTATTTCCAAGTTGATAGGCTGTTCAAATTACGAAACACTTTGATTTTTTTCTTGTAATTGGACTTGTGCAAGCGTCCAATTTGAGCTAGTTGGTGGCCCGTTTCTGTTTGACACCACCCTTATGGCATACCGTTTGATTCAGGACATGGGGGAGATTGCCGTTTAGTGGGTTTTTTACTGCCGAGTGGGTTTAGGTAGGATTTCAACCATTGAGTCCTCTTATTTTATTTTTTACAAAATCTCCTAAAAACGGAGTTCTATGGATAACAGCGCTTGGAATTCTTCATGTATATACGAAAGCATGATACCATCACGTAGCTGAAGGTGTGTAGCTTCCAAAAATATATAGTTTGTGGGGGGTATTTCCAAGTTGATTAGGCTGTTCAAATTACAGAACACTTTGATTTTTTTCTTGTAATTGGACTTGTGCAAGCGTCCAATTTGAGCTAGTTGGTGGCCCCGTTCTGTTTGCACCCACCCTCATGGCATACCGTTTGATTCAGGACATGTGGGAGATTGCCGTTTAGTGGGTTTTTTACTTGCCCAGTGGGTTTAGGTAGGATTTCAACCATTGAGTCCTCTTATTTTATTTTTTCACAAAATCTCCTAAAAGCCGGAGTTCTATGGATAACAGCGCCTGGAATTCTTCATGTATATACGAAAGCATGATACCATCACCTAGCTGAAAGTGTGTAGCTTCCAAAAAATATATGTTTGTGGGGGGTATTTCCAAGTTGATTAGGCTGTTCAAATTACAGAACACTTTGATTTTTTTCTTGTAATTGGACTTGTGCATGCGTCCAATTTGAGCTAGTTGGTGGCCACGTCTCTGTGTGCACCACACATATGGCATACCGTTTGATGCAGGATATGTGGGAGATTGACATTTACTGGGTTTTTTTGCTTGTCAAAGGGTTTAGTAGATTTCAACCCTTGAATCATCTTATTTATTTTTCACAATACCTCGTAAAAACACGGACTTCTTTGGATCAGTGGGTCTGGAATCTTCATGTATGTATGAAAGCATGGCATCGTAACGTAGCTGAAGGTGTGTAGATTCCAAAAATATATAGTTTGTGGGGAGAATTTCCATGTTTCGGGACTGTTTCCTTAGAAAAAGTGTAGGCTGTTCAAATTACAGAGCACTTTGATTCTTTCTTGTAATTGCATTTGTGCATGCGTCCCATTTGAGCTAGTTGGTGGCCACGTCTCTGTGTGCATCCACGCATATGGCATAACGTTTGATTCAGAACATGTGGGAGATTGATATTTAGTTGGGGGTTTTATTTGTGGGGGGCATTTCCAAGTTTTGGGGCTGTTTGAAATTCAGAGCACTTTGATTTTTTTCTGTAATTACACTTGTGCATGTGTCATTTGAGCTAGTTGGTGGCCATGTCCCTGTGTACATCCACGCATATAGCATACCGTTTGATTCAGGGCATTTGGAAGATTGATAATTGACAAGTTTTTTTTTACATGACATGGAAATTTGCCATGATTTTTAACTTTGAATTGTATTTTTATAAATTTTTCCTGAAAATCTGGTAAAAAAGCAAATTTTACATGAAACTGCGCTCATACCATTGGTGGTATGCATAAAAGAATCCACCATTGTGTTAGCTGAAGATGTATAGATTCCAAAATATTAGTTTTGGGGGGTATTTCTAATATAGAGGGGTGTTTAGTCTGACAAATCTGAAAAGTTGCTGTAATTGGGCCATTGTTCATTGGCTCACTTTGTGGCTAGTTGATTCCACGTTGGCGTGTGTAACCATACACAGGGCATACCGTTTGATTCAGGACATTTGGGAGATTGATATTGTAACTTTTTTTTTACATTACTTGGGATTTTGGCATGATTTCTACCTTTGAGAGTTTTTTTTCCAAATTTTTTAGAAAATCTGCTAAAACTGTGAACTTTACGAAGAACTGCGCCCACACCATTGATGGTACGAATGAACAACTACAGAATTTCGTAGATAAAGGTGTGTGGATTTGAGAAATATATGGTTTGTAGGGTTGTTTTGTGGGGAAAAATGCAGACTGTTCAAATTCAGATTTGGCTGAATATTTTTGTTTCTGAGCCATGTGTATTGTTTCACTTTGTGGCTTTTGCCTTCCACGTCCCACGTGTGTAACACACATATGGCATACCGTTTGATTCAGGACATTTAGGAGATTGATATTTAGTAACTTTTTTTTACATTCCATGAGGTTTTGCCATGATTTCTACCTTTTGAGTTTTTTTTGTTCATTTTTCAGACAAATGCGAACTTCACGAAGAATTGTGCCCACACCATTGATGGTATGAATGAACAGCTACTGTGTTACATAGCTGAAGGTGTGTAAATTTCAGGAATATATAGTTTGTGGGGGTTATTTCTAAGTTACAGGGGTGTTTGTGGAAAAAACTGTAGACTGTCCAATTCGGAGTTGACTAAATATTTTCGCTGTTTCTGAGCCATACGTGCATTGTCTCACTTTGTGGCTTTTCGCTTCCACGTCCGCGTGTGTAACCACACATATGGCATACCGTTTGATTCAGGACATTTGGGAGATTGATATAGAACTTTTATTACATTCCATGAGGTTTGGCAGATTTCTACCTTTTGAAGTTGTTTTTTGTTCATTTTTCAGACAAATGCGAACTTCTACGAAGAATTGCGCCCACACTATGATGGTATGAATGAACAAGCTACTGTGTTACATA
This sequence comes from Hymenochirus boettgeri, assembly GCA_019447015.1. Classification (NCBI taxonomy): domain Eukaryota; kingdom Metazoa; phylum Chordata; class Amphibia; order Anura; family Pipidae; genus Hymenochirus; species Hymenochirus boettgeri. Next base: position 208,815,732 of record CM033470.1, on the reverse strand, counting down.
GCTGAAGGTGTGTAAATTTCAGGAATATATAGTTTGTGGGGGTTATTTCTAAGTTACAGGGGTGTTTTTGGAAAAAACTGAGACTGTCCAAATCGGAGTTGACTAAATATTTTCGCTGTTTCTGAGCATCATGCATTGTCTCACTTTGTGGCTTTTCGCTTCCACGTCCGCGTGTGTAACACACATATGGCATACCGTTTGATTCAGGACATTTGGGAGATTGATATTTAGTAACTTTTTATTACATTCCATGAGGTTTTGGCATGATTTTACCTTTTGAAGTTGTTTTTTGTTCATTTTTCAGACAAATGCGAACTTCTATGAAGAATGCGCCCACACTATTGATGGTATGAATGAACAAACTACAGTGTTACATAGCTGAAGGTGTGTAGATTCGGAATATATAGTTTGTGGGGGTTATTTCTAAGTTACGGGGGTGTTTTGTGGAAAAAACTGCAGACTGTCCGAATTCAGAATTGGCTAAATATTTTCGCTGTTTCTGAGCCATCGTGCATTGTCTCACTTTGTGGCTTTTCGCTTCCACGTCCGCGTGTGTATCCACACATATGGCATACCGTTTGATTCAGGACATTTGGGAGATTGATATTTATTAACTTTTTTTTAGATTCCATGAGGTTTTGGCATGATTTCTAACTTTTGAAGTTGTTTTTTGTTCATTTTCAGACAAATGCGAAATTCTACGAAGAATTGCGCCCACGCCATTGATGGTATGAATGAACAAACTACAGTGTTACATAGCTGAAGGTGTGTAGATTTCAGGAATATATAGTTTGAGGGGGTTATTTCCAAGTTACGGGGGTGTTTTGTGGAAAAAACTGCAGACTGTCCAAATTGGGAATTGGCTAAATATTTTCGCTGTTTCTGAGCCATCATGCATTGTCTCACTTTGTGGCTTTTCGCTTCCACGTCCGCATGTGTAACCACACATATGGCATACCGTTTGATTCAGGACATTTGGGAGATTGATATTTGGTAACTTTTTTTTACATTCCATGGGGTTTTGGCATGATTTCTACCTTTTTGAATGTTGTTTGATGTTAATTTTTTTTGAAAATCTGGTAAAAGTGCAAACTTCTATGAAGAACTGCGCCCACACCATTGATGGCATGAATGAACGAACTACAGCGTTACATAGCTGAAGGGTGTGTAGATTTCAGGAATATACAGTTTATGGGGGGTATTTCTGAGTTGGGGGGGGTGTTTTGTGGAAAAACTGCAGACTGTTCAAATACAAAACTGGCTAATTTTTTTTTGCTGTTACTGACATTTGGCACTGGTCACGCTCTGGGTTAGTTGGTAGCCATGTCTCTGGGTACACCCATGAATGTGGCATACCGTTTTATTCGGGAGGGGATAGGCTTTCATATTTGAGATGTGTTTGAACTTTCCTCCACAGTTTTTAGCTGAAATTCGCATTTGATTTTGTCTCTGATTTTACAGTTGAGGAAAAAAAGAAAATGTGAGAAAATAACTTACAATTCGACGAAGAGCTGCGTCCGGGTATCTGCATTTTGATCGAAACTAACCTCACTCATAAAATCCTGCGGGTGTGTAGTTTCTAAAAATATCTCACTTGTGGGGATATTTTAGATAATTTGGAAGATATTCTATGTTAACTGTCAGTAGTGGTTATACATTTTAATTTGGTGTAATATTCTTGAAGGTGCAGTTTTAGTTTGGGGGGGTCTCCTGTACAGGAAAAAGTCACGGTACTACATATATCTGGTATCGTTGTACTCGGGAGTATCTGAGCTTTTAGAAACAGTGAGATTTTTGTGTGTAACCTTAAGATAACTATAAGTAAAAATGGGAAAAATCCATGAAAATTTGCAAATTTTTCATTTTTTTTACATATTTTACCCATAATTCCAGTAAAATTTCCAGAAAAGTTACAAAATTCTGTTACCATGTTAAAGTAGACTTTGTGCTGAAAAAAACAATGTATAATATTCCTGATTTACTGCAAGGTTTCCTACTGTAAGATTAGTCTAAAGCGATTGAGGGCAAAATCCTGAAAATTCTTCTGGCAGTTAACGCAAAAAAAAATGAAAATCTCCTGGCAGTGAAAGGGTTAATATACCCATATACAATATGTTTATAATCAAAGATACGTTAAGCATAAAGCTTACCGTATGTGATAACTGATCTATATTTAATAGAGGAAAACTAAAGGCTCCTTAAGGAACCCAATTTTCCTAAATAAGTTTAAATTAGAACCCAAATATCTTTCTTTCTGACTGGTGAGAAAAACACGTTATTTGAATGTATCAATATTAAAATGTTGCAAAAGCAACAAAATCAAATAGTATTCAGAGCAATGGATAATTTAGCAGTACTAGTTCAAGAGATAAGGCTTTACATGCCATAAAACTGCACATTTTAATCATACCTAATCTTTAAAATACCTCACAGTGATGATGCTATACTGCATGAAAACAGTCAGAAAATAATCTTATTTCGCAATGATTTATAACTTTGCCTATGAAGCTGTAAAGCCTAGTATTAGATATATAAATTTGTCAATGTCTTTTACCTTCAAACTCTTCATTACTATAAAGAGGTTTGTAGGGCACGAAGAAAAGTATTTTCTTTTATGATTTCAGCTTTTCAAAGGTTGACACATTTCTTGAAAATTTTAAGTTATATTATACAATGTAAAATATTTTGAGTTTTGCACAGATCCTGTCTTTAGGAATTTGCAAGACCCTGCCAAAGGCATGAGCATGGTTTATATCAAGACTATATATCTGTTCAGAAAAGAGTATGTTTGTCATTATAGTATTAGATTTTTCTATTTGTATTAAGATTGTCTTCAGAATACATATCTGAATTTTAATCCAATTTACAGTACCTTCTAAGGCATAAACATGTGCAATTGTTTTACTGGTTTGGGTTCCAGTCTTAAAATGATGACTAAAGGGCAACTATTACGAAAAAAATAAAATACTTTTCCTTACTTAATTTACAATTAAATGTCTATAAGTAGCACTTACTATGAGTTGCATGCCTTTAACCCAGTACTTGTTGTATGCTTTTAACCCAGTCCTTGTTTTGCATAGGCTTAGTATTCCAACTCCTCCTTCCAACTGACATGACTTTTTGTGACGTCAAGCATGCTCGGTAACTACTATAAGGCATTACTGGAAAAATTTAATTTTCCACCATACAATTCACATATACCAACTGTCATCATTCCAGTTACAGCAAAACTGCAGTAAAAGAGTTTATTACAACAATGCCCATAACTAACTGAAATGTACTATGTTTAAGACTGGATATATAAAGAAGTAGGGGACAGATCACAAAAGAGGTACGGGGATAGATGGGAAGAATGATAGTTCTTCTTTTCTTTTCCAGTATAGAGGCACTTTAAGATTTAAACCAAATGCATATCTAGTACTGAGACTTACAGTAATGAAGGGTTCCCAAGTATGGAACACACTTGTAACTTAACTTCACTGTGGACCTACATTATTGGTATACTTAGCATTTTATATATTCTATGTATATATTGTGTGTGTTGTATTAGGGATTTAAAGGGCATGTCCACCCCCAAAACTATAATCCCCCCAACTACTGGCCCCATCATGTAGTGTAGTTTAATCCTTACCTCAAATCCCAGCTCCATAGGGTTCTCCTGTAGTCCCCCCCCAAAGTCCCAAAAAATGACTACCAGGAGGCTAGCAGAGTCCATATAGGACACTGCCTGCTAGCTGGCCTCAGGTAGATTTTTGCCATGCGTACTATAGCCCTTCTCCCCCCTCCCTCCCCCTCCCTCTCCCTCCCTCTCCCTCCCGTTCTACTATCCCTCCCCCTAGCGATAATCCCCTTTAATATTTAATCCCCCTGGTCCCCCAGCCCCAACCGATATTTTTTTTTAGAAAGCTCCCCAAACTCTTACTTACCTCTCTCTTTCCTCCGGCGAAGTGAGCTGCCGGCAGCCGCGTTGTGATTGGCTGCGTCCAGCCAATCACAGACGCGGCTGCCGGTCCCGCCCCTCTGCTTGCATTTCCTTGCAAGCAGAGGGCCGGGAGCGCGCGCGGCGGAGGATCGAGGGGAGGTAAGTAGGTTTGGGGGGCTTCTAAAAAAAAATTATAGCGGTTGGGGCTGGGAGCCCAGGGGGGAGCTTATATGAAAAAACATTTTTTAGGGTGGACATAGCCTTTAACCAAGCTTCTTGGGATTTTTACACCATACTCCCATGAGAATGTCATGCAAGCTACAGAACATAAAAAGCTAGTACTGCTAAATTAGAACCCAACCGAAGAAAGCAAACCTTGAATTGGTACTTTAGCTGGCATTAAAATGGTTTGGCCAAGTTATCAATCTATCTTTCAATTATCCATAGAGATGTGCATAGCTTTTAAAGCGGAACTACAATGTAATCATAGCAAGTAAGAAATTAAAATAGAATTGGACGTGCACAAGGATTCTGTTTTGTGGGAACCTCCAGATCCTTCTTCTGTCAGATAATGGAAGGTATAACACTTCATAGTGGAGCTCAGGTACATAAGTTCCACACCTCTGTAGGAAAATACCAAGCGTCTCAAAATATATGTACCTTTGAAAAAAAATTAGTTTGGAAAGGCAACAATCCAGAAGACTAAATAGTTTTTAATTCATCTATCTGTGTTTTTACACAAAATATAAATATCTTTTTCATAAATCCAATAGACATACAATAAATGCAATATGTTTCTGCTAATAATAAAATAATGTGTTCCAGGCTGTAAGTAACAAAAAAATGATTTGATTAAAAAGTTCTGGGGTTGGCCAAACTTAATCATTTCTTTAAAGTTGATACAATCTTTTTCAATAAACAGGTTCTAGAAACTTGTAAAAAGTTTTATTTTCAAATAAATCTTCCAGTAATAAGATGTGCTGAACAATATGATTTAATTCAGAATTGCCTAACCTGCACTAAATTAATCTAAAATGATAGCAGAAGGAGAACATACAAATCCATTACAATTCTTTATTACTTTTTTTATTCCGCTATAAACTCATTCTATGTAGCAAGATGGGGAAATTATGAAATTTTACAATAGTACTAGTATGAAATGGGTTTTGAAAATGAGTACAAATATTCCATTATTTTTTTATTTATTTCTTGCTGTTTATGTTATTAACAGCAAGCTATAACTCCATACTCATACCTAAATGAATTCATTTGGGAATATTCTTCTAGTTGATTCTATTTGATCCAAATGAGCTGTGCCAATATAGTCTATCAGCATAATTACTGTTTTATTGTAGGTCCCAAATTTGGTAACTTGGATGCCGATGTGAAGAAAAACTTACTGTACTCACTGAACTTTCACTACAGCATTTCTGCAGTTGCACTTTAAGCACTTTACTACAAGATAAATAGATAGGTCTTCAATTTTTTCCTGGAAGAAACTTTGAGTATGCCTGTTTCACTGTTACAGGAGAGGAGGGGATAAGGAATATTAAAAACTAATTGCTTAGAAGGAAAATTCACATTTTATTTATACTTATTTTTAGTGATGAGTCCTGGTTTTAAAGTGGTTTTGAGGCTGAACTGCTGGTTTCAAAAATAAACAGATCCGGTGGGACTTAAGTACTTCAAAGAGCAGAAATTTGTAGAATTTCATTAAAATTCAGTTAAGAAAAGTAAAATATTCTGTGTTTAAATGTCGAGCAATCTAAATTTTAAAAATGACCCCCCCCCACTTGTATCTGTATGTTATCCCCCCCACTTAGATTGTAAGCACTTTGGGGCAGGGATCTCATTCCTAATGTGTTGAGGCATGTTCACTTATATATATATATAATATACATATATTAATATATATATATAATAATATATATATATAGATAATAATATACATAATTTATATATATGCTTTTCTAAACCTAGTTATGAAATTGTATTTTAATTTAATTTTTATCTATCTGTATAATGGCTTGCACTTATCCCTTTGTTTGTATACTCTGTATTTTATAATGTACAGCATTGCGTACCCATGTGGTGCTTTTTAAAATAATACATACATACAAACATATACAAAAATTAATAAAATCCACTTCAATTGGGTTTGAAGCGGGTTGACATTTCTGCAGCAGAATGAAGCTGCCTGATCTCTTTCATTTAATTTCTAAATATATATTTTTTTAATTCTGTATGGTATTCAGGATAAAAATGTATCCAGGCTCTTACAGTATTTTATCTCTTTTGCTTTCTTTCTCATTCCCTATTTCATAGCAAAAAGAACAATATGACAATTCAGGTATTGGGAGATACAGACTATATGTTGTACAAACAATTTATTTGTAGCCATTGCTAAAAAAAGTAGAAGAAGTAACACTACTATTTTATTGTTGTTTTTCTATGGCTGAGAGGTTTTTTTTCTGGAAAAATTCTAAATACTACAATTCTACAATACTAAATTGATGCCAAGTTGGATTAGAAAATCAGTTTCCCCTTCCTTATTTAAAGGAAAGGGACAAGGTGGTTAATCTGTTTCAGGCTGTAAAGGTGACCATACACTTTTATTTTATCAGGCAAATCCCATCTAGTAGGTAGAGAGAGTCAATGACATGACTATATGTGTGATCTAAACAGTGATAGATAGAAGGTAGATTTTTTTCAGTGTACAGTATATGCCATTCCACACAAAATTCATGATGGACTCCAATGGAATCTGCTAAGTATTTGTGGTGCTTGTCGTATATGTAGGGATGCAAACTTGGTTTTGAGGATGTTTTCAAGGGGGTTGATCTAAATTGTTGAAATTTAACCCAATACTGTAGAAATTTTGTCAGTTTAAAAAAAAATTTGAGGTTAAAATTTCTTGGTTTTTATGTTTCAACCAATGAGAATCCATTGTTAAAATGAGTCTTTGTTCCTCAAACCTTCTAACATTGGGTCCATGAACTCTAGATGTGCTCCAAAATTTTAATATTTTGCAATATCCCCTTAATAGTGACTACAGTATGGTGCACAGCAATAACCTCTACATTTAAAAGTACTGCAATCAACCAAAATGAATTATTCACACACGCTCAGAAAACATAATTCAGATGCCACACTTTTTATGCTTTTTTTGTAAGCATAAATTTTGAAAAAGAAAAATACTTTATTATAAGTGTGCAAAAAGTCCTCAGGAACATTTCAAAAGATTATTTACCACATATATAGTTACACACATTCATATGCTACAGTGTTAGCCCTTTAAACATCATTGCATTATAGACATAGAAGCGGAACTCTGTTAATCCAGTCCACGTTCTGGTACAAGTTTTCCTTTAAAGGAACTACAAGTCTCACAGGAGCAGTGGATTAAACAAGATGGCAGTAAATTCCTTTTAACTGGAAAACTGGTGGAATGAGTATAACAGATAATTCTAAGTGCACACTAAAATGCTACAATTAGTACATCTACAAAATCATTGTCTCATGCATAGGAAAAAAATGGGTTACACACACACACACACACACACACACACACACACACACACACATATATATCTACATATGCATGTAAAATTTATTGCATCACCATCTGTACATCATGGCAATGTTCCAAGGATATTCAAGGTTCCCTTCCTCAGGCAAAGCAATAGTTTGTACCGTGTAAGCCATAAGTAAGAGAAGAAAAGAAGAGCTGTGATGTATTTTTTTACCCAGAAAGTGCTTCTCCCAAACATTCAGTCAAGTCTTCAAAAGCTCTCTATTTCAGTGTCAATGTTAAAGTCAAACTAATGTCACCAGACAACATTGTCCCAATAGACAGAGCACATTCACAAAGATACAACAAACTGTGACTCGCCGCTACCTTTGCTGTGGCTGTTAGTTGATTTATGAGTGTGGGTACTAGGGGTTACCTCCATAATTAATCTCTCTGGTTTAAATGGGAGTCTAAGTGGCATAATTATAAAGGTCACCAAACTTAGAAACCTTATCTTTTGCTAGGAACAGAATGGAAGCAAAAAAAAAAACACAGTTAAATCAGCTGACTATTTTGTATTGTTCCTGGAAGACTGTCAGCAATTCAAGCAGGAAAATAAAGCACTGGGTAACTATCAGCTTTTAAAGTCTTATAAGGGTCTTCCATATTGGCGGGGAGATATCTGTATAAAAATATAAATACATAGAGACAGTAAATAATGGGATGTGAGTTGTAATGAAAACAACATGGAAGCCTTCTTAGTTACAGAATCTATATCTTACGTGTATGTAAATGCATTTTACTAGAGAAGTATCTTACAATGTATGGGTGTACTAGGGAGAATAACTTTCACATTAGGATAAACCCTAGGTAAGTAGCTTTCAATGTGGAACATCATGACCCATTCTACTTTGTTTTATGCTGGGTAAAGATGGCCAAACTCACTGATATTAATTCCGCTAGCAGATTTGCAGATTTTCCCAAGTCAATGGGAGTCAAAAAAATACAAAAGTTCCACCTAAACCTAAAGTATAAATAGCAACTGTAACTTAGTGTAAATCAACAATTTGAAAATTGTTAATATTGAAATTTTAAATTTCTAGAAGTATCAAACATTTTAGATTTTTTTAATTCGAAGATTCTCGATCATTCAATAATTATCTAAAACAGTTCAGCGGTTCAGAAAAGCCAGCTAATGTATTTACCTTTGGATGATACCACAAAGTTAGATCAATCTTTCTGACTTGCTACAGTACTTTAACAGACTCCTTAGCTTTTACTTGTATTTCTTTTAAATTCTTTTTGTGCATAAGATTTTGACATAATCTGATCCATCTCTTCATTCCTTTCCTTAGAATAGCTACATCCTTTTTAGCATCAAAAGCAGTGAATTCCCTGAAGGAGAGCTGCTTGTATAAATGAATGTTCAAATGTATCTCAAAAAGTACATTCTCAAAGGTATTTATTTCTTGGGAATTTGAATTCTGTACATATGTGTGAGTATCTAAACTTGAAGAGTGTGAAACAAACAAAAAGATTATGTCAACAGCCTCTGTTCCATTGCATGGCCATGGCCGATATTACCTAACAATCTAAGATGGTACATTTTAAGTTCCCCTCCCTGTAATGTTTAATTACAATTTAATTTTTTTTTTTTTTTAAATCTCAGTAACCCTCGAAAGTAGTGTTCGGTAACCCTCAAATTGGCCGTAACCTTCAAATGTATCATGTGGAAAACCCGACAATTGCCCGATCATGGGGAAAGAAGTGTTTAAACAGGTTTTAGCGACATGTGCATGTTCCCCAGACCATTTCCCAGGTGCTACAGCCATTTACAGTAAGTTTCCATTTTTATTTTAACTGTTATTCATCCGAACTTTCCAAACGATTAGCCTCCCATAGACTATAAGGGGTTTGTTTCCGAACTACCAAACTACCAAACTTACTGAATTTCGGTAGTTCGGAAAGGAACCGAACTTCACTACGCTTGGCCATCTTTAATGACTAGCAGTGTGTAGAAGCATGGCATCTCCCACATGTACCATCTCACAGGGTTAATAAATCTTCTTTAGGCTTTTAGCAGCTTTTCAACTTCAAAAGATAACAAGGTTATCAGCTTCAAAGGACCAGAAGGCCATAAAGTCAGTACAGGGCACAGACGGAACCTAGCAGCAGGGGACTTAACCAGCCTTAAGCAGAGTTTGACCACAAGTCAGTTATCATACAGTTTATATTTGTTAATAAATCAGGGGAGAGACATATGGCATATCCACACAAATAATGTTAGCTGATGCTGGAATTAAGGCCAATTTGTATATATATATATATATATCTGCTGCTGAACACAGGCACACACCTCAAATAGGTGCTCTGCCCGGGTGCAATCCTGTAGTCAATATATAAAAATGTGAAGGATGAGGAGCGCTCCTGGGACTTAAATTAACATTTCTTTATTATTCACACATCAGTGCAAGACAAAAAGCGACATTTCGGTCTTGGTTCTCAGACCTTTCTCAAGCTCTGAATTGCTCACAGTGATCAAAACCTTATAAAGTCTATTAAACCCCCCCCACCATTGTGCCATAATTTCCTTTACAACCAAATTGCCAAATAATAAAGTGCCTTTTGATAGTGCTCAATAATATTAATATTAATCAGAATCAACTTTGATTTTCAACTTTGAAGTGCAGATTTAAAGTGCTGTATTGGATCATCTTTAAAAATCTATTTTCAATTGACAAGTGTGTATTAAAAAATTAATTAATTAATGAATCACTGATTAATTATGTGAGCCTATTTATACAAATAATCAATCTCAGTGCCCATTAAAAAGCTAAGACACTATTATAAATAACCTAATTTATAATCAGTAACTATACCCCTGCTGTACATACATTTATCTTTTCTTTAATAAACATTTTAATGAACAGTATTCGTTAAGGCCATTGGGTTGGACTATATTGAGATACCAGATCCATCTGGTTTCACATTGTAGTAACAACTTTGATCTGTCTCAACCCCTCTTGGGTATGAGGACATGGTCAATTCCAGTGAATGAAAAATCAGTTAACTTATTTCCATATTCAAGTGTTTAGCTACAGGTTTGATGTGGCTAAAACATATCTTCAACAAGGTTCAAGCGAAATGTCGCTTTTTGTCTTGCACTGATGTGTGAATAATAAAGAAATGAAATGTTAATTTAAAGAAATGTTAATTTAAGTCCCAGGAGCGCTCATTCATAGGCCCCATACAATATCATATTATCTGCACACTGGCATACTTTATAAACAAAGGGGTTTTAGTATACATTACTGTGATCACATGAATGAAAAGCCTTCCAACCACGTCAAGGTAACCCCTGTCTGGAAGGTCCTAAATTCTAACCTCTTTAAATTTCTTTTACTTCAATTATGATTAGCAAACTTTTGCATTTCTCATTCTTACACACTGGATCACACTGGATGGGCTGGGGAGAAGTGAAGGGGGAAGGGAAGTTTGCTAATCATAATTAATAATTTGTTTATAAAGTATGCCAGTGTGCAGATAATATGATATTGTATGGGGCCTAGGAATGTGCATTGATTATCTTTTCTATGTTTGTAAAAATGTTTGACCAGATCAGTAGCACTTCCGCTAAATGTAGTTGTAAATCAGCCTAATTGTAGTGCTTCCACAATCCTTGTATTGCATGTATTTATTTGGAAGCTAGGTCAAGCTTCCATGTGGTTATAGCACCCCCAACACGCCCCTTTTATGGGAGGTCCTATGCCTTTAATATAAAGCACTGGATGGATGGCCTCTTCCCTCATTTTAAAAAGCCAAAGGGCTGGGGGAAGTGAGAGAGCCTGTTATATGGATCCAGTGTGTAAGAATGAGAAATGCAAAAGTTTGCTAATCGTATTTGAAGTAAAAGAAATTTAAAAAAACAAATAGAAATTATCCTACTGAAATTATCCTACTGAGAGCCTTACAATCTGGAATCATTGGACAAGAGACTATGTACTTCCTTTATCAAAAATTCCCACGATATGCGATCCTATATGGATTACCCAAAATTCATAAAAATTTATGAATTTTTCAATTATTTCTGTGGGGGGAGGTCTTTTACAACCAATAGGTAAATACATTGATAAAATTGTTCAACCATGTGTACAACAAATGGGAACATATCTAAGGGATTCCCCCCATTTTATCTCCTTTATAGTTGGAATTACTCTACCTATTGATACTGAATTATGGCTACAATGGATGTGACCAACCTATACACAAAACATTCCACACTTGGATGGAATTCGAATTATAAAAGATACGCTTGCGCAATATGGTAAACAGTCACCAAATGTCCATGAATTTATTATTGAATTGCTAACCATAACATTGAAATGTAATTTTTTTCATTTTGAAACAGTTTTTACCTACAACATTCCGGAACCGCGATGGGCGCTGCTATGGTGCCAGCGTACGCGAATTTGGTTATGGATGAGTATGAAAAGAAGCACATCCTGGACAGGTATGGTGAACATTTAATAATATTCCGTGTACGATATCTTCATAGATGATATGTTTTTAGTTTGGCAAGGATCTAAAGATGGACTGTTGCAAATGATACAAACACTTAATGACTTGGATTCGACAATTAAATTTACCCACAAAGTGAGTGATGTTGAAATTGAATTTTTAGAAATTGTAATCAAAATTGATGGTCCTAAATTAGGATATTTTTACTGTATAAGAAAGACACAGACAGGAACACTTTTTTGCATTTTGAAAGTTTTCATCCTTTTAATTTAAAGAAATCGCTACCTGTGGCACAGTTTTGTAGAGTAATTTGGAACAATTCCAATACTACTATGATGAAAATACAACTTGAGGAGATTAAATATAAATTTCTATAAAGGGGTTATCCAGAAAACTTACTTGCACAGGCCTTGGATAAAGCATGGATCAATATTAGGACACAGAAAAACAACATGAACTTAGATAAAAGGGAAAATAAATTTATTTGCAGTACCACCTACTCTACTTAACCTACTTTAGGGAAGGATATACAAAACAGTTTGAAATCAAATTGGAATATACTATGTTCGGAGGATAAATTGAGGAAAATTCTACCATCTAAACCTACAATTGGATTTAAAAGAGCCCCTAATCTTAGGGACATTCTAGTAAAAACTGACCCAATCAATTCATATAACCCAAAACCCACTTGGATGGGTACACAGAGACAAGGGTGTTTTAAATGTTCTAAATGTATTTCGTGCCAATTTATGAACCCTGGTGATAAATTTTATTCAAACAATTGAGAGAAATTTGAAATCATACATCACATATCATGTACTACTACACATGTCATTTATTTAATCTCTTGCCCTTTTTGGACCTAACAAAAGGAAGTTTCCTGTGAGTGAAACGAACTAGAGTGAAAGTGTCCCTTGCTCTAAAGGACCTTGATCTCAAGGACCTAGAAAAAGAAGGACACCTTTATCAGTTGATGGTTGTATGGTTGCTGTGTGAAAGTTTGAAAATAATTTTGAAAATAAGGATTGTTTGTACTGTGTAAGGACTGGTGTGTGCAGGATGTGTGTGTGCAGTAAGCAGAATAATCTTTCTTCTTCCAGTTAAAGGGGTGCGCAGGGCTTCTATATTCTAATATTGCACCGTGTTGTAATCACAAGCAGGTTGTGAAAGTGTTTTTTTCCTCTTCCTGGCTCTGCACTAATTGGTGTGTGGGGCTGGGGCCTATTAGTTAAATAGGATTCACATTGGTTGTTCCTGTGGTTTGGACCTAACAAAGGAAGTTTCCTGTGAGTGAAACGAACTAGAGTGAAAGTGATCCTTGCTCTAAAGGACCTTGATCTCAAGGACCTAGAAAAAGAAGGACATTTAATCATTGATGTGTATGGGTGTGTGAAAGTTTGAAAATAATTTTGAAAATAAGGATTGTGTACTGTGTTAAGGACTGTGTGTGCAGGACGTGTGTGCAGTAAGAGACTAATCTTTCTTCTCCAGTTAAAGGGGTGCGCAGGGCTTCATATTCTAGTATTGCACCTGTTGTAATCACAAGCAGGTTGTGAAAGTGTTTTATTCCTCTCTTCCTGGCTCTTGCACTAATTGGTGTGGGGGCTGGGGCCTATTAGTTAAATAGGATTCACATTGGTGTTTCCGTGGTTTGGACCTAACAAAAGGAAGTTTCCTGTGAGGGAAACGAACTAGAGTGAAAGTGATCCTTGCTCTAAAGGACCTTGATCTAAGGACATAGAAAAAGAGGACATTGAAACAAGGGCAATTAAACAAGGTTTGTGCGTCTCTGTGCTGTTGTGGTGTATTAGAAGGGACAGTTTTGTTGGTACCATGCAATGTGCATCCTGCCACATGTTAGGAACCTGGAGCAGACGTTCCGGGAACCTATGTCTGTGTCAGGTGTGAGTGGGTTGCCTGTTTGGAAGCTGAGGTGGAGAGTCTAAGGGGGCAGCTTGCAGCATTGGGGGATTAGCAGAACTGGGGGGTCTGCAGGCACTGGCCTGGGCCAGTATAGAGGTCGGTGGAAAGTGGGACAGGAAAGGTTGAGGGGGGAGGTAGTTTTGTTAGGGTTACTAGGGGAAGTGGGGGACGGAAGGCTAGGGGGGCTTCTTCCCAGATTGTCCATCCCAACAGATTTGCTGCCTTAGGTAATGAAGTGGAGGAGGACACCTCGGAAATTAGCATGTATCGAGGAGGCTAGTCCCTTGAGCACCCAGGGGACTGCCATCTCTGATACAAGGAGGAGGAACGAAGGATCGGAATGCAAGGCAGGTGGTAGTTGTAGGGGACTCCATTATAAGGAAGGTAGATAGGGTAATCTGCCGCCAAGACCCTACATGCCGAACTGTGTGTTGCCTGTCTGGTGCTAGGGTTCGGCATGTGGTGGATCGTGTAGACAGATTATTGGGTGGGGCCGAGTGTGACCCAGCGGTCTTGGTTCACATTGGTGCCAATGACAAAGTTAGAGAGGAGGAGGGGAGGTCCTTAGACATGGTTTTCGAGAGCTAGGGGCCAAGATAAAAGCAAGGACCACCAGGGTGTGTTTTCAGAAATACTACCGCAGCCACGTGCTAAGCCTGGGAGACAGCAGGAGCTTAGGAGCATTAATGCGTGGCAGAGAGTGGTGTAAGGAAGAAGGGTTTGGGTTTATTGAGAACTGGCGACTTTGCTGTCGGCTACAGGCACTTTAGTAGGGATGGGTTGCACCTCACTGATGGCGGTGCAGCTGTTTTAGGGGAGAGATGGCTAGAGGGTTGGAGGATATTTTAAACTAGGTTGGGGGGGTTATTAGCAGTCTCACTGGGATAGATAGTCCAGGAGGAAAGCAGGGTGTAGATAGGCCAGTGGTGGGCGGAAAGGGTGGTGGGGCTACATAGGGGATAGGGAGGCATGTGTATTAAAGTGTACAAATAAATTACTGGATCATAATCTAAAATGTATGTTTGCAAATGCGAGAAGCCTGGCTGACAAAATGGGTGAATTGGAAATTATGGCACTGAATGAAAAGTATGATGTAATAGGTATAAGCGAAACATGGTTGAACAGTTCTCACAACTGGGCTGTAATATAGAAGGATATGCCTTGTTTGCAGGACAGCGACAAAGGAAAGGGGGAGGAGTATGTGTTATGTTAAAAAAGAATTGAAGCCAAATTTAAAAGAAGAGATAACTGGCGATATGGATGATAAAGTGGAGGCAATATGGGT
The DNA here is from genome assembly GCA_019447015.1 of Hymenochirus boettgeri. Lineage (NCBI taxonomy): Eukaryota > Metazoa > Chordata > Amphibia > Anura > Pipidae > Hymenochirus > Hymenochirus boettgeri. Next base: position 208,800,573 of record CM033470.1, on the reverse strand, counting down.
GGAATTAGGCAACTGGACAGGGGGTAATGTCATTGTTGGCGTCTGCTATAAGCCGCCAAATGCTGCAGAGAGGATTGCAGTTGGCAGGGCTGCAAGTTTGGGAAGTGTGTCATTTGGGGGACTTTAATTACCCTGACATGATTGGTGTAGTGGAACTGCCATCACAGAAAAAGACAATGAGTTCCTGATTTGCTGCAGGATAATTTCTCTACAGGTGGTTGAGGTTCCTACTAGAAAAGGAGCTCTGTTGGATCGGTAATATCTAACATTGTGGAGCGCATTATAGATATAAAGGTAACTGGGCTTAGGGAATAGTGACCATGAAATAGTGGAGTTTGGACTTTGTTAACCCAGAGAAAGGAAGAAAAGGTATTTAACCTTTAAGGACGAGGGAACAGAAAGGGCCTTTAGGGATTATAAAAACTATAACAAGGAGTGTAGAAAGCAATTAAACTAGCTAAAATTAATAATGAAGTTAGGATAGCTGAACAAAGCATCACTAAGCCTATTTTTTTTTAAAGTATATTAACATTAAGAAGATGAGGACGAGAAGTGTGGCACTATTAATTAATGGGGATAAGTTAGTTACGGAGGATGGCGATAAAGCAAATGTCTTGAATAATTTTTTCCTCTATATACACTATAGAAGATCCAAGTACAGATATAGAGTATAGTAGCAATAATGGTATAAAAGATTCAAGTGCACTTTGGTTAACTGAGGATATGGTACAGAAAGAACTAAATAAGGTTAATATTAATAAATCTCCTGGATAAAATACATCCTGGGTACTTAGGGAGCTAAGTTCAGTTTTATCTAGGCCATTATTTCTTATTTTTGCTGATTCTCATGTCCGGTGGTGTGCCTCTGGATTGGAAAAAAGGCTGATGTTATTCCAATAGTCGTTATTCCAATAGTCGTTCACAGCCGGGTAATTACAGGCCTGTAAGTTAACTTCAGTGGTGGGGAAGATCCTGGAAAGTTTAATAAGGGAGCAGTTCTAGAGTATGTTTTAAGGACTGACATTATAAGTAGTAACCAGCAGGATGTAGAAGGGATTGATCTTGTCAAACTAACTTGCTTGGTTTAGAGGAAGTAAGTAGAAATTGACTCTGGCATAGCAGTAGATGTAGTTTACTTGGATTTTGCAAAGGCTTTTGATACAGTCCCCCATAGGCGACTAATGTATAAGCTAAGGGGAGTCAATTTGTACATGGATAGAAAATGGTTAATGAATAGGATGCAGAGAGTAGTTGTAAATGGGGCTTCATCATTATGGACTAAAGTGGGGTGCCACAGGGTTCTGTGTTGGGGCCGCTTCTATTTAATCTATTTTTCTTAATGATTTGGAAGTGGGTATTGTCAGCAAGGTTTCTGTGTTTGCTGACGACACAAAACTTTGTCGACCATTAAAAACTTCAGAGGATTGCAATCGTTGCAGGGGGCTTAGATAGATTGCACATTGGGCTGCTAAGTGGCAGATGAAAATTCAATGTTGATAAATGTAAGGTGATGATTTTGGACTTAAAAACCTTGTGCTGTTATACTATAATGGCTCGTGTTAAGTGAATCCCTGTTGGAAAGGGATCTTGGAGTTTTGGTGGATAACAAACTTAAAGGTAGCAAGCAGTGCCAGGCGGCAACAGCAGAGCAGCATGGTATTGTCTTGTATAAGATGAATGGATTCAAGGGAGGAAAATGTAATTCTCCCTCTTTACAAAGCATTGGTAAGGCCTCATTTGGAATATGCAGTGCAATTTTAGTTCATATAACAGGCTCTCTCACTTCCCCCCAGCCCTTTGTGTTTTCACAATGCTTGTATTGTATGTATTTATTGGGAGGCTTGGTCAAGCCTCCAGTTGGTAATAGCACCCCAAAACACCCTTTTATGGGAAGTCCTATGCCTTAATATAAGACTGGGTGACTCTTCCCTCATTTTAAAAAGCCGAAGGGTGGGGGGGAAGTGAGAGAGCCTGTTATATGGATCCAGTGTGTAAGAATAAGAAAGGCAACGTTTGCTAATCGTAATTGAAGTAAAGAAGTTTAAAAAGGTTAGAAGTTAGGACCTCAGACTGGGGCTTGCTTGACGTGGTTGGAAGACTTTTTATGCATGTGATCACCGTAATGTATACTAAAACCCCTTTGTTTATAAAGTATGCCAGTGTGAGATAATATGATATTGTATGGGGCCTAGAATGTGCATTGATTATGTTTTTTATGTTTGTATAAATATTTGACCAGATCAGTAGCGCTTCCGCTAAATGTAGTTGTAGATTAGCCTAATTGGAGTGCTTCCACAATCCTTGTATTGTACCAGTTCATTCCTGTCTGAAAAGTTGGTGGCAGCCTATGTTTAGGTATTAAGATATATTTCAGAGTGGTGCTATTATATGTTAACCCCCTTCTTCTCTTTCGGTCAATCCGACTTGTAGTGGATTAGAGTGTGTATTTGTTTAGGTTACTGAAAGGTTAGACAAACAGAGCGGGGTGTTTGTGAAAACAAGGTTGTCCATCCTGATTTCATTGGAAACTTTTACTAAACATATTGAGTGTGCAAGGTTTCCTTTGAGGAGGGTAAAGAAACTCTTGATTACTATAGATTGTTTTTTTTTCCCTCCCTGTACTTCTTTGAACTTTCCGTGATTTTAAATGTTTACTATCTTTTGTAGACCTTTTAACCTACTGGTTGATACTATTATGTTATCTAAACAGCACAGGCACACTTTGTTACTTCTTATTACATAAAACCCAAAGGGGTACAGGCAATAAATCGTAGTGGCGTTCAGCCCCGTTACTCATGACTCACTAACATGTGCATGTCACTGCATGAAGTTATTGCAGTGTTAGATAGCACAAAATAGAGGTACAGTATCTAACTTTTTTTTATTGCATTCATGCAAAACAAGTGATAAACCCATTCTACCTGATATTGATTTCCCTGAATGTAAATAAAAAAAGTATAATAAAATTGTTATCATTTCAGTGAAGGAAGATTTCCAGTATGCATATGGTTAATTTTTTTTTTATTTCTGATAAAATTAGAATTACCAAACTGATATTAGTTATTGATATCTAAAATGATATTTTGCATATTAACAACAACTTTTCATCAGTTTACAGTATCAAAGAGCATGTTTACCCCCATGTGAGCCAGGAATTGGTTTTATTGGAAAGTTATATCAGGGAGGTGAACATTTAAGAATATTTGTTTACCATTAATAGTTTAACAGGAAAGAGTGGAAACAATGTATATAATGTATATTGCCTATTTATAATTTCTATATAGAATAGAATCTTATATAAATATATAGCATTCTATCCTAAATTCAGAAAATAGTTGAATAACATTGGAAACAGTTTGTGCTTTATATTAACAGAAAGGTCTGTAATTGTTACTAGACGATTAGTTCAATATTCCACTGCAGGATAGCCATTAAGCTAATGTAGCATGTATAACAGTTTGGTGGGCATGTTTGTACTTGACAAACATACAAAACATTTCAATAAAACTACAAATAGTCCAAGAATGTCAAAAACTGCCAGAATTTTCAAAGTACATTTAATAGGAACATCACAGTAGACTATTCTAGAAACCAGAAGTATAGGAAATTAATTATAAATCAAAACAACCTTTTTCTGACCTGTAGTATTAGTATTTAAATTAAAGGAATACTGTACTATAAACATTGCATGATGCCCTAATAAATGTTACATGAATCTTCCTGAAGTGCGCAAAGTGTGCCAATGCAAAAAAGTGTCCGTGGCTTGTGTTGTGTGGGTGTGGTGGGCTGACTAAAACTGGCTAGTGAACTGGAGGGCTAACTTAAAGGGCATGTCCACCCCCAAAACTACAATCTCCCCCACTGCTGTCCCCAGTGTGTAGAGTTTTAAAATCCTTACTTATACTTTCGCTCCAAATGGTTCTCCAGTAATGTTAGCCCAAAGTTCTAGAAAGTGAACACCAGGAGCCTGAAGGGAGGAAAATGTTTCCACCTCTTAGGTGTCCTCTAAGAGGTTTCTGGCTTTCTCATTGCAGCTCACCCTCTTCCCTCCCTCCCTTTCGACCCTGTTAGGTTCCCTGGTGCCCCTTGTGTTAAATCCATTTGCTGTAGTGTAGGGCTCCCTCTCCAACCCCCAACCGCTAAATTAGTCAAAAAAGTAAGCCAATTTGTACTTATATCTCCTTTTCCCTGGCAATTGTGTACTGCCGGAAGCTGCGTCCGTGATTGTCTGCCTCTCAGCCAATCACGGACGCGGCTGCAGTCTGGCCCCCTGCTTGCAGTTTCATGCAAGAGGAACCGTTTCTGAACGCCAGTGGAACAAGGCAGTGTAAGTATAGATAGGGCCAGTTCTTGACAAACTAATATAGCGGTTGGGGTGAGAGAGGGAGCCCTACACTACAGCAAAAATGTTTAAAAAGTGTTGGACATGCCCTTTAACACTAGTCTGACTAAATGCTTGCTGCTTTACACATGATGGTGAACTGGAGGCTAAACTAACACCGATTGCTGAACAAGAGGCTGAACAAAGACTTGAAAATAGAAGTGAATAGATCCAAAACATTACTACATGGATGGGAGCAGAATCCTCGTAGACCTTCATGGCACTCATACACTCCCAGGACTTCTATGGCATGCAGAAAAACAATATGATGAGAATAGGAGTAGGCACACATGAGTGTTAAAAATCATCTATTCCTTCCAATTAAAACAATATGATACAGCTCTACAGGGCACAGCAATCCACCACGCTACACACACAGAGAGGGTGGGAGGAGATGTTGACGCATTTCTGATGGACAGTCACTTCACGTCTCTGATGAAGTGGCTGTCCGTCACGATCTTGAAAATAGAAGTGCCCACACAGACTGGTAAATATAAGATTCCCGCAATGACTGGTAAATATAAGATGCCTACAGTGACTGGTATATAAGATAACACACAGATTAGTAAATATAAGAAGCCCACATGAGTGTGGTATTTATAAGATGCCCACAGTGACTTGTAAATACAAGGTGCCCCAGTTACTGGTAAATACAAGACACCACAGAGACTGGTAAATACAAAACACCACCAGTGACTGTGGTAAATACAAGATGCCCACCGTGACTGGTAATTACATGCCACACAGACTGATATATTCAAGATCCCCACAGTGACTATTACTGTAAATCCAACAAGCCACAACTACTGGTAAATACAAGATGACTGCACAAATTGGTATGTGCAAGATACCCACAGTGACTAGTCAATACAAGTCAAGATGTCCAGAGTGACTGGTATATATAGATGCCCACAGTGAACAGTATATACAAGATGTCCACAACAGTTGGTATTTATAGGATGCCCACAGTAACTGGTATATATAAGATGCCCACAGTAACTGGTCAAAAAAGATACACAAAGGGACTGGTATAAGATGCCCACAGTGATTTTATAAGTTGCCCACAGTGACTGGTAAATAAGGCCCAAAGTGACTGGTATAAGGTGCCCGCAGTAAAAGGTAAGGATGCCCACAATTACAGTATGGTTGTTCCTGTGGTTTGGACCTAACAAAAGGAAGTTTCCTGTGAGTGAAACGAACTAGAGTGAAAGTGATCCTTGCTCTAAAGGACCTTGATCTCAAGGACCTAGAAAAAGAAGGACATTTAATCATTTGATGGTTGTATGGTGTGTGTGAAAGTTTGAAAATAATTTTGAAAATAAGGATTGTTTGTACTGTGTTAAGGACTGTGTGTGCAGGACTGTGTGTGCAGTAAGCAGACTAATCTTTCTTCTTCCAGTTAAAGGGGTGCGCAGGGCTTCTATATTCTAGTATTGCACCTGTTGTAATCACAAGCAGGTTGTGAAAGTGTTTTATTTCCTCTCTTCCTGGCTCTTGCACTAATTGGTGTGGGGGCTGGGGCCTATTAGTTAAATAGGATTAACATTGGTTGTTCCTGTGGTTTGGACCTAACAAAAGGAAGTTTCCTGTGAGGGAAACGAACTAGAGTGAAAGTGATCCTTGCTCTAAAGGACCTTGATCTCAAGGACATAGAAAAAGAAGGACATTGAAACAAGGGCAATTAAACAAGGTTTGTGCGTCTCTGTGCTGTTGTGGTGTATTAGAAGGGACAGTTTTGTTGGTACCATGCAATGTGCATCCTGCCACATGTATAGGAACCTGGAGCAGACGTTCCGGGGAACCTATGTCTGTGTCAGGTGTGAGTGGGTTGCCTGTTTGGAAGCTGAGGTGGAGAGTCTAAGGGGGCAGCTTGCAGCATTGCGGGGATTAGCAGAACTGGGGGGTCTGCAGGCACTGGCCTGGGCCAGTATAGAGGTCGGTGAAAGTGGGACAGGAAAGGTTGAGGGGGGAGGTAGTTTTGTTAGGGTTACTAGGGGAAGTGGGGGACGGAAGGCTAGGGGGGCTTCTTCCCAGATTGTCCATCCCAACAGATTTGCTGCCTTAGGTAATGAAGTGGAGGAGGACACCTCGGAAATTAGCATGTATCGAGGAGGCTAGTCCCTTGAGCACCCAGGGGACTGCCATCTCTGATACAAGGGAGGAGGAACGAAGGATCAGGAATGCAAGGCAGGTGGTAGTTGTAGGGGACTCCATTATAAGGAAGGTAGATAGGGTAATCTGCCGCCAAGACCCTACATGCCGAACTGTGTGTTGCCTGTCTGGTGCTAGGGTTCGGCATGTGGTGGATCGTGTAGACAGATTATTGGGTGGGGCCGAGTGTGACCCAGCGGTCTTGGTTCACATTGGTGCCAATGACAAAGTTAGAGGAGGAGGGGAGGTCCTTAGACATGGTTTTCGAGAGCTAGGGGCCAAGATAAAAGCAAGGACCACCAGGGTAGTGTTTTCAGAAATACTACCGCAGCCACGTGCTAAGCCTGGGAGACAGCAGGAGCTTAGGAGCATTAATGCGTGGCTAAGAGAGTGGTGTAAGGAAGAAGGGTTTGGGTTTATTGAGAACTGGGCAGACTTTGCTGTCGGCTACAGGCACTTTAGTAGGGATGGGTTGCACCTCACTGATGGCGGTGCAGCTGTTTTAGGGGAGAAGATGGCTAGAGGGTTGGAGGATATTTTAAACTAGGTTGGGGGGGGTATTAGCAGTCTCACTGGGATAGATAGTCCAGGAGGAAAGCAGGGTGTAGATAGGCCAGTGGTGGGCGGAAAGGGTGGTGGGGCTAGCATAGGGGATAGGGAGGCATGTGTATTAAAGTGTACAAATAAATTACTGGATCATAATCTAAAATGTATGTTTGCAAATGCGAGAAGCCTGGCTGACAAAATGGGTGAATTGGAAATTATGGCACTGAATGAAAAGTATGATGTAATAGGTATAGCAGAAACATGGTTGAACAGTTCTCACAACTGGGCTGTAAATATAGAAGGATATGCCTTGTTTAGGCAGGACAGCGACAAAGGAAAGGGGGAGGAGTATGTGTTTATGTTAAAAAAGAATTGAAGCCAAATTTAAAAGAAGAGATAACTGGCGATATGGATGATAAAGTGGAGGCAATATGGGTGGAATTAGGCAACTGGACAGGGGGTAATGTCATTGTTGGCGTCTGCTATAAGCCGCCAAATGCTAGCAGAGAGGATTGCAGTTGGCAAGGGCTGCAAGTTTGGGAAGTGTGCTCATTATGGGGGACTTTAATTACCCTGACATTGATTGGTGTAGTGGAACTGCCATCACAGAAAAAGACAATGAGTTCCTGAATTTGCTGCAGGATAATTTTCTCTCACAGGTGGTTGAGGTTCCTACTAGAAAAGGAGCTCTGTTGGATCTGGTAATATCTAACATTGTGGAGCGCATTATAGATATAAAGGTAACTGGAGGCTTAGGGAATAGTGACCATGAAATAGTGGAGTTTGGACTTTGTTAACCCAGGAAAGGAAGAAAAAGGTATTTAAAACCTTTAAGGACGAGGGAACAGAAAGGGCCTTTAGGGATTATAAAAACTATAACAAGGAGTGTAAGAAAGCAATTAAACTAGCTAAAATTAATAATGAAGTTAGGATAGCTGAACAAAGCATCACTAAGCCTATTTTTTTTTTTAAAGTATATTAACATTAAGAAGATGAGGACTGAGAATGTGGCACTATTAATTAATGGGGATAAGTTAGTTACGGAGGATGGCGATAAAGCAAATGTCTTGAATAATTTTTTTCCCTCTATATACACTATAGAAGATCCAAGTACAGATATAGAGTATAGTAGCAATAATGGTATAAAAGATTCAAGTGCACTTTGGTTAACTGAGGATATGGTACAGAAAGAACTAAATAAGGTTAATATTAATAAATCTCCTGGATAAAATACATCCTCGGGTACTTAGGGAGCTAAGTTCAGTTTTATCTAGGCCATTATTTCTTATTTTTGCTGATTCCTTCATGTCCGGTGGTGTGCCTCTGGATTGGAAAAAAGGCTGATGTTATTCCAATAGTCGTTATTCCAATAGTCGTTCACAGCCGGGTAATTACAGGCCTGTAAGTTTAACTTCAGTGGTGGGGAAGATCCTGGAAAGTTTAATAAGGGAGCATGTTCTAGAGTATGTTTTAAGGACTGACATTATAAGTAGTAACCAGCATGGATGTAGAAGGGATTGATCTTGTCAAACTAACTTGCTTGGCTTTTATGAGGAAGTAAGTAGAAATTTAGACTCTGGCATAGCAGTAGATGTAGTTTACTTGGATTTTGCAAAGGCTTTTGATACAGTCCCCCATAGGCGACTAATGTATAAGCTAAGGGGAGTCACATTTGTACATGGATAGAAAATTGGTTAATGAATAGGATGCAGAGAGTAGTTGTAAATGGGGCTTCATCATTATGGACTAAAGTGGGGTGCCACAGGGTTCTGTGTTGGGGCCGCTTCTATTTAATCTATTTTTCTTAATGATTTGGAAGTGGGTATTGTCAGCAAGGTTTCTGTGTTTGCTGACGACACAAAACTTTGTCGACCATTAAAAACTTCAGAGGATTGCAATCGTTGCAGGGGGATCTAGATAGATTGTCACATTGGGCTGCTAAGTGGCAGATGAAATTCAATGTTGATAAATGTAAGGTGATGCATTTTGGACTTAAAAACCCTTGTGCTGCTTATACTATAAATGGCTCTGTGTTAAGTGAATCCCTGTTGGAAAGGGATCTTGGAGTTTTGGTGGATAACAAACTTAAAGGTAGCAAGCAGTGCCAGGCGGCAACAGCCAGAGCCAGCATGGTATTGTCTTGTATAAAGAGAGGTATGGATTCAAGGGAGGAAAATGTAATTCTCCCTCTTTACAAAGCATTGGTAAGGCCTCATTTGGAATATGCAGTGCAATTTTAGTTCCATATAACAGGCTCTCTCACTTCCCCCCAGCCCTTTGTGTTTTCACAATGCTTGTATTGTATGTATTTATTGGGAGGCTTGGTCAAGCCTCCATGTGGTAATAGCACCCCAAAACACCCTTTTATGGGAAGTCCTATGCCTTTAATATAAAGCACTGGGTGACCTCTTCCCTCATTTTAAAAAGCCGAAGGGCTGGGGGGGAAGTGAGAGAGCCTGTTATATGGATCCAGTGTGTAAGAATAAGAAAGGCAACGTTTGCTAATCGTAATTGAAGTAAAAGAAGTTTAAAAAGGTTAGAAGTTAGGACCTTCCAGACTGGGGCTTGCTTGACGTGGTTGGAAGACTTTTTATGCATGTGATCACAGTAATGTATACTAAAACCCCTTTGTTTATAAAGTATGCCAGTGTGCAGATAATATGATATTGTATGGGGCCTAGGAATGTGCATTGATTATGTTTTCTATGTTTGTATAAATATTTGACCAGATCAGTAGCGCTTCCGCTAAATGTAGTTGTAGATTAGCCTAATTGGAGTGCTTCCACAATCCTTGTATTGTACGCAGTTCATTTCCCTGTCTGAAAATGTGGTGGCAGCCTATGTTTAGGTATTAAGATATATTTCAGAGTGTGCTATTATATGTTAACCCCCTTCTTCTCCTTTCGGTCAATCCGACTTTGTAGTGGATTAGAGTGTATTTTGTTTAGGTTACTGAAAGGTTAGACAAACAGAGCTGGGGTGTTTGTGAAAACAAGGTTGTCCATCCTGATTTTCTATTGGAACTTTTACTAAACATATTGAGTGTGCAAGGTTTCCTTTGAGGAGGGTAAAGAAACTCTTGATTACTATAGATGTTTTTTTTTTTCCCTCCCTGTACTTCTATTGAACTTTCCCAGTGATTTTAAATGTTTACTATCTATTTGTAGACCTTTTAACCTACTGGTTGATACTATTATGTTATCTAAACAGCACAGGCACACTTTGTTACTTCTTATTACATAAAAACCCAAAGGGGTACAGGCAATAAATCGTAGTGGCGTTCAGCCCCGTTACTCATGACTCACTAACATTGTGCATGTCACTGCATGAAGTTATTGCAGTGTTAGATACAGCACAAAATAGAGGTACAGTATCTAACTTTTTTTTATTGCATTCATGCAAAACAAGTGATAAACCCATTCTACCTGATATTGCATTTCCCTGAATGTATAATAAAAAAGTATAATAAAATTGTTATCATTTCAGTGAAGGAAGATTTCCAGATATGCATATGGTTAATTTTTTTTTTATTTCTGATAAAATTAGAATTTACCAAACTGATATTAGTTATTGATATCTAAAATGATATTTTGCATATTTAACAACAACTTTTCATCAGTTTACAGTATCAAAGAGCATGTTTACCCCCATGTGAGCCAGGAATTGGTTTTATTGGAAAGTTATATCAGGGAGGTGAACATTTAAGAATATTTGTTTACCATTAATAGTTTAACAGGAAAGAGTGGAAACAATGTATATAATGTATATTGCCTATTTATAATTTCTATATAGAATAGAATCTTATATAAAATATATAGCATTCTAATCCTAAATTCAGAAAATAGTTGAATAACATTGGAAACAGTTTGTGCTTTATATTAACAGAAAGGTCTGTAATTTGTACTAGACGATTAGTTCAATATTCCACTGCAGGATAGCCATTAAGCTAATGTAGCATGTATAACAGTTTGGTGGGCATGTTTGTACTTGACAAACATACAAAACATTTCAATAAAACTACAAATAGTCCAAGAATGTCAAAAACTGCCAGAATTTTCAAAGTACATTTAATAGGAACATCACAGTAGACTATTCTAGAAACTCAGAAGTATAGGCAAATTAATTATAAATCAAAACAACCTTTTTCTGACCTGTAGTATTAGTATTTAAATTAAAGGAATACTGTACTTATAAACATTGCATGATGCCCTATATTTAAAATGTTACATGAATCTTCCTGAAGTGCGCAAAGTGTGCCAATGCAAAAAAGTGTCCGTGGCTTGTGTTGGTGGGTGTGGTGGGCTGACTAAAACTGGCTAGTGAACTGGAGGGCTAACTTAAAGGGCATGTCCACCCCCAAAACTACAATCTCCCCCACTGCTGTCCCCAGTGTGTAGAGTTTTAAAATCCTTACTTTACCTTTCTGCTCCAAATGGTTCTCCAGTAATGTTAGCCCAAAGTTCTAGAAAGTGAACACCAGGAGCCTGCAAGGGAGGAAAATGTTTCCACCTCTTAGGTGTCCTCTAAGAGGTTTCTGGCTTTCTCATTGCAGCTCACCCCTCTTCCCTCCCTCCCTTTCGATCCCTGTTAGGTTCCCTGGTGCCCCTTGTGTTAAATCCATTTGCTGTAGTGTAGGGCTCCCTCTCCAACCCCCAACCGCTAAATTAGTCAAAAAAGTAAGCCAATTTGTACTTATATTGCCTCTTTCCCCTGGCAATTTGTACTGCCGGAAGCTGCGTCCGTGATTGTCTGCCTCTCAGCCAATCACGGACGCGGCTGCCAGTCTGGCCCCCTGCTTGCAGTTTCATGCAAGAGGACCGTTTCTGAACGCCAGTGGAACAAGGCAGTGTAAGTATAGATAGGGCCAGTTCTTGACAAACTAATATAGCGGTTGGGGGTGAGAGAGGGAGCCCTACACTACAGCAAAAATGTTTAAAAAGTGTTGGACATGCCCTTTAACACTAGTCTGACTAAATGCTTGCTGCTTTACACATGATGGTGAACTGGAGGGCTAAACTAACACCGATTGCTGAACAAGAGGCTGAACAAAGACTTGAAAATAGAAGTGAATAAGATCCAAAACACTTACTACATGGATGGGAGCAGACTCCTCTGTAGACCTTCATGGCACTCATACACTCCACAGGACTTCTATGGCATGCAGAAAAACAATCATGATTGAGAATAGGAGTAGGCAGCACATGAGTGTTAAAATCAATCACTATTCCTTCCAATTAAAAACAATATGATACAGCTCTACAGGGCACAGCAATCCACCACGCTACACACACAGAGAGGGTGGGAGGAGATGTCTGACGCATTTCGTGATGGACAGTCACTTCACGTCTCTGATGAAGTGACTGTCCGTCACGATCTTGAAAATAGAAGTGCCCACACAGACTGGTAAATATAAGATTCCCGCAATGACTGGTAAATATAAGATGCCTACAGTGACTGGTATATATAAGATAACACACAGATTAGTAAATATAAGAAGCCCACAGTGACTGGTATTTATAAGATGCCCACAGTGACTTGTAAATACAAGGTGCCCGCAGTTACTGGTAAATACAAGACACCCACAGAGACTGGTAAATACAAGACACCCACAGTGACTGGTAAATACAAGATGCCCACCGTGACTGGTAATTACATGCCACACAGACTGATATATTCAAGATCCCCACAGTGACTATTACTGTAAATCCAACAAGACCACAACTACTGGTAAATACAAGATGACTGCACAAATTGGTATGTGCAAGATACCCACAGTGACTAGTCAATACAAGTCAAGATGTCCAGAGTGACTGGTATATATAAGATGCCCACAGTGAACAGTATATACAAGATGTCCACAACGATTGGTATTTATAGGATGCCCACAGTAACTGGTATATATAAGATGCCCACAGTAACTGGTCAATAAAAGATACACAAAGTGACTGGTATAAGATGCCCACAGTGACTTTTATAAGTTGCCCACAGTGACTGGTAAATAAGGCCCAAAGTGACTGGTATAAGGTGCCCGCAGTAAAAGAGTAAAGGATGCCCACAATTACCAGTAAATACAGGGTGCCCTGAAGCCCACACTGACCGGAGTGTTGAATCAAATCCAGTTGCCTTTCTTGATTGTTTCAGGGGCGCACGGAGTGAGCACATGTTTCACTTTCCTTTATTCCTCTGGAAACCTAAATCTACATCAAGCTGATTTTTGTCTTTAATATTTTCAATAAAAAGTTTAAATATAGATCTTTACATTTATACCCTTATTGTGTACTTAGGGGCAATGTTATATTTTGCCCTACATAACTTACCTGACCACAATCCTGCAATGCAGTAAACCTCTTTGCTAGACTTACTGTACTGCATTGCAGGATCCCAGTCAGGTAAGATGTCTTGTTTATGCCTCCATTCAATAGGCGCTAAGGTTCATGCTACATTATAGGCATAGCCTATAATGAATACACTACACCACTCTATTTCCAAGAAGTTTTGGAAATGGTGTGGCCAGCATTAAACTGGAGAAAAACCCATGCTAAACCAATGGTATATAATTCTTCCCTATAGTGGCCAATATAGCATTAGCCAATATGTTTTTGGTTGTGCTGTATTTCCTTCTTTCCATTGTATAATTATGCAGATGGACTATTAAGTAAGTTGGATACTACTATATCAATGGTATATCATATACATATCAATATTGATATTTCTCTATGACAGATATGTGGATGAAGCTTGAATAGGGGCCAATCATAGTTTTTCTGGGGGGCCTAGTGATTCCTAGTTACATTAACGAATTTAAAGGATTGTGTTGGGTTTTATTAATAGAAAAAATAAGTTTATGCATAAAGATGGTTCTATTCCTAAAAGCTCCTAATTCCTAAAAAGGAAAATGATACCCACCATATTTATATAAAATATGTCCAGGGGACACTACCAAACTCAGGCATCCCACCCTGCAAAATTTATTTTAGGGTAGGTAGCTCATAAACATCACCCCCACCCCACACAGAAAAATACAGAATGACTATGTAAGAACACAGTATTTGGGGAGGTAAGACATAGCTCCTTTGCCACCCGTTCTTCAACTAAACTGAATTAAGGCAAGTCCTTTTTTTGAGTGGACATTCTCTTTAAGTGAATCTCTATTGGAAAAGGTCTTGGAGTTTTGGTAGATAACACACTTAAATGTAGCAAGCTGTGTTAGGTGGCAACAGCTAGAGCCAGCAAGATATTGTCTTGTATAAAGAAAGATATGTATTCAAGGTAGAAAAAAATATTCTCCTTCTTTACAAAGCATTGGTAAGTCCTCGTTTGGAATATGCCGTGCAAATTTGGAATCCTTTGCACAAAAAGGGCAACTTGGAAATGAAAAGGGTTTAGAGAAAGGCAACTAAATTAATTAGGGGGCTGTGGGAGCTTGAGTGTGCACATTAGAGAAAAGGCGCATGTGTGGGGATTTGATTACTGTGTATAAATACATTAATGGGCCATAGGATAAACTATCTGTTGCATTATAAACCAATAGAACATGTCAGAGATAGAGATGTTCGAAACTGTTGAGTTTCGTTCCATTTTCGAACTTTCAAAATTTTCGGAAAGTTTGAAAGTTCCAATTCGGACCCATTCAAGTCTATGGGAGAGTAATAGTTCGAAAAGTCCAAGTGATTTACAGCTAAACTAACAGTGGTAACTTACTGTAAATGGCTGTGGCACCTGGGAAATGATCTGGGGAACATGTCACTGTCACCAAAACTTGTTAAAACACTTCCTGAAGTCAGATGGGCAATTGTCGGATTTCATTCGACGATACATCTGAGGATTATCGAAGGAAGGAACCTTCCTGTGTTAGCGAACGGTACATTCGAGGATTATAGAATGAACGAACGATCCTTCCTGTGTTAGCGAACGGATTATCGAACGAACAAACAATCCTTCCTGTGTAAGTGAACAGATTATTGAAAGAAAGAATGATCCTTCCTGTGTTAACAAACGGATTATCGAACGAACGAACGATCCTTCCTGGGTTAGCGAACGGTACATTCGAGGGTTAGTTTGGCTTGGACTATGTGGTTATTATATAGTTATAATCCACCCCTTCCATCAATGTCAATGGGGCCAGTCTGAAAATAATATTCCTATAATCGGCGCGCTACTACGCAGTAGCGCGCCGATAATAACCCGGAAGTTGCTCCCCCTTTACTCACTGTGTCTTGCCGGTGTTTCTCTAAGCAGTCAGGAGCACGCAGGGTTACGCTGTGTACAGGATGCAGAAAAGGAGGAGGAGAGCAAAGGGGCGTGTCCACACTGATTGCCGGGCTGTAAGGAAACACAGACTGGAACCAGAGGAGTAAAAGGAAATTGCTTCAAGATAAGGTTTGGAGTTGACAGCTGTAACACTGCAGGAAAGGAGAAGGGGTGGAATTGTGAGCAGGGAGAGCCAGACTAAAAGCCCTGCATGGAATGTGTCCCAGGGAAGGAGGGCTGGGGGGGTAAGCATGGGGATCCTGATGGGGGGGGGGGGGGTTATGTGGAGACTAGTGTATGTGTTTATGGTTTTGGATTTGTTAAAGCAATAGGGGGGGATCCCTATCTGAAATGTATTTCATAGAGCACTGTGGGGCTGCAGGCAGATAATACCTGGAAAAACTGTAAAAGAAAAGGGTGGATTATATTGAATAATGTACCCCCTACTGTAAATTATTTGGATATTAGAGTGACCTCGGAGTTCCGTGCCCTGTATAAAAGACACTCGGCCTGCAGCCTCGTGCTTTTATATGGTCACGGAACTCCTCGGTGACTTCTAATATCCTTATAATTTACAGTAGGGGGTACATTATTCACTATATAATATTACTGGGTTATTACATGACTAGGTTATTATATGGTTATAATATGACTAGGTTGTTATATGGTTATTATATGACATGGTTATTATATGACATGGTTATTATATGGTTATTATATGACTAGGTTATTATATGGTTATTATATGACTAGGTTATTATATGTTATTATATGACTAGGGTATTATATGGTTATTATATGATATAAAATAACCTAGTTATGTCATAACCATATAATAACCTAGTCACATAATAACCATATAATAACCAGGTTATTATATGGTTATTATATGACTAGTTTATTATATGGTTATTTTATTACTAGGTTATTATATGGTTATATTATATTGTAAAGGTTGTGGCACTCATCCAACTAAATTTCAAAAACAGGTGCCACCAGGTATGTAACTCCATTCATTACATCAATGCATTGTAAATTTGTAAGTAACTCCCGGACACAATGACTTCAAAACACGTGACTTTATTATCAACGTTTCGACAAAACCCTGTTCGTCTTCATCAGGACCAGGCCCTGATGAAGACAAATAGGTTATTATATGGTTATTATATGGTTATTATACTACTAGGTTATTATATGGTTATTATATGGTTATTATATTACTAGGTTATTATATGGTTATTATATTACTAGGGTTAGCGAACAATACATTCGAAGAAGACAAATAGGTTATTATATGGTTATTATATGGTTATTATACTACTAGGTTATTATATGGTTATTATATTACTAGGTTATTATATGGTTATTATATTACTAGGGTTAGCGAACAATACATTCGAGGATTATCAAACGAACGAACGATCCTTCCTGGCTCAGCGAACGGTACATTTGAGGATTATCGAATGAACGAACGATCCTTCCTAGGCTTAGCGAACGGTACATTCGAAGATTATCGAACGAATGAACGATCCTTCCTAGGGTTAGCGAACTGTACTTTCGAAGGCTTGGGAAAACGAACGAACGAAACAAACGATCCTTCCTAGGGTTAGTGAATGGTACGTTCGAGGATTATCAAACGAACAAACGATCCTTCCTAGCTTAGCGAACGGTACATTCGAGGGTTAGTGAAAACGAATGGTACATTCAAGGGTTAACGAACGGCCCGTAAATTCGATTATTATCGAATTTTCAATAAAAATCAAAAACTCAAAAAATCCGAGTTTCGTGAAATCCGGGAGTTCCAAAGGTTTTCATCGGGACTTTGAAACCCTCGGATTCGATTCGAAACTTCTATTCGAACCCACAATACATCTCTAGTTAGAGAACACACAGACATCCCTTGGACATGGTGATGGCAGGTTAATTGGATGGTTTAAAAAAAATCTGGATATGTTTCTAAAGATAAAGAATGTTGCATGTTATTTGGTAGTGATACATACATTTGGAGTTGAATCAGAGATATTTTCGATTGCCACTTGGAGTCCGGAAGTAATCATTTGTTTAATATATATATATATATATATATATATATATATATATATATATATATATATATTGCTACTGCTTTTCAATCTGTGGACTTCTTCTTGGGATGCCCTGCTATGCTTTTAGATTGTTTAGAACTGAAGCTCATTAGGGTCATTAGGGTCCTTACATATTGTAAATTCTGAGGTGCAATAAAATTTTAGATATTACTTAATTGAAGTTTAGCACTTGGTCTGGGTGTCTATCAGGGTTATTCAATTAACGTGCTTATCGTTTAAAATGGTGCTAATTTTGCCCCAACCAATCAGATGTTAGTTTTCAAATGTTACATAAGTTCTGATTGGTTGGGGCAAAATTAGCACCATTTTAAACGCTAAGAACGTTTATTGAATCTTCCTGTAAGTCCTTTATTGGTTATGTATTCTACAAGGTAAACGTAGGCTTAAAGAATAACTATAATTTTAAAGGTTGCTTAAAAAGAGCACCATATAAAAAATGAATGATGAAATAGATTTCTGAAATACCAGCTCCTATAACTAAGCAACTATTGCTGGCCATACACTTGCGAGATATTAAAAACATTTGACTTTCAATTGCAGAATCTAATATGCTGGTTTTACTTTCTTACATTCCTGTCATGTTGACCATAACAGGACTTTCAATTTGCAAAATAACATGACCAGGTTTGATGGGCCCTAGGCATGTGCCTAAGCTGCTTTGTGTTTAATAATGCTCTGGGCATGCTCAGTGTCTTTCACCCAGGGAAAGAAATAGTTTTTTTTCCAATCGGATTTTTTGTATCTCCCTGTGCAAAATGGAGAGAGATGATAAATTGCAGATGAAAGGATGGAGGGCATTCTGTTGTGAATATACATATAGTTAGGAATTACATGGAAATGCAAGTGATTCTTCCTTTAAAGGAGAATTGTTTTTTCTTTTTAAAGAAGCCATTTTTCATACATAGAGAAAGACTGGGGCATAAAGATTTATTTTTCTTATTGGTAAATAGATCAACCAGCTATGTCTTACCTCCCGTTCTTCAATTAAACGATCAAGAGACAGGAGAGAAACCAGCATACTTACACACAATGTTACTCCTCTGCCTCTTCCTCTGATAGGACCCGACGAAATGTATGCCCATGTGACGCAATATATGCCCATATGCTACTACTAATTATAAGGTCAGTTCCCGAAACAACTAGAATATGTTCCTGTATCAAACATTTCAGTATCTTCCTCACTACTGAAGTTCAACTTACAGGTTTGTAGTTACCAGACTGTGAATGACTACCTTTTTTAAATATTTGAATTATAGCAGCTTTTTTCCAATTTTCGTACATGAGGAAATCTGAGAAAATAAGAAACAATGGCTTGGATAAACTTGAATTTAGTTCCCTAAGGACCCGAGGATGTAATGAATCAGGTCCAAGAGCTTTATTGATATTAACCTTATTTAGTTGTTTCTGAACCATATCCTCAGTTAAGCAAAGTGCAATTGCATCCTGTATACCATTATTGCTACTATACTCTATGCTATCTGCCCTTGGGGTTTCTATGGTTTATTTTATCCCCTTTATTAATGGCCCCACATTTTCAGCCCTATCTTCTTACTATAAATATAATTAAAGGGTAAGTACACTGTAAAAAAAACCTTTAGCTTACTGGATAGCTGTGCTGTCATCGTGTTGTGTCGTGCTTGGTCACGGCAACGTCACACTTCACGGCTCTTAGTTTTAAAGCCACAGCTATCCAGTAAGCTCAAGTTTTTTTTACAGTGTACAAATCCTTTAAAATTAGTTTAGGGTTAGACTTGCTTTGCTTAAAGGGCATGTCCAGCAAAAAAAAAAAGTATGTTTCTAAATGATTTACTGAAGAACAAGAGATAAATGCGCTATTTCTTACCTCCCATTCTTCAGTAAATCTTCCAGGAGAGGTGGAGACATTTTACCGCAGACCCGCTCCAGCGCCAAAATCCCCGACGCCTCCGACGCATCTCCAGTTTTTTGCTCTGTGCGTGCATACGCACACAGTGCGAAGGAGCGAGGCCGCGTGGGGAGCGTCAGGGATTTCGGTGCTGGAGCGGGTAAGTGTCTCCTCCTCTCATGGAAGATTTACTTTCCCTTTTTATAACATATGTTAAAATGGCAAAATGGTCTTGTCATGGTCTATTCCCTAAGCATCCAGTTACCTTCATATCTATAATATGCTATGTGTCATTAGATATTACCAAATACAACTGAGGGCCTTTTCTAGTAGAAACTTCAACCACCTATAAGAGAAAATGTTCATGTAGCAAATTTAGGAAGCCATCACCCTTTACTGTGTTGCAGTTCCACTATTCCAATCACGGTCAGTTTAATTAAAGTAATTAAAATCAGAACATGCACCAAACTTGCAGCCTTTTAAATTTGCATAAGAAGCTGAAAAACTTCCTACTTGGTCCTATTTGGTGGCTTGTGGCCGACACCAATAACTTTTCAACTCTTGTTACACATACCCCTCCCCCTTTCCTATTTTTCTTTATAATGCCTAAACATGTAGTGTCCTTCTAAATTTACAGCCCAGTTATGAGAATTATTAAACCATGTTCCTGCTATACCTATTACATAATACTGCTCTATTTATCGCAGTAAGACTAACAGTACCCCCCATACATAGTTTAAAATCTCTTCTAACCCTCCAGCCATCTTCTCCCACAAAACAACTGCACCACTATCAGTGAGGTGCAACCCATCCTCAGGTGCCAAACCCTTAATCCTAACAAACTCTTAGCCATGCATTGATACTCCCAATACTACATTTTCAAATTTGTTTTTATAAAAAGTTCAGATTTTTCAAGAATATGAAAGTTCTGTGGGATCTTTTTGTAATCGGAAGTTCTGAAACAAAACCAGGTTTGTTTCAAAATCACTATTCACTACTACACCTTAATACATAAAAAACAAAATTCAGAGTTCTAAGAGTTTTTAACTTTTAATCTAATATATTTTATTTATACATCTCAAGGTTAACTTTAAAACATTTAAGAAGATTAACTTTAAAATGCTTAGAAAGAAGACAAAAGCTGAATGCTGTGTATGGTTTAGAAATAATAAGCTGAGATACTTAAAGTTGACAGGTAAGTAGCTAGATGACCTTGCTCCAATTGTGAGAACTGTAAAAGCAGTGATGGTTATTGTGGTTCCAGCAAAAAGTGTTTCTCAATTGGTGACTGATTATATGAAGGATAACATGTATCACTGCAGGGGCTTGAGTGTTACTATAGTCTTTAAAAAAGGAAAATCAATGTGGTTTTCTTCAACTAGAACTCTAGCTGAATTCATAAGCTGCCCACCAGCCACAAATATTTAGAATCAAGTTTCAGTTCTTTAAGGTCATTTTTTATGAAATAACAGGGAGATTTAATAAAAGCTTATCGTTAAAAAGTGCTAATTTTTTCCCAACCAATCAGATCTCACATTGAAAGCTCATATATGATTGGTTGGGGCAAAATTAGCACCATTTTTAACAATAAGAACTTTTATTGAATCTTTCTGTAAGTATTTTTTTAAAGAAAAAATGTGATAATACAGTAAATAAGACAGCAAACATCAAAAAATTGATGCAAGCGCACACGCTTAAAAAAAAGTACAATATGGTATACATTATGGTACATGATTAATGTCTCAATGTTCTTATCATTTAAAATATTGCTAATTTTGCCCCAACCCATCAGATTTAACAACCAGAATATTTAACATTTGAAACATCTGATGGGTTGTGGAAATTAGCACCAAGGGGAACTGTGGTCTCCACATAAGCTGAGTTAAATTAAAGGACAGTTTCCTAAATTTAAAAGTAGCCAACAACCACCTCTCTACGTGCTCCACAGCCCAAGATATAAAGAAATGACTGACCAGAAAGTTAATGGGTGGGAGGCCGACATGTGACATTTTCCTTTTTTCCCACTATATGAAAACAGCCTTTTCAGGCATAGTTCTCATTCTGCCTGAAAAAGCTGTTTCCACAGAGTTTTCTGTAGGGGGGGTCTGAGTGGCCCACGGCACCAGCAAGTGGGCGGGGCTTATGCACCAGCGAATGGGTGGGGCTTAGGCACCCGTGAGTGGGCGGGACTTAGGCATCCATGAGTGGGTGGGGCTTAGGCATCTGTGAGTGGGCGGGGCTTAGGTGCCCACAGGTGGGCGGGGCTTAGGCACCTGCAAGTGGGTGGGCCATGGCACCTGTGTGAGGGTGGGGCCACATGGGGCTGTAAGAGAATGGGCCAAGGGGGGCCTGTAACTGGAGGGACCATGGAGTCCATGAGTGGGAGGGACCAGGGGAGCTGCAAAGTGGAGGAGGAGACACTGGGGAAGATTAACTGACATGATTTCAGAGCAGGAAGCAGGAAGTGCAGGGGACTTGGTGATGCTGCTGCCATATCACACACAAAAATGTAAATATCTTTTAAACTATGCAAAATAAACAACAAAAATAAATTGCAAAAATTCTCAGGAGAGCAATTCCTATCAATTTACCTAAAGTCATTTTGGACCACAGTTCCTCTTTAACTATAAGAACTTTTATTGAATCTTCCTGAAAATGTCATTACCTTTAGAAAAACTTAATTTTTTTCTATGAGACTAAACACCCTGAGGAAGCCCGCGAGTGGTGAGACACAAGGGTGAAATGCTCGTAGGTGTTTGGAATGAACCCTGGGAGAGTGTATGAAGGTCCAGACTGTGATCGGAGTTGACCGGAACAGTGCCGGTGTATGAGCATTGTTGGCACTAATAAGGATTGGACCTATTCTCCTGTGGGTGAACTGGCTACTTCAAAGAGCTGATGCAGAGAAGGTCCTGTTGACTACAGAGGGATAGTGAGGCAGCACAGAACTGGAGGAAGGAATTAGCACTAGAAGCCCTGCATGTGGTGACAATATGGCAAGCATGGGGGATTGGTTGAGTACTCACACCCCAACAAGAGGAACTGGTATTTACTTGGCTGTATTTTATTACCAGGACTGGAATATCTTGTTGAACAAAATCTTTTCCTATGAATTATGCTTGGGAAGGTTCTAATTCATCCAGGTTATGGTATATTTGTTTTATTCAATTAGATCAACTGGAGAGGATGGTAAACTGGAAGTAGAGGTTTACAGAAAACCAACACACACAGATCAGTATTTGATGTTTGACTCCCACCACCCTTTAGATCACAAGCTGGGTGTCATCAGAACCCTGCAACACAGAGCTGAGAACTTCCCCACTAGCACATAGGTGAAGGCTAAAGAAATGAAACATCTCAGTGGAGCCCTTAAAACTTGTGGATATCCAAACTGGGCCTTTGTCAAAAGAAGTAGAAAGAAAAGAAAAGAACAGGAATACCAACAGTGAAGGGGAAAAGCAAGACAGGAGAAAGAACATGGTCATCCCATATGTTCTTTCTGAGAAACTAAGAAGAATTTTCAATAAACACCGTATCCCTGTCTGCTTTAAACCAAACAACACACTGAGGCAGCAATTGGTACATCTGAAAGACCCAAAACACAAGATAAGCGACATTATATACACAGTGCAGTGCAATGAAGAATACTCTGATTTGTATGTGGGGGAGACCAAACAGCAACTGCATCAACGTATGGCCCAGCACAGAAGAGCAAATTCCTCAGGTCAGGACTCAGCCGTGTACCTGCTTATCTTAAGGATAAAGGACATACCTTTGAAGATTGTAATGTTAACATATAGGCAAAGGAACGTGACTAGTTGAAGAGAGGTGTCAAGGAGGCCATTTATGTGAAAATAAAGTAACCAAGCCTAAATAAAGGTGGGGGGGTTCGACACCAACTGTCTGCCATGTACAATGCTGTTTTGACACCTTACTCTGGGCATTCCTATAACACCTCTTAGCCACTATGCAATCACGCCCTTAACACCTGATATGCTAATTGGGATTTTCTAGGGTACATAATTGCCACAGATTCTTGTACAAGTCATTCTGAATTGAGAAAGCCAGTCGGATGACTAGCGAAACGTCTTCAAGAACTAAACTTCAAGTCCAGTTGATCTAATTGAATACAACAGATATACTTTTCCTATGAACATAATGAAAACAAAAAGCAGTAAAATCAGCTAACTTTTTTTTACTGTTCCTTGTAGGCTGTTCCCTAGCCACTCATGTGGGGGGGGGGACTTTTAACATTAGGATAAAAAGAAAACTGTTACGTTTAGTCCTCGTATAAAATATACTGTAAAATAGGGACATGGAGTTTCGAGGTGACATAATATTCCTACAGTATTTTCTAATGTTAAGGGACACATTATTTCTTGTAATACATAAGTTTAACGTTTGATTTTTTTTAAGACTGTGTATATCTTTTTAAAAAAAATAAAAAATTTAATGTTTGTTGGTAATGCTATAATTTGTAATGAAACTCTAACCTGGGTTACTGTCTGTAGCAGGAAGAATCATTTATAAGTCATGCCAATAGTTTACTACCCGATTAATAGGGAGAACAAAGAAAGATAGCACATACCTTTACTATGATTCAGAGAAGGGCGGCTCTCTGTATCAGTCTGTCATTAAACTGTCAGCATGAATTACTGATGATTCTTCCTTGTACTGAAAGAATTGCCTAACAGATATAAACCCCGGTTACTCTCTTTTACTGATTTTCATTACAATTACAACATTACTTGGTACTGCAGGCAGTAACAGGCTCGGTAATGTGTGTGGGAGCAACAGTGGGACATAATCTTATAAAAAAAATTACTCAGCTATGTAGGAAATTTAAGAAAATATTCCACTGTTGCTTCCATTATAAAATACAGAGTTTGTTTTATTTAAGGGAAGATGCGCCCCATTACTGTGTAATAAAAGGCAGTTCCTTACCAATATAAAATGTAATCATAATGTAAAGGGGTGCATATTTTTTTTTTAATAATACATAAGGTTTATGTGTTTATTTTTTTTTATCTTAAGGCTGTGTACAGCTTGATGGTGGTTATCACTTCTGTACTATTGTAATACTGTCATTTTTGATGTAAATAAGTAGAAGAATTGTGATTAACTTTATTTTTCGAACCTCATGCTAACTAGGATTTATCCTCCGTATTTTTTACCCACGATTCTGTCTGCTTGCGCAGACCTAAGAGCGTGCCCTTATGATTCATAGGAAATGCATCATCTCTCTCTCTCTATCTCTGCATCACCCAGGTAAAAACTATCACTGTAATCAATAGCGAGTGGGGATAGCCCCAAGTACCAGACAAGCGCTCTCACACTTGTGGCCGAGTTAAATGATGCTTTTAATTTGTGAAAACTATATCAAATCACCAAAACAACACTACTAGTGCAAATAGACATAAAGTGCATACATGATAATCTAATATTATTGATCAAACCTACACACTGGGTGTCCCAAGAGTACTCAAACAGTAAAAACAAAGCCCCAGGTACATAGGTGGAAACCCAATGGTCCGTTCACTTCTGACTTTGATATATTGACACTCGTCTTAGTATCTTGCAAAGTCCAAATAATGTGAAAGCAATACGGATATGAATCCAAACAGCCAGATTTGCATGCTCAGGAAAAGCAGAGGCAAAGTTAGCAGTAGTTCAGTAAGCAGAGGCAGAGTTATGAAGTGCCAAGCGGTAATAGGATAGCAACAGTCAACAGTACAATATGCTGTGCATAAGGGTCGAGACCTCACCAAGAAGTAGCACAGCTTTTCACAGACCCACTCACATGTCCCTAGTGTGACTCCAACGGCTCCAACTGCAACTTTCCTCTCTTATAAAGCTCGATACCTGCGAGTTACTGGGATCGTGAATCCTTCTCCGAGTCCACAAATATCCTGTAGCTCCAACCAGCGATAACGTTCCACCCTATAATAATTATTATAATAAAAACTATCATTGATTTGCTTTTAAAATTACAGTTTACTTAAAAACTAATATGGGGTTGGAACAGTGAATGGCCAGAAGGGAGCTGCAGTGGAACATTTTCTTATAATAATCACTCAGTGTTTATTATAAGAAAATATTCCAGTGCTGCTCCTATTATAATTTAAGCATCTTATGTATTATTTAAGGGATAATATACAACTCACAGTACAATACAAGGAATATTTATTTATAAAGACTCTAGCACTCAACTACAGTAATTCATAAATGAATCAGGTATAAGGGTTAAACATACATGCAAGAAATGAAAGGTAATCACCTGCATTAAAGTTAAATTGAATACCTTAAATTGAATACCTTGGATACAAGGCAGTATCCAAGCCTCAGTACTAACCCAGTGAAAAAAGTACAATCTCTGGTAAGTGAGGGGGACAGGACCATACCTGCGTCTCCCTTTATTTAGCATGACCTCTTCCAGGGAACCATGTGAAACCTTCTTTTTAGCTGGTCTTCTCCTGACACTGTTTCGCCTAGCAGCGATACTGGAAATGTGGGATCATTTGTGTATAGCTGTATATATTTACAGATATTTTTAGAGTCATATAAAATAAACTTGTTAATAACATTTATTTATTTTTCTTTAATGGGTAGTGGGCACAGACTGCCTAATAGCCTAAAATGGCATCTGTACTATTCTACCAAAATATACTTATCCTTTTTTATAAAACCCTTAAAAATCTTGCCCTAGCACAGTACATTACAACATTTCATTAGCCATGTTTCTGCAGAAAATATGGCAATAATTAAAAATGCAGTTGCAACAGATTTTGGAAAACGGTTACTAGTTACTAGCAAAATAGATCATAACTAGCAAACCTCTGAATCTTAGAAGAATCGTTCAACCCTGCATTTAAAAACCTTTTCCCCTCTCTCTTTCTCTCTCTCTCTCCCTCCTTTCACTCTCTTCCCCCCTCTCTCTCTCTCCCCCTTCACTTTCTCTTTCCTCCCCTCCTCTCTCACTCCTCTTTCTTACCCCCTCCTGGAACAGCATTGGGGCTCTCTCTCTCTCTCTCGCGTCTCGGGTGTGCTCTCGCGTCTCGGGTGTGTGCGCGTGCAAGTAGGGGTCAGCTTCTCCAGTGTCGTTCGGAGAGTGGTAGGAGGATTGGTGACGCAGTGATCGAGCTTCTACATTCGTGATCTATGCATGTCGACACCTCTCAGTTAGTATATAAGATCTACTGTATACTGAACTGCTTTGGGCTAAATTGTAACTATGTATAATTCAGCTGTTAGAACAGTAGACTGTTTGTAATATAAGATATAAATTGTTGCCATTATACTTGCTTAGATTTATTTCTAACTGCTAAACCCCCCTCCTCTTTCTGTAAATCCTTTGCATATCACCCAAAACTATTACTGTTGTACCATGGCTTTATAAATAGGTCCAAATACCATTTTCAGGATCAATAGATTCTAGTTTAAGTTCTTGTGTGAGAACCTGAAATATAGTATGTTGCCTTTACTCCTAATTCAATTTTCAGTTTTCATTATTTTAATGTGATTTTAATAGCTTGCAATTTAACACTGTTTCTGTCCTGCACTATGCCCTGATTCCTGTAATGTAGCAATCCAGCTATAAACATATTTTTCTGTATTCTAATGCTCTATACAGATTGTTTCTGCAATATTCCAGTCTGCCATTTGACAGGATATAACTGTCTCTATTCCACTCTCTTATACAATCGCATTCTATACTTCATCTTGCTGTCACCCTGCAGCTTGCAGTGTTTCTAGGAACTGAAATATAACATTCTCTACAGTCTTTATGATTACCATTTTACCATTTTCTCCTTACTACAGAATGCTCCAATGAAAATGTGAGACTATTGCTAGTGGGGAATTGAGCAAAAACCTGTTGTTTTGATCTTAGGCGCTGCATCCTTGAAATATAAATTGTATTGTAAATTAGATGTATAAAGACTAAGTCTAAACACATGAAAATCACAATTCTATGTAGCAGTTCATTATGACATGATGCATGAGTACATTCAAACCAATGCAGCCTGCATCATTTGTTTTTGTCACACAATAAGATTTTTGGTCCCGGACAATAATTCTGCACAAGCAATTGGTTGGCTGGGACGAATCACTGACAATTGAGGCAAAAGTAACCCTATAGTTCAGTGTGGCAGTGTGCCTACTGCTTCCCAAACAACTGAATCGAAGTATTATAATTGAACTAAGCAAGCCAGCACCTTCACAATGACATGCACTGCTTGTATGAGGTTTACATAAATATTTATTGATAAATATTTCAATAAAAAATGTAAATGTTTTATGTTGTGTTTGTGACCTTATTTTTAATAAATTGCTGTGCTATATAATGAGTAATTATAATGAATTTTAATTTGAAGATTCTTTTAATGTGAACATAGATATTTTTGTATTCTTTATGGCTTTTCATTATGTATTGAAGGAGAATCATATGCAAGCATTAACTGACTGCTTTCTGGCTTTTCCCCTCCTTCATTAACATGTGTTCTCCAATATTAGAGATGGGAGAATCACCAGTGACAATGACTGTGGGAGGAGCCAGAAAATAGCCAGTTACTGCATGAGTTATTTCTCCTTTAAAAAACTCACCCATTAGTTAGCTTAGACCTGGGCAAAGTAGGGTCCAGGGGAACTAGACTCGTACCCCCAAAAAAAATTTTATAAAAAAAAAGTATGACTTAATTAATTGAAAATGATGGAATGAAGTTAAAATATTACTATTACTATAATATTATCGTTTATTAAAAATGGCAGCTATTAAAAAAAAAACAATCCAACAGGGTGTATTAATCTTTTCATGAAATCAAGTTTTACAATCTCTATAATAAGAATTGAGTTAAAGCTATTGATTCGGCCTTTCAATTTAATTCAAGTTTCTCATGCTGTTCCCTGTGGAATTTAATTGCCCATCCCTGAGTTAGCTCCATTGTTTTGCAGCACACAAAATTATATTTTACTTGATAAATTTTGCACACGTGAAATGTTTGTACACACACAAGGTATGAAAACATGCATTGTCTAGGGGTTTTTAATGTCGACAGTCAACATTATGTGCATCACTAACACTAAAATCTGCTTTTATAGTTTGTATGTGACAGTATTCAGTTTAAAACCCGCATACAAATTGTCTGAAAAATGTGTAAATGATAAAAAGCTTTATGTAAATTTTTTCTATATTAAAGTTTCCTGAAACATTTAAGTATTACATTCATACAGTGAATTTGTACCATGTAACACGGCAGGGGACCTATTTAAGACTCTCCTGGCTCTGCCCCCAAACTGCACAGTCCTGGCCCTTTTCATGATTTAAAAATTCATAGAATGGCTAACTCTAAAAACATATTACTAATAGATTAAGAAAAAAGATATTAGATAAAATAATAGACCCTAAAAATTTTGATAGATTACCATTTGGGTCAACTTATGACACGCTATGATAAAACTGGTATATTTTGCAAGAAGATCCAGAATGTGGAAAGCTAATTAAGGATGACCCCACTGTTTTCCTATAAAAAAAATATAGCCAGAAAACTTATACAATAAGACATACTGTACCTGCTTCTGAAGGAAGAATGGAGGCAAACTTTTTTTTAGGTGCAATCAAAAAAGGAACTTTTCCCTGTAGAGTTTCCACAGTATGCAATATCATCAACCCAGGTAACACAGTTATCATTCTTCTAAAGGTCATAAAAATAAAACTGCATTACTTTGCCACCTGTAGAACAACAGGGGTTATATACTTACTGAAATGTCCCTGCAGTTTGAAAAACATTGGTAAAACTAAAAGGGATATTAGACTGAGAGTTGGAGAGCATAAAAAAAATTAATTTTAAGTGAACAAACAAAAAATACATAAAACATCTGTCAGAAAGCACTTTTAGGACAAAAACTTGAACGACCTGTCAAGTGGTTGAATGACATAGGTGTGTGACCATAATAAGTCCTTTTTACAAAGAGAAATTTTCTGGATTGATTGACTTAACACCCTTGCAATGCGCTAAGTACAGTATCGCAGTGAAGAAGGCTCAAACCCAATGTAGGAAGTAGGGGGCTGGGTGAGGGCCCCCCTGCCCTTGCCCCCCACGGCGACAACCACTCGCCGCAACCCTTCCCAGCAGCCCCTCCCAGTCCCCTGCCCCGTATGCTCGTGAGGAGGGGAAGGGAGGGGCCTGCTGTGGGCATTGATGGACCCTCCAGCGGGGGCACTGGTGCGTAGCTTTTTGGGGTTTGGGGGGGTCCGGCAGCTCGAACCTGGACCCCCTTTCCCCGACACTCATAAGTGCCTTGCAGACCTTGGAAAGGGCCCTTACGGCCCTGTGGAGGGCTGTTTGGGGCTTAAGGCGGCCCGGTTTGACCCCTTAAACCGGGACCCCCCTCCCCTTGAAAGGGCCCTTGCGGCACTGAGAAGTGCCTTTGTTGGGGGTCCTGCAGAATATTTTCAAAAAATATGATTGGGTACTGTATAACCATGTGATCACAAGCATTGAAAAATTAACCAATCAGAATTGGATTAGGACTTTCTGCAAACCTATATAAAGAGTGGCAAACCTCTGTAGAGCTCAGAAGTCATCACATTAGACTGAAGAAGAATGAAGAGGCCAGCAACGTCGGCTCC
Source organism: Hymenochirus boettgeri (assembly GCA_019447015.1). NCBI lineage: Eukaryota > Metazoa > Chordata > Amphibia > Anura > Pipidae > Hymenochirus > Hymenochirus boettgeri. The sequence continues at coordinate 208,770,649 of CM033470.1, read as the reverse complement.
TTTGAAGCTGCACTGCAGTGAGCTCACCTGGCATTGGCGACTTCAGCAGTGTTGGTGTCGCTGGCTGTGAAGAACTAGGACTGTGAATCAAGACGGCGGTAACAACGGCCTCGTTGAGGCCACCATCGTTAAAAATGGTGCTAATTTTCCCCCAACCAATCAGATGTTAGCTTTTAAATGCTAAATAAGATCTAATTGGCTGGGACAAAATTAGCACCATTTTAAACGATAAGAACATTTATTGAATCTAATTGGTAGTTTGGACTAATGAGATTTCAACCCAAAAACAGATGACTTTTTAAATCAAAGATTATCTTCCTGGAACAGGTCTGTAGGAGTGCAGATTTCTCCTGAACTGACAAAATGGTTAGTTTTAACTTAACAAAGAACCCTACTATACAGATATCTAAAGGTTCTCTAATCCACATATCAGAAAAATGATGGACAGGTTAGAGATTAGTCACGGTTTAGAAACAAACCTAGTTTTGTTTCAGAACTGCCAGTTTTAAAAATCCATGAATCCAGTAGAATTTTCAGAGACTCCAAAAGTAGGAACTTATTTAAAATAGACATAATGAAATTCCGAAATCGCATTTTAAAATAGAAAAAGTAAAAAAATTCCTTTTTAATCCCGATTTTTAAAACTTTTAAAAGCTAGCCGAACTGCTTGCAAAACTCATCATTTTCTGTATCTGTATCAGAGATAAATAAATGCCATGCTCTAGGAAAATAAATGATATCCTGAGTCTACAAACCAGCACAACCAAGACACTAACACAGTCTAAAAGAAAAAAAAAAACTGAAAAAGAAAAGAAACACAAGTGAAATCAAGGGCAGTTTTATCTTCTTAAAGGGTACCAACAGAAATGAAATTTAACGTTATAAAATACAAAGGCAGCACACCTAATACAGTAGCTAGGTTAAAATGAGAGAAGTAAATAAGTCATAAAAAATTAGGATTATGCAATTTCATATACAGAAATATTTCATAAACTTATTTAGCCTGCAGGGCTTATTATTTCTGTGAAATTAATAGTTGTATTTTGCTGTAGAACATGACTGTAATAGAACAATTTTGTCTTGTATTCAGGTGTCAAAATATTTCAATTAAAATGTGTTAATAAATGAATATGATTGCTCATCCTATTCTTCAACCTTTCTTATATATATCAAAAGGCTTTTAATTTTTGTTAATGATTTAGAATGCTTTTAGATCTTGTTTCCCTCATACACCGAATTTTTAAGGGTCAACGTAAGTGAAACATTCTACATCACAGAAAATCTACTAACTTTGATGGAA
>CM033470.1:206735018-206969324 GCA_019447015.1 Hymenochirus boettgeri | reverse complement strand
GTTCCCTCAATTGCCGCTCATATAATGTAATTTATCTTGCCACTTGTCAATGTGGCAGCCAATATGTGGGTAAGACCCAGATTGGCTACTAGAAGAATAATGGAACATATTAATGCAACAAAGAGACAGGATCATAAATCAGCCATAGCGGACCACCTTCTGACACAGCATGGTGGATCTTTGTGTATCAAATTTCAACTGATTGATAAAATTAGAATGTCTGTCAGAAAGGGCGATTGGCACCGGGAATTGCTTCGTAAACAAGCGTTCTGGATGCAACATTTGAAAACCATCACGCCATTGGGCCTCAATGCAGATTTTGAACAAAATTGCTTTGTGGATTGATTTGCTCTTTTTCCTTAATAATTTTGGGTTCCGCTCCTAACTTTTTCCAACACAGTTCACAGTGTATATTTAAATCAGAATTCAATGCTACATATGACGATTAACATAATTATATGATCTTACTCTAATATTTTATGTATAACGGTTTTCTTATATCTCTATAAGTGTGTTTTATTTTATATTGTGTCATCTTTACTGTATTATGTATACCTTCATGTCGGTGTGTAATTTACCAGAGTGACTGGTTACTTTGTATGTATCGTAACTGCATCAGTCTCTATGTATACATCTGTTTATGATTGCAGCCGGATTTTTAGTGGTTGGAGCCTTTTCATTGGTTACTCACCCTTACATATTCCGGCGAGATTCTCCCCCTGTGGTCTCTGATGAAGCGGAAGTAAACGCGAAACGTGTCAGGCCACGCCCCTTCCCCTTGGCGTCTTCCTGTCCATGAAGTCCGATGCAGTACTGTTTGCTGGTTTTAACATTTTGTAATAAACGTGAAGTTTTATCTACTTAACTGGTTTGAGACACGTTTTGGCTCGGATGTATCTCGCTGCTCCCTACACAACTTTTGCATTTCCTTACTACGTATTCGGTGAGGTCGGACCGACTTGGGAGCGTCTGGAGATCCGGCAGTCATTAACCTGTGGTGTAGCTCCCCACAGTAAGTAGACAATCTATTCTAATTTGTATCTATCTATCTCTGCTATCTATCTATCTCTTCTATCTGTCTATCTATCTCTGCTATTTTCTATCTCTGTATCTATCTATTATCTATCTATCTATCTCTTCTATCTGTCTATCAATCTATCTCTGATATTTATCTATCTCTGCTATCTATCTCGCTTCTATCTCTCTATCCTGCTATCTATCTATCTATCTATCTCTATCTATCTCTCTGCTATCTATCTATCATCTCTGCTATCTGCTATCTATCTATCTATCTGTCTATCTATCTATCTATCTCTTCATCTGTCTATTTCTCTGCTATCTATCTACTATCTCTGCTATCTATCATCTATCTATCTATCTAGCTATCTACTTCTATCTATCTATCCTCTATCTATCTCGCTATCTATCTCTCTGCTATCTATCTCTCTCTGCTATCTATCTATCAATCTCTGCTATCTGCTATCTATCTATCTCTCTCTGCTATCTATCTCTCTCTCTCTATCTATCTATCTATCTATCTATCTATCTATCTATCTATCTATCTATCTATCTATCTAATCTATCTATCTATCGTCTATCTGTCTATCTATCTATCTATCTATCTAATCTGTCTATCTATCTCTGCTATCTATCTATCTCTGCTATCTATAATCTATCTTTCTCTGCTATCTATCTATCTTATTCTATCTATCTATCATCTATCTATCTATCTATCTATCTATCTATCTATCTATCTCGCTATCTATAATCTATCTATCTCTGCTATCTATCTATCTCTTCTATCTATCTCTGCTATCTATCTATCTATCTATCTCTGCTATCTATAATCTATCTTTCTATCTCTTCTATCTATCTCTGCTATCTATCTATCTATCTATCTATCTATCTATCTATCTATCTATCTATCTATCTATCTATATATCTATCTATCTATCTATCTATCTCTGCTATCTATCTATTCTCTCTAAATCTCTATCTACTCTCTATATCTGCTATCTATCTCTGCTATCTATCTCTCTCTGCTATCTATCTATATCTACTATTTTTCTTTACTATCTCTGCTATCTATCTATCTCTGCTATCTATCTATCTCTGCTATCTATCTGTCTATCTATCTATCTTCTATCTATCTATCTATATCATCTATCTCTGCTATCTATAATCTATCTTTCTATCTCTTCTATCTATCTCTGCTATCTATCTATCTATCTATCTATCTATCTATATATCTATCTATCTATCTCTGCTATCTATCTATTTCTCTCTATATATCTGCTATCTATCTCTCTATATCTGCTATCTATCTCTCTATATCTGCTATCTATCTCTGCTATCTATCTCTCTCTGCTATCTATCTATATCTACTATTTATCTTTGCTATCTCTGCTGTCTATCTATCTCTGCTATCTATCTATTTCTGCTATCTATCTATCTATCTATCTCTCTGCTACTATCTCTCTCTATATATCTGCTATCTATCTCTCTATATCTGCTATCTATCTCTGCTATCTATCTATCTTTGCTATCTCTGCTATCTATATCTGCTATCTATCTGTCTATCTCTCTCTGCTATCTATCTATCATCTATCTCTCTATCTCGCTATCTCTGCTATCTCTGCTATCGATCTCTGCTACCTATCTGCTATCTATCTATCTTGCTATCTATCATTTCTGCTATCTATCTATCACACTATATCTATCTATCGATCTATCTGATATTTATCATCTCTGCTATCTATCTATCATCTATCTATCTACCTACCACCTATCTACCTTTCTATCATCTATCTATCTCTGTCTATCTATCTATCTATCTCCCTACCTACCTACCACCCACCCTGCTGCCAGGAAGGAGTTTCAGCACTCCTAAAACAATTTACGGCGCAACTTAATTTTTAAAAAAAATTCCCTTACTGTAACCGACCGGTGAACCCAACTTCCGGCTTCTGTCCTCGCCCCGAGTGGATGAGACAAATGAGGGACACCCAGCATGGCAAGGAGGGTAGTACAGCAAGGAGGGTAGTACAGCAAAGCTGTGTAGAACAGACCACACACACACTACCCGAAACCGGCGCTGCTGCTGACTCCGAGTCCCGCTTGATTCCGGCCTTACCCGAACTTCCGGCGCTGCTGAGTCCCGCTCGCGGCTGGGGGAAAATGCCGCCTTTTTTCCCCAAAAACACAGACAGTACAATGACGCCATGAACAACTTTTTCAAGTTGCGTCATGGTAGGAGCGGCGCTGACTGTAGAAAAAAGACGTGGCCAAAAGATTTGTAAGCCCTGCTACAACTCAAGGTAGACTCTTTCAACAGGGCCCTAACTAACCTAACTATTCTACCACCGTGTCTGGGTGCAATTACCATAGATAAGAACAGGTGTGTCAAACCTGAACCAAAGCGTTTCAGCCACAGTCAAGGCTGGCGTCATGGTCATGGTTCTCTTTTAATCTATATATATATATATACTTAACATTGAAGATGACTCCCGGGATTTTGAAGAACAAACAAATGGCTTTATTCCGCCATAGTTATAACTATGGCGAATAAAACCGTTGTTTGTTCTTCAAACCTGTGAGTGCGTCTTCAATATTAAGCTATATGTTTTATGACACAGACGGCACCCGGGTCTAACTACACGCAGGAGAGTGTACGCCGTACAAAAAACACTCAATACAAGGATTGTGAAGCACTCCAATTAGGCTAAATTACAACTACATTTAGCGGAAGTGCTACTGATCTGGTCAAATATTTATACAAACATAGAAAAGATAATCAATGCACATTCCTAGGCCCATACAATATCATATTATCTGCACACTAGCATAAATTATAAACATAGAGAAGATAATCAATGCACATTCCTAGGCCCTCACAATACATATTATCTGCACACTAGCATAAATTATAAACATAGAAAAGATAATCAATGCACATTCCTAGGCCCCATACAATATCATATTATCTTCACACTGCATACATTATAAACATAGAAATAATCAATGCACATTCCTAGCCCCATACAATATCATGTAATCTGCACACTGGCATACATTATCAACAAAGGAGTTTTAGAAGTGAAAACCTTCCAACCATGTCAAGGTAATCCCAGTCCAACTGCCTGGGTGCTACTGAAGATCCACCGTTTAGATGAAGACATATCAGAGCACTCCAAGGTCTCCCTGGGACTGAAAAGTTGCCACTTGTGTGAATAACTCACTTATATAATATATATATATATAATTATATATAAAGATATATAGATATATATATATATAATATATATATATATATATCACATACACACATATATATAAAGCAGCTTTGACATAATAATAATTATAATCATAAATTCATACCAGACATATTTCCTTCAGGGACCAGGCTTCAGCTCCTCCAGATATCCTGGTTCGACCACACGTCCTTCCGATGTCCTCAGTGAGTCTCGAAACTCTTGAATGGTGATCCTTCTCCCACCACAGGCCCTAGTCCCAGGGGCGTAACTAGAACTTAGTGAGCCCCCCAGCAAAATTTTGGATGGGGCCCCCCATGCCATTCTCTATCTATCATCACTCCTCTCTATCTCTCCATCTATCTGTCTCTCCATCTATCTATCTCTCCATCTATCTATCTATCTCTAACGCTATCTATCACTGTTATCTATCTATCACTCCATCTATCTATCTATCTGTCTTCTGTCTATCTATCACTATCTATCCATCCATTCATCTATCTCTCTCTCTCATCATCTAGCTATCTAGCTATCTATTTATCTATCATACTATCTATATATCTATCTATCACTATCTATCTACTATCATACTATCTATCTATCATACTTATATCACTATCTATCATCTCTCTATCATCTGTCTGTCTATCATCTGTCTGGTCTGTCTATCTATCTGTCTATCTATCTATCTCTCTATCTACTATCTATCTATCACTCTCTCTGTCTGTTTGTCTATCTATCTATCTATCACCATCATCTATTATCTATCTACTATCTATCACCCCATCTATCTATCTATCTATCTATCTATCTATCTATCTAGCTAGCTAGCTAGCTAGCTAGCTATCTTCTATCATCTATCTTCTATCATCCATCTATCTATCTACTATCTAATTTATGTGCCAGCACACGCAAAAACCACCACAATAAAGCCCAGCCATCATCAGCACATTCACGCTCTAGAGACCCCCTGCTCTAAATTCCCCTCCCAAAGGCACAACCAGACCCCCCTTCCCCCTCTCTCCCCCCCAAATAAAATGCCCTCACTCACAATTAGAAATCTAGGGCTAGGCAATCGATGGGAAAGAAAAGCTCAGGTAAGCTTGCTGCCGCTGCCCAGAAAATCCCGCTCCTCTCACAGCCTGCTGCTCCGCTCTGCAAATAACTGGCAGTGACAGGCTCCTTCCCATAAGGTTCTGTAAGGTACTTCCCGGGGCATTGAGCGTGTAAGCGACGTGATGTCACGAACCGACGTAGTCACTAAGTTACGCAGAGCGGAGCGAGCGCTGGTCAATCAGAGGGGAAGCAGGAGGAAATTTTAAAAATACTTAACTCTGATTGGTTCCGAACTTCCGGACTTCTCCCCCGGACTTATTATTGCAATTTGCAGCTAGCCCTGCTGTGAATGGGGTTTTGACTTCCGAGACCGACTGGCACTGTCACAGGCGCTTGCGCTCTTTAATAAGTTAAGGAGCAAATGTTAAAGGGGGAAAATGCCGCCTATTTAGGCTTTCTGACCTGGGTGCCGCCATGAGCAAGTTTTTCAACTTGCTTCATGGTAGGAGCGGCGCTGGATAGATGGTAATAGCTGTTTAGTACACCTTACATTATACTGACAGATTACTGCTGTTTATTTAATGTGCCCATTTGTTAGCCTTGTGCCATGTGCCCTGGAAAATTCTGGGCTGGAGCCGCCACTGGTTCTGGTTCAGATCGGTTTTCCTGGTAGAGTGCTGTCTTGGCCTAGCTATTTCCTCTCCATGTTAACAACCTCCTTGGTGGTACACAGGTGAAGAGAGATGTCACATCATAGGACACCATAGTTTCTTCTGCACCAAGTACTATATCTTCAATCTTCTTAGTGAAATCCTGGTAGTTCTGGATGTGATGTTTAGAACTTCCCGACCAATGGCCCTAAGATTTTGGGTAGGTATTTTGCCACCTTGTATGTTACAGATAAGATGCTGCTGACTATAGGTCTTAGGTTGCCCCTTCCTTATGTATATTTGGGAGTCCATAGATGCATGGATGTGCCTCACCAGGGTAGAGGCGATGATCAATGGCTTATCCTTTTGAAGCTGTTTTAGTAAGTCTATGACCCTTTTCTGTAATGGCTGGTGGGATCCCTTGTTAAAGCCTCATGTACAATGCTGTTTGGATAACTTACCCTAGGGGTTCCTATAACACCTCTTAGCCACATCCAGTCACACCTTGCATTTAGAAGGTCCTTAACACCTGATTGTGATATGCTAATTGGGACTTTCCAGTTACATAATTGCCAACCTAGATAACCAAAAGGGCGGCAGAATGGCAGATGAGATTCTATGTTGATAAATGTAAAGTATGCATTTTGGATTTAATAATCCCTGTGCCACCTACACCATAAATAACTCTGTGTTAAATGAATCTGTAATGGAAAAGATTTGGGGTTTCTGGTAGATAACAGACTTAGCTGTATCAACAACTGCAAGATAGAAATGGATAGAGCTAGCAAGATATTGTCTTGTAATCGGTGCAGTTTTGTAATCCCTATACAAAGGGACATCTGGAAATGGAAGCAGTTCAGACAAGGGCAACTAAAACGGATTTTGTGAGCAGTCAGACGGGCCATAAATACAAAATTGGTAGGTATCTCAATTGCCGCTCATATAATGTAATTTATCTTGCCACTTGTCATTTAGTTGCCCTTGTCTGAACTGCTTCCATTTCCAAGATGTCCCTTTGTATAGGGATTACAAAACTGCACCGATTACAAGACATATCTTGCTAGCTCTATCCATTTCTATCTTGCATTGTTTGATACAGCTAAGTCTGTTATCTACCAGAAACCCCAAATCTTTTCCATTACAGATTCATTAACACAGAGTTTATTTATGGTGTAGGTGGCACAGGGATTATTAAATCCAAAATGCATACTTTACATTTATCAACATAGAATCTCATCTGCCATTCTGCCGCCCTTTTGGTTTATCTAGGTTGGCAATTATGTAACCTGGAAAGTCCCAATTAGCATATCACAATCACCAGGTGTTAAGGACCTTCTAAATGCAAGGTGTGACTGGATTGTGGCTAAGAGGTGTTATAGGAACCCCTAGGGTAAGTTATCAAAACAGCATTGTACATGAGGCTTTAACAAGGGATCCCACCAGCCATTACAGAAAAGGGTCATAGACTTACTAAAACAGCTTCAAAAGGATAAGCCATTGATCATCGCCTCTACCCTGGTGAGGCACATCCATGCATCTATGGACTCCCAAATATACATAAGGAAGGGGCAACCTAAGACCTATAGTCAGCAGCATCTTATCTGTAACATACAAGGTGGCAAAATACCTACCCAAAATCTTAGGGCCATTGGTCGGGAGTTCTAACATCACATCCAGAACTACCAGGATTTCACTAAGAAGATTGAAGATATAGTACTTGGTGCAGAAGAAACTATGGTGTCCTATGATGTGACATCTCTTTCACCTGTGTACCCACCAAGGAGGTTGTTAACATGGAGAGAAAATAGCTAGGCCAAGACAGCACTCTACCAGGAAAACCGATCTGAAACCAGAACAGTGCGGCTCCAGCTCCAGAATTTTCCAGGGCACATGGCACAAAGGCTAACAAATGGGCACATTAAATAAACAGCAGTAATCTGTCAGTATAATGTAAGGTGTACTAAACAGCTATTACCATCTATCCAGCGCCGCTCCTACCATGAAGCAAGTTGAAAAACTTGCTCATGGCGGCACCCAGGTCAGAAAGCCTAAATAGGCGGCATTTTCCCCCTTTTAACATTTGCTCCTTAACTTATTAAAGAGCGCAAGCGCCTGTGACAGTGCCAGTCGGGTCTCGGAAGTCAAAACCCCATTCACAGCAGCAGGCTAGCTGCAAATTGCAATAATAAGTCCGGGGGAGAAGTCCGGAAGTTCGGAACCAATCAGAGTTAAGTATTTTTAAAAATTTCCTCCTGCTTCCCCTCTGATTGACCAGCGCTCCGCTCCGCTCTGCGTAACTTAGTGACTACGTCGGTTCGTGACATCACGTCGCTTACACGCTCAATTGCCCCGGGAAGTACCTTACAGAACCTTATGGGAAGGAGCCTGTCACTGCCAGTTATTTGCAGAGCGGAGCAGCAGGCTGTGAGAGGAGCGGGATTTTCTGGGCAGCGGCAGCAAGCTTACCTGAGCTTTTCTTTCCCATCGATTGCCTAGCCCTAGATTTCTAATCTTGTGAGTGAGGGCATTTTATTTGGGGGGGAGAGAGGGGGGGAAGGGGGGTCTGGTTGTGCCTTTGGGAGGGAATTTAGAGCAGGGGTCTCTAGAGCGTGAATGTGCTGATGATGGCTGGGCTTATTGTGGTGGTTTTTTGCGTGTGCTGGCACATAAATTAGATAGTAGATAGATAGATGGATGATAGAAGATAGATGATAGAAGATAGCTAGCTAGCTAGCTAGCTAGCTAGATAGATAGATAGATAGATAGATAGATAGATAGATGGGGTGATAGATAGCTAGATAGATAATAGATAGATGAGTGAGTGATAGATAGATAGACAACAGACAGAGAGAGTGATAGATAGATAGTAGATAGAAGATAGATAGATAGACAGAAGATAGACAGACAGACAGAGATAGACAGACAGATGATAGAGAGATGATAGATAGTGATATAGTATGATAGATAGATAGTATGATAGTAGATAGATAGTGATAGATAGATATATAGATAGTATGATAGATAAATAGATAGCTAGATAGCTAGATGATGAGAGAGAGAGATAGATGAAGGTGGATAGATAGTGATAGATAGACAGAGACAGATAGATAGATAGATGGAGTGATAGATAGATAACAGTGATAGATAGCGTTAGAGATAGATAGATAGATGGAGAGATAGATAGATGGAGAGACAGATAGATGGAGAGATAGAAGGAGTGATGATAGATAGAGAATGGCATGGGGGGCCCCATCCAAAATTTTGCTGGGGGGCTCACTAAGTTCTAGTTACGCCCCTGGGACTAGGGCCTGTGGTGGGAGAAGGATCACCATTCAAGAGTTTCGAGACTCACTGAGGACATCGGAAGGACGTGTGGTCGAACCAGGATATCTGGAGGAGCTGAAGCCTGGTCCCTGAAGGAAAATGTTTCTGGTATGAATTTATGATTATAATTATTTATGTCAAAGCTGCTTTATATATATGTGTGTATGTGTATATATATATATATATTATATATATATATATCTATATATCTTTATATATATATTATATATATATATATCTATATAGTGAGTTATTCACACAAGTGGCAACTTTTCAGTCCCAGGGAGACCTTGGAGTGCTCTGATATGTCTTCATCTAACGGTGGATCCTTCAGTAGCACCCAGGCAGTTGGACTGGGATTACCTTGACATGGTTGGAAGGTTTTTCACTTCTAAAACTCCTTTGTTGATAATGTATGCCAGTGTGCAGATTACATGATATTGTATGGGGCTAGGAATGTGCATTGATTATCTTTCTATGTTTATAATGTATGCCAGTGTGAAGATAATATGATATTGTATGGGGCCTAGGAATGTGCATTGATTATCTTTTCTATGTTTATAATTTATGCTAGTGTGCAGATAATAGTATTGTAGGGCCTAGGAATGTGCATTGATTATCTTCTCTATGTTTATAATTTATGCTAGTGTGCAGATATATGATATTGTATGGGGCCTAGGAATGTGCATTGATTATCTTTTCTATGTTTGTATAAATATTTGACCAGATCAGTAGCACTTCCGCTAAATGTAGTTGTAATTTAGCCTAATTGGAGTGCTTCACAATCCTTGTATTGAGTGTTTTTTGTACGGCGTACACTCTCCTGCTGTAGTTAGACCCGGGTGCCGTCTGTGTCATAAAACATATAGCTTAATATTGAAGACGCACTCACAGGTTTTGAAGAACAAACAACGGTTTTATTCCGCCATAGTTATAAACTATGGCGGAATAAAGCCATTTGTTTGTTCTTCAAATCCCGGGAGTCATCTTCAATGTTAAGTATATATATATATATAGATTAAAAGAGAACCATGACCATGACGCCAGCCTTGACTGTGGCTGAAACGCTTTGGTTCAGGTTCTGACACACCTGTTCTTATCTATGGTAATTGCACCCAGACACGGTGGTAGAATAGTTAGGTTAGTTAGGGCCCTGTTGAAAGAGTCTACCTTGAGTTGTAGCAGGGCTTACAAATCTTTTGGCCACGTCTTTTATTCTACAGTCAGCGCCGCTCCTACCATGACGCAACTTGAAAAAGTTGTTCATGGCGTCATTGTACTGTCTGTGTTTTTGGGGAAAAAAGGCGGCATTTTCCCCCAGCCGCGAGCGGGACTCAGCAGCGCCGGAAGTTCGGGTAAGGCCGGAATCAAGCGGGACTCGGAGTCAGCAGCAGCGCCGGTTTCGGGTAGTGTGTGTGTGGTCTGTCTACCAGCTTTGCTGTACTACCCTCCTTGCTGTACTACCCTCCTTGCCATGCTGGGTGTCCCTCATTTGTCTCATCCACTCGGGGCGAGGACAGAAGCCGGAAGTTGGGTTCACCGGTCGGTTACAGTAAGGGAATTTTTTTTTAAAAATTAAGTTGCCCGCTAAATTGTTTTAGGAGTGCTGAAACTCCTTCCTGGCAGCAGGGTGGGTGGTAGGTAGGTAGGGAGATAGATAGTAGATAGACAGATAGATAGATGATAGAAAGGTAGATAGGTGGTAGGTAGATAGATAGATGATAGATAGATAGCAGAGATGATAAATATCGAATAGATCGATAGATAGATATAGTGTGATAGATAGATAGCAGAAATAGATAGATAGCAGATAGATAGATAGCAGATAGGTAGCAGAGATCGATAGCAGAGATAGCAGAGATAGCGAGATAGAGAGATAGATGATAGATAGATAGCAGAGAGGATAGACAGATAGATAGAGATATAGATAGCAGAGATAGCAAAGATAGATAGATAGCAGAGATAGATAGCAGATATAGGAGATAGATAGCAGATATATAGAGAGATAGTAGCAGAGAGATAGATAGATAGATAGCAGAAATAGATAGATAGCAGAGATAGATAGACAGCAGAGATAGCAAAGATAATAGTAGATATAGATAGATAGCAGAGAGAGATAGATGCAGAGATAGATAGCAGATATAGAGAGATAGTAGAGATATAGAGAGATAGATAGCAGATATATAGAGAGAAATAGATAGATAGCAGAGATAGATAGATAGACATATAGATAGATAGATAGATAGATAGATAGATAGATAGATAGATAGCAGAGATAGATAGAAGAGATAGAGAGATAGATTATAGATAGCAGAGATAGATAGATAGATAGATAGATAGATAGATAGATAGATAGATGATAGATAGATAGCAGAAATAGATAGATAGCAGAGATAGATAGATAGCAGAGATAGTAAAGAAAAATAGTAGATATAGATAGATAGCAGAGAGAGTAGAGAGAGATAGATAGCAGAGATAGAAGCAGATATAGGAGATAATAGAGATTAGAGAGAATAGATAGATAGCAGAGATAGATAGATAGATGATAGTATATAGATAGATAGATAGATAGAGATAGATAGATAGATAGATAGATAGATAGATAGATAGAAGCAGAGATATATGAAGAGATAGAAGATGATTATAGATAGCAGAGATAGATAGATAGATAGATAGCAGAGATAGATAGAAGAGATAGATAGATAGCAGAGATAGATAGATTATAGATAGCGAGATAGATAGATAGATAGAATAGATAGATAGATAGTAGATCGATAGATAGATAGAATAAGATAGATAGATAGCAGAGAAAGATAAGATTATAGATAGCAGAGATAGATAGATAGCAGAGATAGTAGACAGATTAGATAGATAGATAGATAGATAGACAGATAGACGAAGATAGATAGATTAGATAGATAGATAGATAGATAGATAGATAGATAGTAGATAGATAGATAGATAGATAGATAGAGAGGAGAGAGATAGATAGCAGAGAGAGATAGATAGATAGCAGATAGCGAGATTGATAGGATAGATAGCAGAGAGAGATAGATAGCAGAGAGATAGATAGCGAGATAGATAGAGATAGATAGATAGAAGTAGATAGCTAGATAGATAGATAGATGATAGATAGCAGAGATAGTAGATAGATAGCAAGAAATAGCAATGAAGAGATAGATAGATAGATAGACAGTAGAGATAGATAGATACAGATAGCAGAGATGATAGATAGATAGCAGAGAGATAGATACGAGATAGATAGATAGATAGATAGCAGATAGAAGATGAAGCGGAGATAGATAGCAGAGATAGATAAATATCAGAGATAGATTGATAGACAGATAGAAGAGATAGATAGATAGATAATATGATAATATCAGAGATAGAAAATAGCAGAGATAGATAGACAGATAGAAGAGATAGATAGATAGCAGAGATAGATAGATACAAATTAGAATAGATTGTCTACTTACTGTGGGGAGCTACACCACAGTGTTAATGACTGCCGGATCTCCAGACGCTCCCAAGTCGGTCCGACCTCACCGAATACGTAGTAAGGAAATGCAATAAGTTGTGTAGGGAGCAGCGAGATACATCCGAGCCAAAACGTGTCTCAAACCAGTTAAGTAGATAAAACTTCACGTTTATTACAAAATGTTAAAACCACAAACAGTACTGCATCGGACTTCATGGACAGGAAGACGCAAGGGGAAGGGGCGTGGCCTGACACGTTTCGCGTTTACTTCCGCTTCATCAGAGACCACAGGGGGAGAATCTCGCCGGAATATGTATAGGGTGAGTAACCATGAAAAGGCTCCAACCCACTAAAAATCCGGCTGCAATCATAAACAGATGTATACATAGAGACTGATGCAGTTACGATACATACAAAGTAACCAGTCACTCTGGTAAATTACACACCGACATGAAGGTTATACATAATACAGTAAAGATGACACATATAAAATAAAACACACTTATAGAGATATAAGAAAACCGATATACATAAAATATATAGAGTAAGATCATATTAATTATGTTAATCGTCATATGTAGCATTGAATTCTGATTTAAATATACACTGTGAACTGTGTTGGAAAAGTTAGGAGCGGAACCCAAAATTATTAAGGAAAAAGAGCAAATCAATCCACAAAGCAATTTTTTCAAAATCTGCATTGAGGCCCAATGGCGTGATGGTTTTCAAATGTTGCATCCAGAACGCTTGTTTACGAAGCACATTCCCGGTGCCAATCGCCCTTTCTGACAGACATTCTAATTTTATAATCAGTTGAAATTTGATACACAAAGATCCACCATGCTGTGTCAGAAGGTGGTCCGCTATGGCTGATTTATGATCCTGTCTCTTTGTTGCATTAATATGTTCCATTATTCTTCTAGTAGCCAATCTGGGTCTTACCCACATATTGGCTGCCACATGACAAGTGGCAAGATAAATTACATTATATGAGCGGCAATTGAGAACCTACCAATTTGTATTATGGCCCGTCTGACTGCTCACAAAATCCGTGGATACTGAGATGTATTGGCAGGACATACATCTAGGAGTTCCACATTTATATGATCCCAATTGTTCCAACCAAGTAGAGGTGGTACTATAGGTGGAGTTTTTATAACAGGGATGGTGATAGATAGGTCCCGATATTACGAGCCTTCCTATAGGAGAATCTAGGACCTTCTCCCAAAATGTCCCTAAGTTTGGGGTCCGCTTCCAACCGTTCCAGTGTGTTTTCTCAAATATGTTGATCTTAGTGCCTTGTTTGGTAAAGTGCTGCTTATGAAGAACAGATCGTTGTCCCGTATGGATGTGTTGGTGCCGTTGTTACCCATTTTGTTATTTCTGATATAATTATATCTGTTTCTATGTTTCTTATTGGTATTAGTGAGGAGTGTGTCTCTGTTAAGTAAAACTGCCTTGTTATATGCATTTTTTATATTGTCTATCTGGTACCCTCTCATTTCTAGACGATCCCATAGATCTAATGCCTGGGTATTGAAGGTGTCCCAATTCTTACATATACGGCGCAATCTAATAAACTGGCCATATGGTATGGAGTTAATGACAGTATGGTGATGTGCTGAATCTGCATGTAGGATCGCATTTTTTGTAATGGTCTTTCTAAATAAATCGGTAACTACTTCATCATGTTTTATGTCGAGAGATACATCTAAAAATTCCATGTGTTTTATGTATATGTGCGGTAAGTTTAATATTATAGCTATTGTTGTTACAATAGCTAATGAAATCATGAACCTGTATAGAGTCCCCGTTCCAAACTATAGTAAATCGTGTATGTATCTCACATAGGTCACGATGTTAGATCTATATGGATTATTAGGTCCATATATAATGTCATGTTCCCATTTACCCATAGAAGATTGGCATATGAGGGCGAAATTTCGCCCCCATAGCCGCCCCCTCTCTGTTGTAGATAGTACTTGTTATCAAACATAAAGTAGTTAGTAGTAAGCAGATATTCAAGTATTTCCAAATATAAACAATTTTGTTTATCACAGTACATATTAAAGAATTTCAACCAATATTTAACCGCTGTGGAATGTAAGAGTTCGATACATGTATACAAGGAGTAACATCCATGGATACCCAAAAATAGTCGGGGTTCCATTTGAAATTGTCAAAACATATCAGTAAGGCAGTGGTATCTCAGATAGCTGGGTAGTTTCGTAACCATAGGTAAAAGCGGTTGTCAACATATTCTGCTAAGTGTTCATTAAGTGATCCTATCCCGGATACAATCGGTCTGGCTTTGACAGCTACTAAGGACTTATGCACCTTAGGGAACATATGGAAAATAGGTGTACGAGGATTTTTAACTCTCAGGAACTCATGTTCCTCGTCGTCAATGATGTTTAAATCATACCCCTTCGTAATCAATTCATTATAATGTTTCCAAAAGGATTTATAGGGTCACCAGATAGTGCAAGTAAGTATCCTTATCGTTCAACTGTCTGGATGCTTCTAGTTCATATTGATTGTGTCCATGACTATAGATGTCCGAATTTCTAATAACTATGGATTTGTTGTCTCTAAGTTGTTGTAAAGCAATTTTCTCTTTATTACTAAAGTTAGAGGATCTATATTTCTTATGTTTTATATTGGTTCTAGAGTCCAATTTATTTAAGTCCCGTACAACCAATTATGAAACATGTCTATGTATTGGCCTTTGTTCTGTATGGATAGAAGGCCCGTATGTGTCACAGTAGATGTATTCCATTATCGTACAAAGTAGATAGTGTTAGTATGTTATGTTTATCTAACAGATTATTCGTTGTTACATCATAATATTGGGACGGTATTTACCGATGATTCATTATGGTTCTCGCTGATAATATCCATTTGGATGTTACTTAATGCCAGACCCGTCGATAGATTGTACTAAAGGATGTTTCTTCCTCCTCTAAAGACTAAAGTGCCTCTTAGAGTTAATTTTCTGAGAACCTGTTAAGGTCTATAAGAACATCGAAATCGTCCATAGGTTGATCTATGACATATTTAAGGCCTTATTTAAGACACTGAGTTGGTCCAGCGTTAAAATAGGTGGGACAAATTATAACCATGCTATTATTCTCCGAGATGGGTATATTTCTTGTATACATCGTTACTCGTAATACCTCTTTTTTTCCCCATTGCTGGCTTGAGAATAGATGTTCTTTTTACCTTTCTTGTTGCTCCTTCTATTCTGGCTTCTCCTACATCTTCTCTTTCGATTGTGTCCAGACTCCGCAAATATCGGGGTCTGAGTCTCTCCTTGTATGGACGCCATGTTTGGGAACGTATCGGAGATAGCAGAGATAGATAGATAGCAGAGATAGATAGCTAGATAGATAGCTAGATAGATAATAATCAGAGATAGATAGATAGATAGATATAGATAGATAGATAGATAGATAGATAGATAGATAGATAGATAGATAGATAGATAGATAGATAGATAGATAGAAGATAGAAGAGAGATAGATAGATAGATAGATAGATAGATAGAGATCGATATATAGATAGATAGATAGATAGATAGATAGATGATAGATAGATAGCAGAGATGATAGACAGATAGAAGAGTAGATAGATAGCAGAGATAGATAGATAGATAATATAGATAGATAGATAGATAGATAAATATCAGAGATAGATAAATAGCAGAGATAGATAGATAGATAAATAGCAGAGATAGATAGATAGACAGATAGAAGAGATAGATAGATGGATAGCAGAGATAGATGGATAGCAGAGATAGATAGATTAGATAGATAGCAGAGATAGATAAATATCAGAGAAGATAGATAGCAGAGATGATAGATAATAACAGATAGATAGATAGATAGATAGATAGATAGATAGATAGATAGATAGATAGATAGATAGATAGCAGAGATAGATAAATATCAGAGATAGATAGATAGATAAATAGCAGAGATAGATAGCAGAGATAGATAGATAGACAGATAGAAGAGATAGTTAGGGCCCTGCTGAAAGAGTCTAACCTTGACGTGGTAGCAGGGCTTACAAATCTTTTGGCCAACATCTTTTATTCTAGAAATGGTAGGGCTTTCTAATGTAATGTACCAGTTGCACCAACATGTTTTTAGTGTTTTCTAAAAATAGAGAAGCGTATAAATAACCATTTAAAAAAAAAATTATTAAATTTGCCACACCCACGTGCTAAGCCACACAGACAAGCCATGCCCACACATTAAGCCACGCCCATTTTGCCGCGGTGGCGGCGCCCTACGCACGCCGCTCAGTCTAGGGGCGGCATTCAAAAGTATTTTCAGGTGCAAAAACCCTAAGGACACCCCTGCATCTATCTATCTATCCTTCTATCTATCCTTCATCTATCTATCTATCCATCCATTATCTATCTACCTTATATCTAATTATCTATCTATTTATCTATCAATCATCTATCTATCTGCTATCTATCTTCATCTATCTGTCTATCTATCTATCATCATCTATCTACCTTATTATCTATCTCTGTCTATCTATCATCTATCTATCCATTATCTATCTACCTCATTATCCCTATCTATCATCATCTATCTATTATCTATCGGATCGATCTAGCAGCGAGCGAGATAGCCATGATCTATAGACCGGAGTATTCTCTGTCGAGCTATCATCGATCGATCCATTACCTTTCTTACTATTAGCTAGCGCATATCTATAGCTTGTCTAGCTAGATAGATGATAGATAGACAGAGATAGATAATAAGGTAGATAGATAATGGATAGATAGATAGATGATAGATAGATAGATAGATAGATAGATAGATAGATAGATAGATAGATAGATAGATAGATAGGGATAATGAGGTAGATAGATAATGGATAGATAGATGATAGATAGACAGAGATAGATAATAAGGTAGGATGAGCATAAGTACAGAAAGAATAAGTTGATAGATAGATAGATAGACAGATAGATAGAAGATAGATAGACAGATAGATAGATGATATGATAGATAATATAGATAGATAGATATAGATAATAAGGTAGATAGATAATGGATTGATAGATAGATAGATATAGATAATAAGGTAGATAGATAGATGCAGGGGTGTCCTTAGGGTTTTTGGCACCTGAAAATACTTTTGAATGCCGCCCCTAGACTGAGCGGCGTGCGTAGGGCGCCGCCACCGCGGCAAAATGGGCGTGGCTTAATGTGTGGGCATGGCTTGTCTGGGGTGTGGCTTAGCAAGTGGGTGTGGCAAATTTTAATAATTTTTTTTTTAAATGGTTATTTATACGCTTCTCTATTTTTAGAAA
Organism: Hymenochirus boettgeri; assembly: GCA_019447015.1. NCBI lineage: Eukaryota > Metazoa > Chordata > Amphibia > Anura > Pipidae > Hymenochirus > Hymenochirus boettgeri. Next base: position 206,951,234 of record CM033470.1, on the reverse strand, counting down.
ACACTAAACAATGTTGGTGCAACTGGTACATTACATTAGAAAGCCCTACCATTCTCTAGAATAAAAGATGTTGGCCAAAAGATTTGTAAGCCCTGCTACCACGTCAAGGTAGACTCTTTCAGCAGGGCCCTAACTATCTCTTCTATGTTCTATCTATCTATCTCTGCTATTATCTATCTCTGCTATTATCTATCTATCTATCTCTGATATTTATCTATCTCTGCTATCTATCTATATCTATCTATCTTATCTATATCTATCATCTATCTATCTATCTATCTATCGTTATTATCTATCTATCTCTGCTATCTATCTATCTCTGATATTTATCTATCTTGCTATCTATCTAATCTATCTATCTCTGCTATCCATATCTCGCTATCCATCTATTCTCTATCTATCTATCTATCTCGATTTATCTATCATATATCTATGCTATTTATTATCTGAATTTATCTATCATCTATCGATCATATTACATCTATATATCTTGCGATCTATCTATCGCTTCTATCGTCTATCTTCTCTGCATCTATCGATCATCTATCTATCTATCGACTATATATCCTATCTATCATCATCATATCTATCTATCTAGTCTATTCTATCTTATCTATTCTATCTATCTATCTATCTATCTATCTATCTATCTATCTATCTATCTATCTCTATCTATCTATCTATCATCTATATCTAATCTTTCTCTGATATTATACTATCTAGCTATCTATCTAAGCTATCTATCTCTGCTATCTATCTATCTCTGCTATCTCCGATACGTTCCCAAAAATGGCGTCCATACAAGGAGAGACTCAGACCCCGATATTTGCGGAGTCTGGACACAATCGAAAGAGAAGATGTAGGAGAAGCCAGAATAGAAGGAGCAACAAAAAGGTAAAAAGAACATCTATTCTCAAGCCAGCAATGGGGAGAAAAAAGAGGTATTAACGAGTAACGATGTATGTAACAAGAAATTACCCATCTCGGAGAATAATAGCATGGTTATTAATTTGTCCACACTATTTTAACGCTGGACCAACTCAGTGTCTTAAATAAGGCCTTAAATATGTCATAGATCAACCTATGGACGATTTCGATGTTCTTATAGACCTTAACAGGTTCATCAGAAAATTAACTCTTAAGAGGCACTTTAGTCTTTAGAGGAGGGAAGAAACATCCTTAGTACAATCTATCCGACGGGTCTGGCATTAAGTAACATCCAAATGGATATTATCAGCGAGAACCATAATGAATCACGGTAAATACCGTCCCAAAATTAATGATGTAACAACGAATAATCTGTTAGATAAACATAACATACTAACACTATCTACTTTGTACGATAATGGAAATACATCTACTGTGACACATACGGGCCTTCATCACATACAGAACAAAGGCCAATACATAGACATGTTTCATAAATTGGTTGTACGGGACTTAAATAAATTGGACTCTAGAACCAATAAAACATTAAGAAATATAGATCCTCTAACTTTAGTAATAAAGAGAAAATTGCTTTACAACAACTTAGAGACAACAAAATCCATAGTTATTAGAAATTCGGACATCTATAGTCATGGACACAATACTATGAACTAGAAGCATCCAGACGTTGAACGATAAGGATACACTTGCCACTATCTGGTGACCCTATAGAATCCTTTTGGAAACTTATAATGAATTGATTACGAAGGGGTATGATTTTAAACATCATTGACGACGAGGAACATGAGTTCCTGAGAGTTAAAAAATCCTCGTACACCTATTTTCCATATGTTCCCTAAGGTGCATAAGTCCTTAGTAGCTGTCAAAGCCAGACCGATTGTATCCGGGATAGGATCACTTAATGAACACTTAGCAGAATATGTTGACAACCTGCTTTTACCTATGGTTACGAAACTACCCAGCTATCTGAGAGATACCACTGCCTTACTGATTGTTTTGACAATTTCAAATGGAACCCCGACTATTTGTGGGTATCCATGGATGTTACTTCCTTGTAACATGTATCGAACATCTTACAGGTCTCACAGCGGTTTAAATATTGGTTGAAATTCTTTAATATGTACTGTGATAAACAAAATTGTTATATTGGAAATACTTGAATATCTGCTTACTACTAACTACTTTATGTTTGATAACAAGTACTATCTACAAACAGAGAGGGCGGCTATGGGGGCGAAATTTTCGCCCTCATGCCAATCTTCTAATGGGTAAATGGGAAATGACATTATATATGGACCTAATAAATCCATATAGATCTAACATCGTGACCTATGTGAGATACATACACGATTTACTTATAGTTTGGAACGGGGACTCTATACAGGTTCATGATTTCATTAGCTATTGTAACAACAATAGCTATAATATTAAACTTACCGCACATATACATAAAACACACATGGAATTTTTAGATGTATCTCTGCAATAAAACAGATGAAGTGTTACCGATTTATTTAGAAACCATTAAAAAAATGCGATCTACATGCAGATTCAGCCAATCACCATACTGTCATTAACTCCATACCATATGGCCAGTTTATTAGATTGCGCCGTATATGTAAGAATTGGGAAACCTTCAATACCCAGGCTTAGATCTATGGGATCGTCTAGAAATGAGAGGGTACCAGATAGACAATATAAAAAATGCAATAAACAAGGCAGTTTTACTTAACAGAGACACACTCCTCACTAATACCAATAAGAAACATAGAAACAGATATATTATATCAGAAATAAACAAAATGGGTAACAACGGCACCAACACATCCATACGGGACAACGATCTGTTCTCATAAGCGACGTTTACCAAACAAGGCACTAAGATCAACAATTTATGAGAAAACCACTGGAACGTTGGAAGCGGACCCCAAACTTAGGGACATTTTGGGAGAAGGTCCTAGATTCTCCTATAGGAAGGCTCGTAATATCGGGACCTATCTATCACCATCCCTGTTTAAAAACTCCACCTATAGTACCACACTCTACTTGGTTGGAACAATTGGGATCATATAATGTGGAATCCTAGATGTATGTCCTGCCAATACATCTCAGTATCCACGGATTTTGTGAGCAGTCAGAGGGCCATAAATACAAAATTGGTAGGTATCTCAATTGCCGCTCATATAATGTAATTTATCTTGCCACTTGTCAATGTGGCAGCCAATATGTGGTATAGACCACTAGATTGGCTACTAGAGAATAATGGAACTATTAATGCAACAAAGAGACAGGATCATAAATCAGCCATAGCGAACACCTTCTGACACAGCATGGTGGATCTTTGTGTATCAAATTTCAACTGATTGATAAAATTAGAATTGCTGTCAGAAAGGGCGATTGGCACCGGGAATTGCTTCGTAAACAAGCGTTCTGGATGCAACATTTGAAAAACCATCACGCCATTGGGCCTCAATGCAGATTTTGAACTAAATTGCTTTGTGGATTGATTTGCTCTTTTTCCTTAATATTTGGGTTCCGCTCCTAACTTTTTCCAACACAGTTCACAGTGTATATTAAATCAGAATTCAATGCTACATATGACGATATAACATAATTATATGATCTTACTCTATATATTTTATGTATACGGTTTTCTTATATCTCTATAAGTGTGTTTATTTTATATTGTGTCATTCTTACTGTATTATGTATAACCTTCATGTCGGTGTGTAATTTACCAGAGTGACTGGTTACTTTGTATGTATCGTAACTGCATCAGTCTCTATGTATACATCTGTTTATGATTGCAGCCGGATTTTAGTGGGTTGGAGCCTTTCATTGGTTACTCACCCTTACATATTCCGGCGAGATTCTCCCTGTGGTCTCTGATGAAGCGGAAGTAAACGCGAAACGTGTCAGGCCACGCCCCTTCCCCTTGCGTCTTCCTGTCCATGAAGTCCGATGCAGTACTGTTGTGGTTTTAACATTTGTAATAAACGTGAAGTTTTATCTACTTAACTGGTTTGAGACACGTTTTGGCTGGATGTATCTCGCTGCTCCCTACACAACTTATTGCATTTCCTACTACGTTCGGTGAGGTCGGACCGACTTGGGAGGTCTGGAGATCCGGCAGTCATTAACACCTGTGGTGTAGCTCCCCACAGTAAGTAGACAATCTATTCTAATTTGATCTATCTATCTCTGCTATCTATCTATCTCTTCTATTGTCTATCTATCTCTGATTATCTATCTCTGCTATCTATCTATATTATTATCTATTCTATCTCTTCTATCTGTCTATCAATCTATCTCTGATATTTATCTATCTTGCTATCTATCTCCGCTATCTATCTATCTATCTCTGCTAATCTATCTATCTATCATCTCTGCTATCATCTCTCTGCTATCTATCTATCTATTGCATACTGTATCTATCTATCTTATCTGTCTATCTATCTATCTATCTAATCTGTCTATCTATCTCTGCTATCTCTCTATCTCTGCTATCTATATCTTCTATCTATCTAGCTATCTGCTTTCTATCTATCTCTCTATCTATCTCTGCTATCTATCTCTTGCATCTATCTCTCTTGCTATCTATCTATCAATCTCTGCTCTCTCTATCTATCTCTCTCTGCTATCTATCTCTCTCCTCTATCTATCATCTATCTATCTATCTATCTATCTATCTATCTATCTATCTATCTACTAACTATCTATCGTCTATCTGTCTATCTATCTATCTATCTATCTAATCTGTCTATACTATCTCTGCATACTATCTATCTTGCTATCTATAATCTATCTTTCTCTGCTTATCTATTCATTCTATCTATATCTATCTATATATCTAATCATATATCTATCTATCTATATCTATCTATCTCTGCTATCTATAATCTACTATCTATGCTATCTATCTATTCTTCTATCTATCTCTGTATCTATTATCATCTATCTCTGCTATCATAATCTATCTTTCTATCTCTTCTATCTATCTTCTATCTTATTTATCTATATCTATCTATCTATCACTATCTATCTATCATCTATCTATATATCTATCATCTATCTATCTATCTCTGCTATCTATCATTTCTCTCTATATATGCTATCTATCTCTATATGCTATCTATCTCTGCTATCTATCTCTTCCTATCTATCTAATCTACTATTTTTCTTTACTATCTCTGCTATATCTATCTCTGCTATCTATCTATTTTCTGCATCTATCTATCTAATCATCTATCTATCTATCTATCTATCTATCTATCTATCTATCTATTCTGCTATCTATAATCTATCTCTCTATCTCTTCTATCTCGCTATCTATTATTATCTATCTATCTATCTATCTATCATCTATGTCTATCTATTATCTCTGCTATCTATCATTTCTCTCTATATATCTGCATCTATCTTCTATATCTGCTATCTATCTCTCTATATATGCTATCTATCTCTGCTATCTATCTCTCTGCTATCTATCTATATCTCTATTATCTTTGCTATCTCTGCGTCTATCTATCTCTGCTATATCTATTTCTGCTATCTATCATCATCTATCTATCTCTGCTATACTCTCTATTATATCTGCTAATCTATCTCTATATCTGCTATCTATCTCTGCTATCTATCTATCTTTGCTATCTCTGCTATCTATATCTGCATCTATTGTCTATCTCTCTCTGCTATCATCTATCTATCTATCTCTCTATCTCGCTATCTTGCTATCTCCTGATCGATCTCTGCTACCTATCTCTGCTATCTATCTATCTCTGCTATCTATCTATTTCTGCTATCTATCTATCACTACTATCTATCTATCGATCATTCGATATTTATCGATATCTGCTATCTATCTATCACTATCTATCTACCTACCTACCTATCTACCTTCTATCATCTATCTATATCTGTCTATCTATATCTATCTCCCTACCTACCTACCACCCACCCTGCTGCCAGGAAGGAGTTTCAGCACTCCTAAAACAATTTAGCGGGCAACTTAATTTTTAAAAAAAAATTCCCTACTGTAACCGACCGGTGAACCCAACTTCCGGCTTCTGTCCTCGCCCCGAGTGGATGAGACAAATGAGGGACACCCAGCATGGCAAGGAGGGTAGTAGACAGCAGGAGGGTAGTACAGCAAAGCTGGTAGAGACAGACAACAACACACACTACCCGAAACCGGCGCGCTGCTGCTGAATCCGAGTCCCGCTTGATTCCGGCGCTTACCCGAACTTCCGGCGCTGCTGAGTCCCGCTCGCGGCTGGGGAAAAGCCGCCTTTTTTCCCAAAAAACACAGACAGTACAATGACGCCATGAACAACTTTTTCAAGTTGCGTCATGGTAGGAGCGGGCTGACTGTAGAATAAAAGACGTGGCCAAAAGATTTGTAAGCCCGCTACAACATCAAGGTAGACTCTTTCAACAGGGCCCTAACTAACCTAACTATTCTAACCCCGTTCTGGGTGCAATTACCATAGATAAGAACAGGTGTGTCAGAACCTGAACCAAAGCGTTTCAGCCACAGTCAAGGCTGGTCATGGTCATGGTTCTCTTTTAATCTATATATATATATATAGCTTAACATTGAAGATGACTCCCGGGATTTGAAGAAAAACAAATGGCTTTATTCCGCCATAGTTATAACTATGGCGGAATAAAACCGTTGTTGTTCTTCAAAATCCTGTGAGTGCGTCTTCAAATTAAGCTATATGTTTTTAGACACAGACGGCACCCGGGTCTAAACTACAGAGGAGAGTGTACGCCGTACAAAAAACACTCAATACAAGGATTGTGGAAGCACTCCAATTAGGCTAAATTACAACTACATTTAGCGGAAGCTACTGATCTGGTCAAATATTTATACAAACATAGAAAAGATAATCAATGCACATTCCTAGGCCCCATACAATATCATATTATCTCACACTAGCATAAATTATAAAACATAGAGAAGATAATCAATGCACATTCTAGGCCCCATACAATATCATATTATCTGCACACTAGCATAAATTATAAACATAGAAAAGATAATCAATGCACATTCCTAGGCCCCACTACAATATCATATTATCTTCACACTGGCATACATTATAAACATAGAAAGATAATCAATGCACATTCCTAGGCCCCATACAATATCATGTAATCTGCACACTGGCATACATTATCAACAAAGGAGTTTAGAAGTGAAAAACCTTCCAACCATGTCAAGGTAATCCCAGTCCAACTGCCTGGGTGCTACTGAAGGATCCACCGGTTAGATGAAGACATATCAGAGCACTCCAAGGTCTCCCTGGGACTGAAAAGTTGCCACTTGTGTGAATAAACTCACAAATATAATATATATATATATATATATATATATAAAGATATATAGATTATATATATATATATATATATATATATATATACACATACACACATATTATAAAGCAGCTTTGACTAATAAATAATTATATCATAAATTCATACCAGACAGATTTCCTTCAGGACCAGGCTTCAGCTCCTCCAGATATCCTGGTTCGACCACACGTCCTTCCAGATGTCCTCAGTGAGTCTCGAAACTTTGAATGGTGATCCTTCTCCACCACAGGCCCTAGTCCCAGGGGCGTAACTAGAACTAGTGAGCCCCCCAGCAAAAATTTGGATGGGGCCCCCCATGCCATTCTCTATCTATCACTCATCTATCTATCTCTCATATCTGTCTCTCCATCTATCTATCTCTCCATCTATCTAACTACTATCTAACGCTATCACACTGTACTATCTATCACTCCATCTATCTATCTATCTGTCTGTCTGTCTATCCTCATATCATCCATCATTCATCTTCTCTCTCTCTATCATCTAGCTATTAGCTATCTATTTATCTATCATACTATCATATATCTATCTATCACTACTATATATCTAATACATCTATATCATACTATATATCACTATTATATCTCTCTATCATCTGTCTGGCTATTCTGTCTGTCTGTCTATCTATCTGTCTATCTATCTATCTATCTATCAATCTATCTATCATCTCTCTTGTCGTTTGCTATCTATCATCACTCCATCTACTTATCTATCTAGCTATCTATCACCCCATCTATCTATCTATCTATCTATTATTCATCTATCTAGCTAGCTAGCTAGAGCTAGCTATCTTCTATCATCTATCTTCTATCATCCATCTATCATCTATCTATCTAATTTAGTGCCAGCACACGCAAAAAACCACCACTAAAAGCCCAGCATCATCAGCACATTCAGCTCTAGAGACCCCCTGCTCTAAATTCCCCTCCCAAAGGCACAACCAGACACCCCTTCCCCCTCTCTCCCCCCAAAATAAAATGCCCTCACTCACAAGACTTAGAGAATAGGCATGGGCTAGGCAATCGATGGGAAAGAAAAGCTCAGGTAAGCTTGCTGCCGCTGCCCAGAAAATCCCGCTCCTCTCACAGCCTGCTGCTCCGTCTGCAAATAACTGGCAGTGACAGGCTCCTTCCATAAGGTTCTGTAAGGACTTCCCGGGGCAATTGAGCGTGGTAAGCGACGTGATGTCACGTAACGACGTAGTCATAAGTTACGCGAGCGGAGCGGAGCGCTGGTCAATCAGAGGGGAAGCAGGAGGAAATTTTAAAAATACTTAACTCTGATTGGTTCCGAACTTCGGACTTCTCCCCGGACTTTATTGCATATTGCAGCTAGCCTGCGCTGTGAATGGGGTTTTGACTTCCGAGACCCGACTGGCACTGTCACAGGCGCTTGCGCTCTTTAATAAGTTAAGGAGCAAATGTTAAAAGGGGGAAAATGCCGCCTATTAGGCTTTCTGACCTGGTGCCGCCATGAGCAAGTTTTTCAAATCGCTTCATGGTAGGAGCGGCGCTGGATAGATGGTAATAGCTGTTTAGTACACCTTACATTATACTGACAGATTACTGCTGTTTTATTAATGTGCCCCATTGTTAGCCTTTGTGCATGTGCCTGGAAAATTCTGGAGCTGGAGCGCCACTGGTTCTGGGTTACAGATCGGTTTTCCTGGTAAGAGTGCTGTCTTGGCCTAGTATTTCTCTCCATGTTAACAACCTCCTTGGTGGGTACACAGGTGAAGAGAGATGTCACATCATAGGACACCATAGTTTCTTCTGCACCAAGTACTATATCTTCAATCTTCTTAGTGAAATCCTGGTAGTTCTGGATGTGATGTTAGAACTTCCGACCAATGGCCCTAAGATTTTGGGTAGGTATTTTGCCAACTTGTATGTTACAGATAGATGCTGCTGACTATAGGTCTTAGTGGTGCCCCTTCCTTATGTATATTTGGGAGTCCATAGATGCATGGATGTGCCTCACCAGGGTAAGAGCGATGATCAATGTTTATCCTTTTGAAGCTGTTGTAGTAAGTCTATGACCCTTTCTGTAATGGGCTGGTGGGATCCCTTGTTAAAGCCTCATGTACAATGCTGTGTTTGATAATACCCTAGGGGTTCCTATAACACCTCTTAGCCACAATCCAGTCACACCTTGCATTTAGAAGGTCCTAAACACCTGGATGTTGTGATATGCTAATTGGGACATTTCCAGGTTACATAATTGCCAACCTAGATAACCAAAATGGGCGGCAGAAGGCAGATGAGATTCTATGTTGATAAATGTAAAGTGATGCATTTTGGATTTAATAATCCCTGTGCCACCTACACCTAAATAAACTCGTGTGTAAGAATCTGTAATGGAAAAGATTTGGGGTTTCTGGTAGATAACAAGACTTAGCTGTATCAAACAATGCAAGATAGAAATGGATGAGAGAGCAAGATATGTCTTGTAATGCGGTGCAGTTGGTTTGAATCCCATATACAAAAGGGACATTTGGAAATGGAAGCAGTTCAGACAAGGGCAACTAAATTAATAAGGGGAATGGAGAGGCGTAAATATGCAGGCAGATTAGACAAGTTAGGGCTGTTTACATTGAGAAGAAACAACGTTTGTGGGGGGATATGATAACCTTATACAAATGTATTAATGGGCCATACAATAAATTCTCTGCTGCATTGGTTACTAATAGGTCATATCAGAGGACTCAAGACATCCTTAAGGTTGAAAAAAAGAAGTTTCATCTTCAGGTTAGGAAAGGTGTTTCTTACAGTGAGAATGGTGTGAAACAGTGGGAGGGGGGAGAAGAGAGCTGCAGTAAGCATGGCCAAAAATTACCTGAGGCCAGGTAGCAGGCAGAGCCCTGCTAGCCTCTGGTGGGCAGTTTTTGGGACTTTGGGGGGGGAATACAGGAGAACCCTATGGAGCTGGGATGTGAGGTAAGGATTACACTACACTACATGGTGGGGCCATTACTGGGGGGGATTATAGTTTGGGGGGTGGACATGCCCTTTAAGTCCAGTTGATCTAACTGAATACAACAGATATACCATGACCTGGATAAATGAGAACCTTCACAAGCATAAAGATCTAGTCCACTTCTACGTGACAGGAGAGTAATGCCACCTTTGCTTTTCTGATATGTTTTCTGCAGAAACATGCATTTGGAAATGTCAAATGTATATCTCTAAAAAGATGCAATACAGAAAATACAAATGAATCTTTGCTGAAACTTCAAATCAGAAGCAGCTTTCTTACCTGATACCATATCAATGTGTTCTACCCATCCACTATTACCTAGGAGAGGAGTTGCTGTAGGTGATCTTTCCCATCAGCCAAAACACGACCTTTTGGCCAAACGTTAGGCACCAAGAGAAAGATGCCACCTTTTCCTACAAATCATGACAGGTGTATGTCCGAGTATTGCTCCAGACCTTATCCCCCACCCCATTCTCGACCATTTTCTCTCATCCCAAACTCCCCCCCCCCCCCAAATAACCACACCACACTTCTATTTCCGAGAGGAAAGGAATAATGGCCACTTTATGTGACAAATTAACAATATCTTTTAACTTTATTAACATTACATTACATAACAATCATATAACAATAAATAACTATTATCCATTAACCTTTTTGCTAGCAATGTTTTCACTTCACCATAAACCAAGCCTCCGCCGTTCCACCTTTTCCAGCCCAGGAGGCACCACAATAAATTCACCACCAGTCTCCCCTGGGGCCCCTATTTACCCCATGGAGGTAATTATTATTCCCATCCTTTTGGGGAATGCATCACTCTTCCAGCCCCTCTAGGGCTATTACCCTATTAACATTGCTAGCTGCCGCCAACTCTTTACCTTACCAAATTGGCGCCTGCCGTTTGCCCACCCCCTTTTCACTTCATCCTGCCTGTCCCTACTATCTTCTACTCTCTTCTCCTCCCCACTCCCCCATCCTTCTGCTCCGTCCTACCCCGTCATGTGCTCTCCTGCTATTCTGCAGTTCTTCCTTCTGCTTTACCTATGGACAATTAGAAGAAAACAAAAAAATTAGTCCAGACCGGTCCACGTCCTTCTGATTTGTAGCAATACTATTTTTTAAAGCTAATTGAACATACCTAGCTTCCCACTCTGGGTTCTAAAACAATCCTCATTGGAAAACTACAGGTCTCCATGACGCTGCCAAGCATGTGGATGTCATAATCTACATCCCACCCCCAAGAAATGCAAGATGTTCCAACAGCTCAAATATATTTATATAACAGGATCACAATATTATAATTCTGTGGTAGGATTGAGACATTCTTAATATTTGTTATAAAAACGTAAATGATTGTAGTGAATATGATTAAAGGACAATTATACTCACCTCCCCCTCGTTCTTCCCCCCACTCCTGCAAAGTACCAGGGTGAGGACCTAAACGCTAAGTCCTCACCTCGGGTACTTTCACAAGTCCTGAAGTACGTACTTGTAATCTCCCTCGTCGCTCCGGTCCGATCCTCCCCACTGGCACTTGAGTGACAGGTCGCGAGGCAGCCAATGGGAAGACACGCTCTGCAAGGAGGCAAGTCTTCCCATTGGCCCTCCCGGACTGTCACTGACAGTGCCAGTGGGGAGGATCAGACCGGAGCGACAGAGGGAGATTACAAAGTAAGTATTCAGGACTTGTGTAAAGTACCAGAGGTGAGGACTTAGCGTTTTAGATCCTCACCTGGGTACTTTGCAGGAGTGCATCGGGGAATGGGGGAAATGGTGAGTATAATTGTCCTTTAATAAAAAAAAGCAAACAAATTGCCACCACACCTTGGTATAAAAGGAGGAAGGAATATTTCCCATTATTTACTTCTCATATATAAATTGCTTTTAAAGGGGAACTGTGGTCCAAAAATTACTGTAGGTAAATTGATAGGAATTGCTCTCCTGAGAATTTTTGCAATTTATTTTCATAGTTTATTTTACATAGTTTGAAGATATTTACATTTATGTGTGTGATATGGCAGCTAACATCAGCCTTTTTCCAATCCAGAGCACACATCCGGACATAGGGGGATCTGCAAAATAAGAAAAATGGCCTAGAAAAAACTGAACTTGCCCAGAGAGACGCCCGACGGACCGTTTTGGACACATCATGCATCGGTTCTGTTTAGGTTGCATTTCTATTTCTATTGCTTTTCTATTAGGAGTATAGTTATCCTTAATATATGACCATATCCTGCACAAATTTGACCAGATTAAAACCAAATTTTTTAAAACTGTCCAATTCCTAAAAGACCCTACCGTCTATAGAAAAGTCCAATCTCTGGAATGGGGGTGGGTCTAACTTTTTGCGCATTGCATACAGATTGTGTTTAAAGGATCCAGAAGGATTTTAGATGTTTATTGCGGTTTGGTCCTGAACTTTTTGTTACAGTAATACACATGGTGGCCAAAACCGTGCTGATTCTACAATTCGCACATTGGGCAGATAATACCAGATCAGTGAAGGACATCCTATATACTAAAAGTCTGCTGTAAATATGCATGGACGCTGGACCCATTGCTCGAGCACTGCACAAAGGTGGGAGGGGGATGGAGGAGGTGTGCGTGGAGGAGCGTGGCGAGGGGAGTGCATGCGCACAGGGTTTGCTAGTAGAAATATTTGGAAACATTCTTGGCATCAGAGATTTGTTCTTTCAACATTTCATTCAGTTTGCAGAATGTTAAAGACAAGTCAAGTCATCAAATAAAAAATATTTATAGGTTAATCATAGCCAAACCTGGCAATAGTTTAGAAAGCTGAAAAAGAAATAAGACCAACCATGCTGACGCTATGTGCTGTGGCCCCTGTTTTGTCTTCCTAGTTCTTCCAGTTAGCAACTGGCAGCCATAGATGTGACAGTTGAAGTCACAGCCCATGCCCTAATTTAATCCCCTAGCTGCCTTTCTCTGAAACATGCTCACAGGGAGATGATAAAAAGTTTATTGTTAAAAATGGTGCTAATTTTGCCCACCCAATCAGATGTTATTTACCATTTGATAGCTAACATCGATGGTTGGTGGGGTGATTGGTTGGGGCAAAAATTAGCACCATTTAACAATAAAGCTTTTTATTATATCTCCCTGAAAGCAACAGCTTGTGTTGTGGTTCCAGTGTTAGGGTAAGGATAGTTGCTGGTTATACATACAGGCCATACATAAGGAGACATAGAGTAGTTATAATGTAAAGTTTTGAATGTTGGCCGAGAAATTAATCTTCAAAGCCAATCAGAGTTTTTAACTGCAGTGAACCGACACCTTTGGAAATTTTGGCTGCTGAGATTATCAGACACAGACTAAACCTTTTGCCCCCAAGACCGTTTCAGTTACCTTGCTATCCGGTTGAATAATCACTTTCTACCAATACTCCCCCAGGCTCTCCACCTACCTGCATGTCCACTGGGACCTGGTACAGTCTCAACCAACTTCTTCACTTCACACATTCCTTTCCTGGCTGCTGATGTGCTGATGAAGAGGCCAGGGTCTTGGGAAGGGGGAGGTACCCAATAATCAGATGCTTAGGGAAGAGAGAAATTTTTTGTCTGTTTTTATTTTCGTGTTGTGACACTAAGTAATGTGCACTGATCAAATAAAACGGGATGGCATACATCTCCCAGGTGCCTTGCAGTTTGTGGAGAAGTATAAGTGCAGTTATATCTGAATGTCTGTGCAATTTACCAATAAATGTCACTTCTGCAAGGGATAGGAAGCAGACATCAGGGACGTGGATCGCTCCGAAACCAGGAGTCAGTCACAGCGGGTTATATCAACTTCTATTTTATTCAAACCACACACAATGCATCAACAGGCCAAATATAACGGAGGTGCAACCAAACAGTGGTCTTAGCATTTCACGGCGTCACTGCCGCTTCATCAGAGACCACTGAGGTAGAGGATTTTCCCATGATTCCTACTCCCTTAAATACCCACGGTGATTCCCCTCTCTGCGCAAATCAGAGCTTTAGTGTGTTTCCCATAATCCGCCCATAGTTCACCTCATTGGTCTACCGGGAGCTACAGAACACTCCCATTCGTCTTCCGAAAGCTACAGAGCACCCATTGGTCTGCCAGGGAGTACTGACAACTCTCATGGTCAGCCAGGGAGCTACAGAACACTCCCATTGGTTTGCCAGGGAGCTACAGTATACACCCATTGGTCTGCCTGAGAGCTACTACTTAACACTCCCATGGTCTGCCAGGAAGCTACAGAACATTACCATTGGTCTGCCAGGGAGCTACAGTACACCCACAGGTCTGCCAGGGAGCTACAGAACACTCCCATGGTCTACCTGGGAGCTACTACTGAACACTCCCATTGGTCTGCCTAGGACCTTACTGAACACCCCATTGGTCTGCCAGGGAGCTAATGAACACTCTATTGGTCTGCCAGGAATCTACCAAACACTCTCATTGGTCTGCCTGGGAGCTACCGAACACTCCCATTGGTCTCAGGGACTACTGAACACTCCATTGGTCTGCCAGGGAGCTGATGAACACACCATTGGTCTGCCAGGGAGCTACTGAACACACCCATTGGTCTGCCAGGGAGCTAGGCCAGCCATATCAACCTAGTTTATGTAAGGAGGAGCATGCAGCTGATTGGCAGTATTACTTGGTGAGGGACAGATAGCGCAGGGTGTCAGCGCTGCTTTGCACAACATAACTAAAGTCATTTCCTGTGTCCATATAGTCCTGCTCTGTGATGGAGACCAGGGTGTCTGTCCCTTTGGCTGGACTTTGAGTAGCTGCACTATCACAGGAAGGGATCTAGAGGGACTGGGTTAAGTCTTTTGTGGACCCATAATAAGTTCAATTTCTGACACTGGCTGGATTCGAGGAAGTGGAATAAATTCCCCATTACACTGCGGCACAGATAGAGAGACATAATACTGCAGTAATCCCCAGTAATCCAGTCCAAATTGAGCCATCTTGTGGACAAAGGACTAAAACTACATTTTCCAAACAGGTGTGCTTGATACAGTTACATATATTGCTTTATGGGGTGTGAACACTGGGAGAGGTGGTGCCGGATAAAACAATGTTGTATTATTATTAAAGACTGGGCATCACGTTCTCCCTTAAATAGAATGAATGATATAAAAGTAATAAAACTCCCCTGGTGCTCCGTCACAATGGATAATGAACATCACAGAGGAGCTACATTAACAACATCTGTTGTTTTTTGCTACATAATAATAGAATATTATTTAACATTATTTTTTACAAGATTTACCCTTGTAATGAGGGTCTATAGATTAGATAACTCACTCCTAATATATCAAGGCACGCCACAAATATGGCTCTTTATCCTTAGTTTATATTCAGTATATAGGTATTACATATAGTTACATAGTATGAACAGAATAAAACATGTCCATCTTGTCCAACCGTTTGAGCCTATCCCTGGGGTAATTATTATTATTATTGTTGTTTGATTTATATAGCGCCAAACATCTTCGTAGCGCTTTATAATTAATGTATACATTTATATCGCCCGAAGCAGAGAGCTCAAAATCTAAGCACATTATTTAGACACATACCAACTATCAGTATGTCTTTATGATTGTGGGGGAAACCGCAGGAAACCCAAACAAGCACGTGGGAGGAGAACATACAAACTCCTGCAGATGTGTCCAAGTGGGGATTCGAACTGAGGTTAACTATTATATGTACTGCCAATGCCCTCAACTTCTAAGCGGCACAACCAGCCATGCCCCTGACCACCCTGGCCATACCAGATTTGTAGTTTCTCCACCACTGGACACAACTTGTTGATTGAAAATAAGGTTTTCCACAGTGAAAACTATGACCAAGGGGGTTGTGTGTCTCATAACAAATAAATCAAAGATATATGCCGTGCCATTCATTTAAAACAAAACTATATAATCGTATTAAACTGTTTTTAAAATAAACGACATGGAAAGAGATATTTTATGTGTGTTTTCTATTAATGGTTTTATGCACAAGCATTGGGCACCAGATCACAGATTCCTCTGCTCTAGACACTGGTCATGTGACTGTGACCAAACTGTCATCTTGGCAGTTGAGCTTTGGTGTGTTTTGGTGGTGGTTGCTCAAATTTGCTTTTGAGAGAGATTTGCGATTTGGTTGATTTTGCGATTTGGAAAGCTATTAAAGAAGACAAAAAGAAGAAGAAAACGACAAAGAGTAACATCTCGACTGAGAAGACGACACAAAGTATACCATCTCGACTGAGAGAAAAAAAGTCGACAAAAAGTAACACCTCGACTGAGAAGAAGCAAAAGAGTAAAACATCTCGACTGATAGTAGACGACAAAAAAAGTAACATCTCGAACTGATAAAGTAGACGACAAGAGAACATCTCGATATAAGTAGACGGCAAAGAGATAACATCTCGACTGATAAGTAGACGACAAAGAGTACATCTCAGACTGATAAGAAGACGACAAAAGGTAACTCTCGACTGATAAGGTAGACGGACAAAGGAGTAACACTACGATTCTGAGAAAAGAGACAAAGCGTAAACATCTGCGATGACGAGAATGTCGACAAAGAGTAACCATTCAGACTAATAAGTAGACGACAAACAGTAACATCTCGACTGATAGTAGACGACAAAGAGTAAATCTGACTGAGAGAAAAAACCGACAGAGTACATCTCGACTGAAAAAAAAGACGACAAAAGAGAACATCTCGACTAAGAAGAATTAGAGGAGAGCGATTGCAGAAAGCCATGGAGAGACGACCCTTGCAAGAGACATCTGGAAGGAAGAAGATGAGGATTGGTAAGGAACTATTGAATTTCATTTCCACAGCTCTGTCCCACCTGTAGTTAAAACTAAATTGATGTCAATCCTGTGCCCGTTGGTTAGCTCCCCCTTCCTGGGTGGTAGTTTTCTAATTAAACTAACGACCCCATTTACAATATAATACAAAAGCAAAGCAAATATGAGACAGGTTTTTTTGTTTTGCATAGGGAAACTGTACTAAAAAATGACTTTTATTAATCTATTAGAAAACATTGTAGAGACAAGTGAGAGCATACTCTGAGGGGAATACTGCTTAAATCCTAGTACTAGTGTAAATCAAGCAAACCAACTGTCAAAACTCTGTCAACCATGCCAGCTTCAGCAAGGAGAGTTCTATATAAAAATGCACTGGATTTACAGCTGATAGGGACAGATCAAAACAAAAATGGGTATACAGGGGGGTTAGGATGAATTATACTGTCCAGTATATCCTTTAAGGTTAGTAGAACCCTGTAACCATACCAAGGTACGTGGCCATAATCCTAAAGCACTGCAGTGCACTGATAGGGTCACGAAATAACGGGATCCAGAGGAGTTGGCCCCCAATTTAGATCTCTACTATTATATTAATATCTATGACTCTATTTAGTAAGCATGTCATTTCTCTTTATTTAAGGTTTTCTTCTCGGGAATGGCGGGGCCCAATGGGATTCGTACACTGGCAGCAACACTCATTGTATTGATTGTATTGCGTAGATGTGTGTAGGACCCCTGATTTTTTATGCCTAGCAGTGTTGCAGCTGGACATATAATGGACGTCTTAGCGCGCCCTCATTCCAGTGAAATCACAAGACCGGGTGATGGGGAAAGATCACAGGAGCGTAATACCTTAGCGTCGACATTACCAAACTGCTAACGAGATACGTCAGTTATTGATCGCGGGATAGGGGTTAAGGTAAGGGGCGGAAAACTCAACGCTCCAAAAAGCCGTAGGTTAGTTTACCGCACGATAGTAGCGCAAAAACTTAATGCTACCAGGTGTGGATCGTTAGTACAGCGCTACTTCCAAAAACATTCGGGAAATGGCGCTTGCGCTAAAAGCCGTCTAAAACCCACTTAACCGAAATTTTGGGTATACGTGGGTTTTAGATGGGATTAGGCCTATTGAATCTCCCCATGGTCTTGAAAAACTCTCTCTATATCCTAATATTTTGAAAACTTCCATTAACCTATAAATTGTAAGATTTCAAATAGTGTTTAATATGGGCTATTTATAATGCTATTTCTACGTCATATAAAGGTGCTGCCGGAAGAAAGCTCTTGCGTGGATGTAGAAGACTGTTCCGAGGACAATCCGGAATACAGGTGTCCACACCAAGCTGGAGAAGGTGCGTAATGGAAAGGTAATGCTTGCTTCTTCTTATTTTCCAGGAAGGAGCTTGTAGCTTATGAAAAATCATGAAGAAGGAAGCAAATCTGCGGAGGAGGCCCAGCTTATGGAGAGAAGAGGCACGCGTACTGCGAGCGGCGGTGGCATGGATGCCCCTCATGTGCCATGTTTATGCACCTTCCAGACGCAGGTATGGCAAATGTGGTATTGGAGGCAGTGTAACCAGTTACCATTAGTAAGTGGGTCTGACGCACTACTCAATAAGTTATGGCTTATTAATAGAGAGAGACCTGAAATATAATGTTCTGTCCATCAAGGTGTTGAATCAATAAAACTGGCGTAAACATTATCAAGCCTAATTACAATCCACATTATATCTTCACTGATGGTGTCGGGACCACTTCCATATTAAACAGTTGTACGTATGGGTCCCATGTGGTAAAGGAAAGAATTAGAATATGTCCTGTCCCATCAGTCTCCATTGTTGATTAAAAACAATCAAACTAAAGCACAGAAGGAGCCAATACTGAGATGAATACAAGACGCCCTCCCTGGGTTTTGTATATTTGTGAAACCATATTTCTATTGTGTTAATTATAATAGTGGTATAATCACAATTGCATGGCTCTATTTTTACCATTTCTAGTTAAGTGTTTTTCCTGTCTTTGTACACGAGCAACCGCTTTTTCGTCATGGAGTTGCTGGAGGAGGACAGCTGGAAGATCTTCTACAGGATTCAGGCCACACTGGAGGATCAACGCCTCAGTAAGTGTCATTACTTTCTACTAGACAATGTGTTGGCAAACTGCACAGAGATCTTAAAGCGGCATGGTCAGCATAGCAATAAAAGAAATGACTATAGGGCAGACACCACAAACCACTTTTCATTTTCCTACCTTCCAAAAGAGGCCCTGAGATATTACAACAACCCGGTGCCCTCGCGATCTGCTTCCTGGTTGACAGCTGTTCAGTCTCAAGGCACGCCAGTGACGGCAAAGCCAGGACTGAGCACCTCAGTATAATCGGTGTGCTTCAAAACATGCCTCACAACGCAGCACGAGATGGTGGCACCGGTGGCAAGGGCCCGAGTCTTGTAAGTATCTCAGGGGAATTTTGGTGAAGGTAAGTAAAAAGAAAATGGGGTGGGGGGGGGCGGTGTGCTGCAACCTATAGGTAAAATTTCATTTAGGGAATTACCACAATGATCATTCATTGTTTTCTTTCTGAAAAGGTTCCTTCAGCAGAGATGGTCTATGGTTCCAGTATCCCATCGCTTGGAATCATCCACTCGGATAAGTTAAATTCTGTAAATTTACATCTCCCAATGCCACCAGTATTTAATGTGATCTCCCCTATTCTAACTACATCCACTGTTTTTCTGTAAGGCAGTCAGTGGAATGTTTGGTTGTAAATTACTACACTTCCAGTCTACGTGCAGAATAGAATTAGTACTAGGTAGGATTGTTCAGGCCAGGCAGTCCCACAAAACATTTTTTGTTTCTTGTAGTCGCGGAATTAATATTTCCTCAGGGCGACATCAAGACGCAGACTGAACCTAATATTTCTCCTGAGTGCACGACGGATAGTGTGTGACGACTTACCCGGTCCGACATCACTACTGTGTCTGGCGCGGAGAAACGTCACCAGACGGGTCACCGGGAGTAAGTGGGAACACTAGATACATCGCCAGAGGTGAGGAATAATTGTATCTAGCTTACAGGGAGAGATCCTCCAAATTACAAGATGGTGGTCAGAGCTCAGTGTTTAAGGGTAATCTCCTATCAAAATGTCTACTTACCTTTTTCAGTTTAATTGAAGAACGAGGTGTTGTCACGGGTGTCAGGATTTGACCATTTACTGCTTTTAAGATGAAGTTATTTATATAATGGAATCTCTGCGTTCGGTTTCTAGATTTGACAAGGGTAAGGAACTAAGGTTTTCTGTCGACGTTTGGGCTCCGTAGGAGTCACATCGACAGGAGGCTGATGGACGATTCCCGTTTTTGCGAGAGAGGAGGAAACGAAGGTCGAAGATCCATCCTGAAGTCAGACCAAGTATCCAGCAAGGACTCAGCAGCTGACATTGAAAGACTTTGAGAAGGTGTGCAGCAGGATTTTTAATAAAGAAAGGTTGCTTATAGTATTTATACACTTCTCTTCAAGTTGTTCATGATACTGGAGAGTTACTAGTCAGTTGTAATTATACTTGTCTGCGATATTTAAAATGTTAATGTCTTTTCCTAACAGCTCCTGAGAGAAAAATCCGTCTACGCGCCTGTGGAACAAGCAGGAGAAATTCAGGCAACATCCTTCTTCCGTGGAACAGGATGGACCCATCTGGAGGGTGGAGAAACCACAGTCACTCTCCCACCCGAGACGTGGTCAGGGGGAAGGATGCTGGAACCAGCCCATGTCTTCTGGAGCTACTCGAGGACTCTACATAGCAAAGGCACAAGCTGCAGGACTATCTCCTTTCTTGCACAAGTTGGCAGAAAAACAGTAACATCCTCTTCCTCCGGTCAGAACGATTCAACTCCCAACACCTCACGCCACAGGTTATAAACCCTTTATATTTAATGTCATCGTCTTTTTGTTAAGTAAGACAGTGTTCTTCAAAATGTATCCGTTGAGAGAACCTGAATCAATTATTTAATGTCTTAAACTACATGAAAAAATATAGATTTTTTTCATTTTTAGTCATCAATTTATCAGAATACATAATTCATACAAATATCAAATATATCAATTATCAATAATATTATTACTATTTGAAAGCGCGCAGAAATGTTATCCACAAGGTTGGGATCCAATAGAGTCCTCCCCCAAAAGGAAACCCTCAGTATTCACTGTTCCAGGGACCCCAGGGGTGGAGAAAACACGGATTAATATATGTCTTATAGACAGAATAGATTGATTAGAATGTAGATAGATTAGATATATATATAGACAGACAGATATAGATCATCTTTTATAATAATTATAGATTATTATATTATTATATTACAGTAATTATTTATATATATTCTTAATTATATTTATATAACATATTTATAAATAAATATGTTATCGTAGCAGATATAGGGAGAGAGACAGACAGTAAAAATAGATTGATTTATTAGATGTAGAAATAGACAGAACAAGTAGATAGAGGATGACAATATATATAGCTAGAAGCGCAGCAGCCGAACTGGAATTTTTGAATAATCATGGAAATTTAGAGTATCTGGATATGTGTTTCTAAAAGCACCCAGGGATATCAAGGTTATCACGTATATTATAGATATATAATATATATATGATGGGATACATTTGTTTTACCGTATATCATAGTATAAGTATTAGTTACACATGTAATATTGTTTATTAATATTGTCATTTTAATATTTGTATCCAGGGACAAGCCGATTGCCAATATTGGAAGGAAGCGTTTTTCCCATTTGATCCATTTCATTCAAAGGGTTTTTGCTTCCTCTGGAAGTAGAACTGGTTGAAAATAATGGGACTCCTGTCTTCTTCAACCTAAAAGATAAATGATAACATATAGTTAGATGGAAGTGTAGGTTAGGACCTGCTCAGAGAGGTCTACCTTGACGTGGTGGCAGGGTTGTTATCTTGGCCATTCTATTTTGCAGGGTTTCCAGGGCACCAAAACAGATGATTTATAGGGAAAAGTAGGAGGATTGAAACAAGACCCTGTGTGTCTGCCTTCATCTTGGTCTTACATTGCCTTTATTCCTTCTCTGAAACACAGCATAGTGGGGTCACTTTCATGATGAACAAAATGTCCATGCTGGTTTGAACTCCCTTTTCCTAGAGAACACAGCTATGGAATGAGCGGGTGTCATGGTATGGAGAGTGATGGTCTTATGAAGGGGATTTCAGTACGATCATGTTTTGTTGGCCCTGATAATAGTGTTACTCTTTATATTGAACTTATTGGCTAAATGATAAAACAAAGGACTCCGCTAATGAAATTTTAATGGAAACTTGGTACGAGAGGTATAAAACAGCAGGAATAAAAGATAATATGCAAAGGAAATTAAAATGGAGACTAAAGGTGAAAAAAAAGAGAATTTGATGATGTTAGTATGGTTTGCTATGGAAAAATAACATGTAATAGTAGGTATGGTACATGTATTGTGTGTGTTAGAGGAAGTTTTTCATTCAGACCATAAAATGAACGTTAAATTGATCTGGATCTAACATAATGTTTATACCCATATATTCCTATAAAAGAACTGCTGGCATGGTCTATAGGCATCTGTCTACAAACCTAATCTAACTTCAGCTGGTATAGCTGAACAGAACAATAAAATGAAAAAATCTAACAAATTGTTTTAACAGTCTTTAGGATAATCTCATAGGAGGAAACTATAGAGGACAACAAGCGGAGTTATCTAAGCTCTATGGCAAAAAGTGAGTAGTAGTAGTTCAGAGCTGGTGGCAGACTTAAGTTCAGGTAGCGAGAAAAAGTTTTAAAAAAATAAATGAAACAAAAGAAAAAAGAAGAAGAAAAAACCGTAGTACATATTTAAAAACACAGTATCTGTTAAACAGTTGTAGTTTCTAAACAGCAAACGCATTGAGAACAGGACTGCCGTGACGGGTCGGATCATAGGTTCAACTTAAATTCTAATTCGAGATGGCAATTTTTAATAGAAGTGTTGTTAATATTTAGATACTTCAATCAATAAGCATGCTGGACAGTAACTGAGCAGCAACATTCTCTTGACATACAAAGGGAAGGAGGAACGACCATAGACTTATACCCAGTGAGGGTAATTGAAAAAACCAATTGTCGTGGCAGAAGCTCAGTACACACACTAAGGTGTGTACACCTTAACATTATACTACAAGGTATTAAATCACTTTGGGTTTACATTTCCATATCCTATTAATCTCCCACACACCACATCCATAAGCCCCTAGGAACCAAAAGTGTAAAAATAAACCAATATATGGTGCGCTTTACATAGTAAGCAACTGATTATAAACACTAACTTACTGACGCCAGTCTGGGTCTGTCCCTTATGATCTTATCCAAGCCAGATCATGCTGTGCAAGTGATCTCTGCACTGTGGCCTCACAGGAATGTGTACATCTATGTGAGCCTGGGAGGAGAGAAGGTGCGCCACGGGTAGACAGAATAGTCATAAAGTATGTGCACATGGAAATGGGCTATTCATTATTTTCTATGTGTGGTAAAAAGGAGGCTGGTCTGTTTTACTGTTGAGATGTTACAGAATTCTATTACAGATTTCTCTCATAAAACCAGGCTAACAAAGTAAATAATCCGTAAGAAAAGGAAAGTGTGGTGTGTAGAGGTTTTTTAAAAAAAATACTCTTCAGGTAGGGTAGGGATGTAATGTATAATGTATTACCTACCTAAAGCATAGGATATTGCAGTATTCCTCAAAGGTTTACTTTAGTTATCCTAATATATCCACAGATAATGCTAGATTCTGGTTTCTAGGTTTCCATAAGGTTTTGATTTGGGATAATGAAGTAAAATGGTAAATAAGTTTAATAATTAATATTATTAAGGAAAGAGAGAGAAGCAATTTAGAAGTCAGAGGATCTTAAGGGCAAAAAAAAAAACACAAACAAATATTGTACGGATTGGACGGATAGTCCAGATCATCACAAAATGGTCCACGTGAGGGGCATAGGATTTAATATGTTTCCACCCTTAATATTTCGTGGGCCAATATTACTGGTGGATTTTTTTAGCCAAATCTGGATCTGCCTTTCATGCTTGCTCTGCCCATTGCATCATGCAATTTTCCCCCCAAAGTCCATACTTGCTCGTTTTGCATCTTTAATGGGCACCCATACAATGAACCTCTTGGTTGCATTGTTTACTAATAGGTCATATGAGCAGGACGGTGGAATCCTTAAGGAGGATCTGGAATGAAAGAAGTTCTTTCATCTTCAGTTAGAGGACAGGTTCTTTACAGTGGAACAGTGGATGATGGTGAATGAAATGTGGAACTGTCTTCAGCAGATGTTGGTAATGGAAAGTCTAGAATAGCTTAAAAAAGTCCTGATAGTTCTAAAACTAAAAAAATATGAGCGATACTGGTATTAATGAATATAGATCTGGTTTGATCCAGGGATTAATGTTAGGTAGGGTTATTAAAAAATTAAAAAAAAAAAATGAATAGGTGAATAGGTGGGACTTGATGGAGTATTTCTTCTTCAACCTTAATTACTCATGTTACCTATGTGTAAAGTTCTAATGGTGTCACAAAGTGAAAAAAGAAATTACTAGAATCATCCTACGGCATCTCCCCCTGACCATGTTAATACGCTTGTGTTCCGGATTAGTCTTTGTAGCTATTCCATTATTACACTTTTAAAGATCTTATTATTGAACTACAATAGAGGAAACCTGTGATGTGCTGTATAAAAATTATAAAATGAACTAGTATATTTCTGGAATAATTTACAAACATCAAAACAATTTATCATCTCTATATAAATGATTACCAAGTTAATTCTTCGTTTTTCAGCTATAATATATACTACGGTGTCCTTAAGTCTGGAAATCTGAACTAAACTTCACAGCAGAAGATTTGATTTAAGGACTCTAGTCTAAATTTTTCTTGCTTCAATTCAGAAACTCAGGACGATTTTGTTACTCATCTCTTTTCTATGTGCTTACATATACAAGGTTAACATGCCAAAGAGAAGAACAATACATGTGCCTCTTTTTAATGTGTGAAGTTGGACAGAATTATTTTTAAAAAGTGTTATGTTTAGAAGGCGGCATTTTACGTTATTCTCTGTGATTCTAAGCATCAATGCGCATTAATACAACTGTTTACATTCCCATTGCAATTAACCCTCGTAAATCGGAGATGTTTAGTTAACAAAACAACAGTCAGAATGAGTACTTCAATTGAATAAGAAGTGTTGCGCAACCAAATGTTCCCTGGATATGTGTTAATTTTCACAACTATGTATGTTTCCCAGCCAGTGCAGTATTTTGTAATACATTTTTTACATACAGTGGGTCTCATTATCCAGACTAGCTGGGCAATATTATGGAGTTAAGTCACGCTAATCAGTCGCTACCGAGTTAGCACTGTCTTAAGCTCCATATTAGGTTTGATGTTGGGGGGTTACGCAAAAATCACCCCGCATCCGACACTGCGCGATTAATATCGTTAATTTTAGCTAGTTAGCGCAGGATTTTAGGCCAGCAAAAGCTGGCGGTTAAAATCCCGCAGGGGGTGAATCCCCTTACCGGATTATCACATTCGCAACGTGATATAAACTCACCAACAGGCTTTTACCCCATAAGCAGATAGCAGGCTGCTAGAATGTGCCCAGTATGATTTAGGTTGGATTCCAGATCTCATTTCATAAAAAAATGTTGCAGGATATTGGATAATTAAAAAAACTAGAGTGGTGCCATGTATATGTACCAGAAATTTAGGTCATTTATAATTTAGGAGCTTAGTTGTTGGTAATAAATGGCAATGTACGAAATAGTTATCAAAAAATAACTTGCATTGAATTGGCATCGGTGATAAATCATCTGCAACACAAGAAGAAAAAGCAATTGTTGAAACTATAGCACTTTCTGTTAAAAAAAAAGGTTCAACCTAGAGTAAGTGCTCTAGGTATGATATGAAAAGAAATGAGATTGCTCTGAACATCAATCACCATGTTTAACAGGTCACATAGGTGCAGCCTCCTGAGCGCCTACATAATCATATGAATTTCCCATTTTCAGGCCTAAATAGGATTTAGACATATCATGTAGATCCACATGACGTTACCACATACCAACACTCAAGGCCATGGCATGGACAAAATTGAAAACCAATAAGATATTAAAGGCCAACTATTGTTTAAATGAAATATTCAACAGTGTTGTTGGATTAATAAACATGGTGAGTTATCGGTGGGGGGGGTACTAGGCAGCAATACACGTGTTTGGTTAATGTAGTATCTATTGTATCTTTTTGGCCAAAATAAAATGGTTGCGGTTCTTAATTATTAGGTTGCAGTATGCAACGACTCTTCATTCTGCAAATGGGTGGAATCCTCCATGGTATCTAATTGGCGCTCATATAAGAATTTATCTTGCCACTTGTCATGTGGCAGCCAATATGTGGGTAAGACCACTGATTGGCTACTAGAAGAATAATGGAAATATTATGCAACAAAGAGACAGGATCTAAATCCGCCATAGCGGACCACCTTCTGACACAGCATGGTGGATCTTTGTGTATCAAATTTCAACTGATTGATAAAATTAGAATGTCTGTCAGAAAGGGCGATTGGCACCGGGAATTGCTTCGTAACAGCGTTCGGATGCAACATTTGAAAACCATCACGCCATTGGGCCTAATGCAGATTTTGAAATAAATTGCTTTGTGGATGATTTGCTCTTTTTCCTTAATAATTTTGGGTTCCGCTCCTAACTTTTTCAAACAGTTCACAGTGTGTAATTTAAATCAGAATTCAATGCTACATATGACGTATAACATAATTATATGATTTACTCTATATATTTATATGTATACGGTTTTCTATATCTCATAAGTGTGTTTATTTTATTATGTTCATCTTTACTGTATATGTATAACCTTCATGTCGGTGTGTAATTTACCAGAGTGATGGTTTGTATGTATCGTAACTGCATCAGTCTCTATGTATACATCTGTTTATGATTGCAGCCGGATTTTAGTGGGTGGAGCCTTTTAATGGTACTCACCCTTACATATTCCGGCGAGATTCTCCCCCTGTGGTCTCTGATGAGCGGAAGTAAACGCGAAACGTGTCAGGCCACGCCCCTCCCCTGGCGTCTCCTGTCCATGAAGTCCGATGCAGTACTGTTTGTGGTTTTAACATTTGTAAAAACGTGAGTTTTATTACTTAACTGGTTTGAGACAGTTTTGGCTCGGAGTATCTCGCCTCCCTACACAACTTATTGCATTTCCTATAACGTTATCGGTGAGGTCGGACCGATTGGGAGCGTCTGGAGATCCCGGCAGTCATTAACACCTGTGGTGTAGCTCCCCACAGTAAGTAGACAATCTATTCTAATTTGTATCATCATCTCTGCTATCTATCTATCTCTTCTATCTGTCTATCTATCTCGCTATTATCTATCTCTGATATCTATCTATATTATTATCTATCTATCTCTTCTATCTGTCTTCTATCATCTTATCTGATATATCTATCTCTGCTATCTATCTCCGCTATTCATCTATCTATCTCTGCTATCTATCTATCTATCTATCTCTGCATCTATCTCTCTGCTATCTATCTATCAATCTGCTATCTGCTATCATTTTTTTATATCTATCTGTCTATCTATTATCTATCTACTGTCTATCTATCTATGCTATCTATCTATCTCTGCTATCTCTAATCTATCTTATCTATCTAGCTATCTAGCTTTCATCTATCTTCTTCTATCTATCTCTGCTATCTATCTCTCTGCTATCTATCTCTCTCTATATCTATCTATCAATCTCGCCTATCTGCTATCTTATCTATCTATCTCTGTATCTATCTCTATCTCTCTATCTATCTATCTATATATATCTATCTATCATCTATCTATCTATCTATCTATCTAATCTATCTATTCTGTCTATCTGTCTATCTATCTATCTATCTATCTATCTGTCTATCTATCTCTGCTATCTATCTACTCTGCTATCTATTAATTATCATTTCTCTGCTATCTATCTATCTATATATCTATCTATACTATCATCTATCTATCTATCATCTATCTTATTATCTATCTCTGTATCTATAATCTATCTATCTGCATTATCTATCTCTCTATCATCTCTGCTATCTATCTATCTATCTATCTCTGCTATCTATAATCATCTTTACTATCTCTTCTATCTATCTCTGCTATCTATCTATCTATACTATCCTAATCTATCTATCTATCTATCCTCTATCTATCTATCTATCTATATATCTATATATCTATCATCTATTCTGCTATCTATCTATTTCTCTTATATATCTGCTATCTATCTCTCTATATCTGCTCTATATCTCTGCTATCTATCTCTCTGCTATATCTATATCTACTATTTTTCTTACTATTCTGTTCATCTATCTCTGCTATCTATCTATTTCTGATATCTATTCTATCTATCTATCTATCTATCATCTATCTATCTATCTATCTATCTATCTATCTCTGCTATCTATAATCTACTCTCTATCTCTTCTATCTATCTCTGCTATCTATCTACTTATCTAATCTATCTATCTATCTATCTATCTAATGTCTATCTATCTATCTCTGCTATCTATCTATTTCTCTCTATATATCTGCTATCTATCTCTCTATATCTCTATCACTCTCTATATCTGCTATCTATTCTTGCTATCTATCTCTCTCGCTATCTATCATATCTACTATTTATCTTTGCTATCTCTGCTGTCTATCTATCTATGCCTATCTATCTATTTCTTGCTATCATCTTATCTATTATATCTGCTATCTATCTCTCTTCTATATATCTGCTATCTATCTCTCTATATCTGCATCTATCTTGATATCTATCTTGCTATTCTGCTATCTATATCTGCTATCTATCTGTCTATCACTCTCTCTGCTATCTATCTATCTATCTATCCTCTATCTCGCTATCTCTGCTATCTCTGCTATCGATCTCTGCTACCTATCTCTGCTATCTATCTATCTCTGCTATCTATCTATTTTGCTATCTATCTATCACTACATCTATCTATCGATCTATTGATATTATCTATCTCTGCTATTATCATCTATATCTATCACCTACCTACCTATCTACTTTTATCATCTATCTATTTGTCTATCTATCTATCTATCTCCCTACCTACCTACCACCCACCCTGCTGCCAGGAGGAGTTTCAGCACTCCTAAAACAATTTAGCGGGCAACTTAATTTTTAAAAAAAATTCCCTTACTGTAACCGACGGTGAACCCAACTTCCGGCTTCTGTCCTCGCCCCGAGTGGATGAGACAAATGAGGGACACCCAGCATGGCAAGGAGGGTAGTCAGCAAGGAGGGTAGTACAGCAAAGCTGTGTAGAAGACAGACACACACACACACTACCCGAAACCGGCGCTGCTGCTGACTCCGAGTCCCGCTTGATTCGGCGCTTACCCGAACTTCCGGCGCTGCTGAGTCCCGCTCGCGGCTGGGGGAAAATGCCGCCTTTTTTCCCCAAAAACACAGACATACAATGACGCCATGAACAACTTTTTCAAGTTGCGTCATGGTAGGAGCGGCGCTGACTGTAGAATAAAAGACGTTGGCCAAAAGATTTGTAAGCCTGCTACAAATCAAGGTAGACTCTTTCAACAGGGCCCTAACTAACCTAACTATTCTAACCACCGTGTCTGGGTGCAATTACATAGATAAGAACAGGGTGTTCAGAACCTGAACCAAAGCGTTTCAGCCACAGTCAAGGCTGGCGTCATGGTCATGGTTCTCTTTTAATCTATATATATATATATATTAACATTGAAGATGACTCCCGGGATTTGAAGAACAAACAAATGGCTTTATTCCGCCATGTTATACTATGGCGGAATAAAACCGTTGTTTGTTCTTCAAAATCCTGTGAGTGCGTCTTCAATATTAAGCTATATGTTTTAGACACAGACGGCACCCGGGTCTAACTACAGCAGGAGAGTGTACGCCGTACAAAAAACACTCAATACAAGGATTGTGGAAGCACTCCAATTAGGCTAAATTACAACTACATTTAGCGGAAGTGCTACTGATCTGGTCAAATATTTATACAAACATAGAAAAGATAATCAATGCACATTCCTAGGCCCCATACAATATCATATTATCTGCACCACTAGCATAAATTATAAACATAGAGAAGATAATCAATGCACATTCCTAGGCCCCATACAATATCATATTATCTGCACACTAGCATAAATTATAAACATAGAAAAGATAATCAATGCACATTCCTAGGCCCCATACAATTCATATTATCTTCACACTGGCATAATTATAAACATAGAAAGAATAATCAATGCACATTCCTAGGCCCCATACAATATCATGTAATCTGCACACTGGCATACCTTATCAACAAAGGAGTTTTAGAAGTGAAAAACCTTCCAACCATGTCAAGGTAATCCCAGTCCAACTGCCTGGGTGCTATGAAGGATCCACGGTTAGATGAAGACATATCAGAGCACTCCAAGGTCTCCCTGGGACTGAAAAGTTGCCACTTGTGTGAATAAACTCAATAGTATATATATATATATAGATATATATATAATAAAGATATATAGATATATATATATATATATAATATATATATATATAACACATACACACATATATATAACGCAGCTTGACAAATAAATAATTATAATCATAAATTCATACCAGACAGATTTCCTTCAGGGACCAGGCTTCAGCTCCTCCAGATATCCTGGTTCGACCACACGTCCTTCCAGATGTCCTCAGTGAGTCTCGAAACTCTTGAATGGTGATCCTTCTACCACACAGGCCCTAGTCCCAGGGGCGTAACTAGAACTTAGTGAGCCCCCCAGCAAAATTTTGGATGGGGCCCCCCATGCCATCTCTATCATCACTCCATCTATCTATTCTCCATCTATCTGGCTCTCCATCTATCTATCTCTCCATCTATCTATCTATTATATAAGCATATATAACTGTATCTATCTATCACTCCATCATCTATCTATCTGTCTGTGTTCTATCTATCACTATCTATCCATCCATTCATCTACTCTCTCTCGCTATCATCTAGCTATCTAGCATCTATATCTATCATACTATCTATATATCTATCTATCATATCTATCTATACTATCATACTATCTATCTATCATACTAATATCACTATCTAGCATCTCTCTATCATCTGTTATCATCTCTGTCTGTCTATCTATCTGTCTATCTATCTATCTATCTATCTATCTATCTATCTATCACTCTCTCTGTCTGTTGTCATCTATCTATCACCCATCTATCTTATATCTAGCTATCTATCACCCATCTATCTATCTTATCTATCTATCTATCTATCTATCTAGCTAGCTAGCTAGCTAGCTAGCTATCTTCTATCATCTATCTTCTATCATCCATCTATCTATCTTCTATCTAATTTATGTGCCAGCACACGCAAAAAACCACCACAATAAAAGCCCAGCCATCATCAGCACATTACGCTCTAGAGACCCCTGCTCTAAATTCCCTCCCAAAGGCACAACCAGACCCCCCTTCCCCCTCTCTCCCCCCCAAAATAAAATGCCCTCACTCACAAGACTTAGAAATAGGCTAGGGCTAGGCAATCGATGGGAAAGAAAAGCTCAGGTAAGCTTGCTGCCCTGCCCAGAAAATCCCGCTCCTCTCACAGCGCTGCTCCGCTCTGCAAATAACTGGCAGTGACAGGCTCCTTCCCATAAGGTTTCTGTAAGGTACTTCCCGGGGCAATTGAGCGGTGTAAGCGACGTGATGTCACGTAACCGACGTAGTCACATAAGTTACGCAGAGCGGAGCGGAGCGCTGGTCAATCAGAGGGGAAGAAGGAGGAAATTTAAAAATACTTAACTCTGATTGGTTCCGAACTTCCGGACTTCTCCCCCGGACTTATTTATTGCAATGCAGCTAGCCTGCTGCTGTGAATGGGGTTTTGACTTCCGAGACCCGAATGGCACTGTCACAGGCTTGCGCTCTTTAATAAGTTAAGGAGCAAATGTTAAAAGGGGGAAAATGCCGCTATTTAGGCTTTCTGACCTGGTGCGCCATGAGCAAGTTTTTCAACTTGCTTCATGGTAGGAGCGCGCTGGATAGATGGTAATAGCTGTTTAGTACACCTTACATTATACGACAGATTACTGCTGTTTATTTAATGTGCCCCATTTGTTAGCCTTGTGCCATGTGCCCTGGAAAATTCTGGAGCTGGAGCCGCCACTGGTTCGGGTTACAGACGGTTTCCTGGTAAGAGTGCTGTCTTGGCCTAGCTATTTTTCTCTCCATGTTAACAACCTCCTGGTGGGTACACAGGTGAAAGAAGATGTCACATCAAGGACACCATAGTTTCTTCTGCACCAAGTACATATCTTCCAATCTTCTTAGTGAAATCCTGGTAGTTCTGGATGTGATGTTAGAACTTCCCGACCAATGGCCCTAAGATTTTGGGTAGGTATTTTGCCACCTTGTATGTTACAGATAAGATTGCTGTGACTATAGGTCTTAGTGGTGCCCCTTCCTTATGTATATTTGGGAGTCCATAGATGCATGGATGTGCCTCACCAGGGTAGAGGCATGATCAATGGCTTATCCTTTTGAAGCTGTTGTAGTAAGTCTATGACCCTTTCTTGTAATGTGGTGGGATCCCTTGTTAAGCCTATGTACAATGCTGTTTTGATAACTTACCTAGGGGTTCCTATACATCTTAGCCACAATCCAGTCACACCTTGCATTTAGAAGGTCCTTAACACCTGGTGTGATATGCTAATTGGGACTTTCCAGGTTACATAATTGCCAACAGATAAACCAAAAGGGCGGCAGAATGGCAGATGAGATTCTATGTTGATAAATGTAAAGTGATGCATTTTGGATTTAATAAACCTGTCCACCTACACCATAAATAAACTCGTGTTTAATGAATCTGTAATGGAAAAGATTTGGGGTTTCTGGTAGATAACAGACTTGCTGTATCAAACAATGCAAGATAGAAATGGATAGAGCTAGCAAGATATTGTCTTGTATATGCGGTGCAGTTTTGTAACCATATACAAAAGGGACATCTTGGAAATGGAAGCAGTTCAGACAAGGGCAACTAAATTAATAAGGGGAATGGAGAGGCGTAAATATGCAGGCAGATTAGACAAGTAGGGCTGTTTACATTGAAGAAACAACGTGTTGTGTGGGGATATGATAACCTATAAAAATGTATTAATGGGCCATACATAATTCTGCTGCATTGGTTACTAATAGGTCATATCAGAGGACTCATAGACATCCTTTAAGGTGAAAAAAAAAAGAAGTTTCATCTTCAGGTTAGGAAAGGTTTTCTTACAGTGAGAAGGATGGTGAAACAGTGGGGAGGGGGAGAAGAAGCTGCAGAAGCATGGCCCAAAATCTACCTGAGGCCAGGAGCAGGCAGAGCCCTGCTAGCCTCCTGGTGGGCAGTGTTTTTGGGATTTGGGGGGGGGACTACAGGAGAACCCTATGGAGATGGGATGTGAGGGTAAGGATTACATACACTAAATGGTGGGGCCATTACTGGGGGGGATTATAGTTTGTGGGGGTGGACATGCCCTTTAAGTCCAGTTGATCTAATGAATACAACAGATATACCATGACCGGATAAATGGAGAACCTTCACAAGCATAAAGATCTAGTCCCACTTCTACGTGACAGGAGAGTAATGCCACCTTTGCTTTTCTGATATGTTTTCTGCAGAGAGAACATGCATTGGAAATGTCAAATGTATATCTCTAAAAAGATGCAATACAGAAAATACAAAATGAATCTTTGCTGAAACTTCAAAATCAGAAGCAGCTTTCTTACCTGATACCATTATCAATGTGTTCTACCATCCAACTATTACCTAGGAGAGGATTGCTGTAGGTGATCTTTCCCCATCAGCCAAAACACGACCTTGTTTGGCCAAACGTTAGGCACCAAGAGAAGATGCCACCTTTTCCTACAAATCATGAAGGTGTATGTCCGAGTATTGCTCAGACCTCTTATCCCCCACACCCATTCCTCTGACCATTTTTCTCATTCCCAAACCTCCCCCCCCCCCCCAATAACCACACCACACTTCATTCCGAGAGGAAAGGAATAATGGCCACTTTATGTGTGACAAATTAACAATATCTTTTAACTTTATTAACATTTACATTTACATAACAATCATATAACAATAAATAACTATTATCCATTAACCTTTTGCTAGCAATGTGTTCCACTTCACCATAAACCAAGCCTCCCGCCCGTTCCACCTTTCCAGCCCAGGAGGCACCACAATAAATTCACCAACAGTCTCCCCTGGGGCCCCTATTTACCCATGGATGGTAATTATTATTCCCCATCCTTTGGGGAATGCATCAACTCTTCCAGCCCTCCTCTAGGGCTATTACCCTATTAACATTGCTAGCTGCCGCCATCTCTTACCCTTACCAAATTGGCGCCTGCCGTTTAGCTCCACCCCCTTTTCCACTTCACTTCCTGCCTGCCCTACTATCTTCTACTTCTCTTTCTCTCCCCACTCCCCCCATCCTTCTGCCTCCGTCCTACCCCGTCATGTGCTCCTCCTGCTATTCGGCAGTTCTTCCTTTTGCTTTACCTATGGACAATTAGAAGAAAACAAAAAAATTAGTCCGACCGGTCCACGTCCTTCTGATTTGTAGCAATACTATTTTTTAAAGCTAATTGAACATACCTAGCTTTCCCACTCTGGGTTTTTAAAACAATCCTCATTGAAAAGACCAGGTCTCCATGACGCTGCCAAGCATGTGGGATGTCATAATCTACATCCCACCCCCAGAAATGCCAAGATGTTCCAACAGCTCAAATATATTATATAACAGGATCACAAAATTATAATTCTGTGGTAGGATTGAGACATTCTTAATATTTGTTATAAAAACGTAAATGTATTGTAGTGAATATTGATTAAAGGACAATTATACTCACTCCCCCTCGTCCTTTCCCCCCACTCCCGCAAAATACCAGGGTGAGGACCTAAAACGCTAAGTCCTCACCTCTGGGTACTTTACACAAGTCCTGAAGTACGTACTTGTAATCTCCCTCGTCGCTCCGGTCCGATCCTCCCCACTGCACTTTTGAGTGACAGGTCGCGAGGCAGCCAATGGGAAGTACACGCTCTGCAAGGAGGCGTCTTCCCATTGGCTGCCTCCCGGATGTCACTGACAGTGCCAGTGGGGAGGATCAGACCGGAGCGACGAGGGGAGGATTACAAGTAAGTACTTCAGGACGGTGTTGTTAAAGTACCCAGAGGTGAGGACTTAGCGTTTTAGATCTCACCTGGGATTTGCAGGAGTGCATCGGGGGGAAATGGTGAGTATAATTGTCCTTTAATAAAAAAAAGCAAACAAATGGACCACCCACACCTTGGTATAAAAGGAGGAAATATTCCCATTATTACTTCTCATATATAAATTGCTTTTAAAGGGGGGAACTGTGGCCCAAAAATTACTTTAGGTAAATTGATAGGAATTGCTCTCCTGAGAATTTTTGCAATTTATTCATAGTTTATTTTACATAGTTTGAAGATTATTACATTTATGTGTGTTGAGAGGGCAGCTAAACATCAGCTTTTCCAATCCAGAGGCACACATCCGGGACATAGGGGGATCTGCAAAATAAGAAAACATGGCCTAGAAAAAACTGAACTTAGCCCAGAGATCCGCCCCCGACTGGACCGTTTTGGACACATCATGCATCGTTTCTGTTTAGGTTGCATTCTATTTCTATGCTTTTCTATTAGGAGTATAGTTACTTTAATATATGACCATATCCTGCACAAATTTGACCAGATTAAAACAAAAATTTTTAAAACTGTCCAATTCCTAAAAGACCCTACCGTCTATAGAAAAGTTCCAATCTCTGGACTTGGGGTGGGTCTAATTTTATGCGCATTGCATACAGATTGGTTTAAAGGATCCAGAAGGATTTTAGATGTTTATTGTGTTTGGTCCTGAACTTTTTTTACAGTAATACACATGGGGCCAAACCGTGCTGATTGTACAATTCGCAATTGGGAGATAATACCAGATCAGTGAAGGACATCCTATATACTAAAAGTCGCTGTAAATATGCATGGGAAGCTGGACCCATTTGCTCGAGCACTGCATCACAATGTGGGAGGGAAGGAGAGATGGTGTGGCGTGGACGGAGCGTGCGGGGGAGTGCATGAGCGCACAGGGTTTGCTAGTAGAAACATATTTGGGAAACATTCTTGGCATCAGAGATTTGTTCTTTCAACATTTCTTCAGTTGCAGAATGTTAAAGACAAGTAAAAGTCCTCAAATAAAAAAATATTTATAGGTTAATCATCATGCCAAACCTGGACAATAGTTCTTAGAAAGCTGAAAGAAAATAGACCAACCATGCTGCCGCATGTAGCTGTGGCCCCTTGTTTTGTCTTCCCTAGTTCTTCCAGTTAGCAACTGGCAGCCATAGATGTGACAGTTGAAGTCACAGCCAATGCCCTTAATTTAATCCCCTAGCTGCCTTTCTCTGAACACATGCTCAACGGGAGATGTAATAAAAGTGCTTTATTGTTAAAAATGGTGCTAATTTGGCCCACCCAATCAGATGTTATTTACCCTTTGATAGCTAACATTGATTGGTTGGGGTGATTGGTTGGGGCAAAATTAGCACCATTTAACATAAAGCTTTTTATTATATCTCCCTGAAAGCACAGACTGGTGGTGTGTCTTCCAGTGTATAGGGTAAGGATAGTTGCTGTGTATTAAACAGGCCATACATAAGGAGAACATAGAGTAGTTATAATGTAAAGTTTTGAATGTTGGCTAGAAATTAATTCTTCAACACAAGCCAATCAAGTTGTAACTGCAGTGAACCGACACTGATTGGCTGCTGTAGATATCAGACACAGACAAACCTTTGCCCCCAAGACCGTTTCAGTTACCTTGCTATCCCGTGGTGAATAATCACTTTCTACCATAACTCCCCCAGGCTCTCCACCATACCTGCATGCCACTGGGACCTGGAACAGTCTCAAACCAACTTCTTCCACTTCACAACATTCCTTTCCTGGCTGATTTGCTGACTGAAGAGGCAGGGGCTTCTTGGGAAGGGAGGGAGGTTACCCAATAATCAGATGCTTAGGGAAGAGAGAAATTTTATTGTCTGTTTTTTATTTTCGTGTGTGACACTAAGTAATGTGCACTGATCAAATAAAACGGGCATGACACTACATCTCCCAGGTGCCTTTGCAGTTTTGGAAGTATAAGTTGCAGTATATTCTGAATGTTGTGCAATTTACCAATAAAATGTCACTTCTGCGGGATAGGAAGCAGACATCAGGGAGTGGATCGCTCCGAAACCAGGAGTCAGTCACAGCGGGTTTATATCAACTTCTATTTTATTCAAAACCACACACATAGCATCAAACAGGCCAAATATAACGGAGGTGCAACCCAAACAGTGGTCTTATGCATTTCACGGACGTCATGCCGCTTCAATCAGAGAACTCACTGAGGGATAGGGATTTTCCCAATGATTCCTACTCCCTTAAATACCCACGGTGATTCACCTCCTCTCTGCGCAAATCAGAGCTTTACTGTGTGTTCCCATAATCCGCCCATAGTTCACATGTCAGTGGTCACGGGAGCTACAGAACACTACCCATTTCGTCTTCCGAACTACAGAGCACTCCAATGGGCTGCCAGGGGTAGCTGACACACTCTGCATTGGTCAGACAGGGAGCTACAGAACACTCCCATTGGTTGCCAGGGAGCTACAGTATACACCCATTGGTCTGCCTGAGAGCTACTACTTAACACTCCCATGGTCTGCCAGGAAGCTACAGAAAATTAAAATTGGTCTGCCAGGGAGGCTACAGTACACGCCAAGGTCTGCCAGGAGCTACAGAACACTCCCATTGTTACCTGGGAGACTACACTGAAACACCCCATTGGTCTGCCTAGGACCTAATGAACACTCCCCCATTGGTCTGCCAGGGGGGACCAATGAACCACTCCTATTGGTCTGCAGGAATCTACCAAACACTCTCATTGGTCTGCCGGGGAGCTACCGAACACTCCCATTGGTGATGCCAGGGAGCTACTGAACACTCCAATTGGTCTGCCAGGGAGCTGCTGAACACACCCATTGGTCTGCCAGGGAGCTATGAACACACCCATTGGTCTGCCAGGGAGCTAGGCCAGCCCTATTAAACAGTTTATGTAAGGAGGAGCATGCAGCTGATTGGCAGTATTACTTGGTGAGGGACAAGATAGCGCCAGGGCTGTCAGCGCTGCTTTGCACAACATAACTAAAGTCATTTCTTGTGTACTCATATAGTCCTGCTCTGTGATGGAGACCAGGGTGTCTGTCCCTTTGGCTGGACTTTGAGTAGCTGCACTATCACAGGAAGGATCTAGAGGGAACTGGGTTAAGTCTTTGTGGTGGACCCATAATAAGTTCAATTTTGACACTGGCTGCGATTCAGGGAAGTGGAATAAATTCCCCATTACACTGCCGGCAAGATAGAGAGACATAATACTGCAGTAATCCCCAGTAATCCAGTCCAAATTGAAGCCATATTGTGGGACAAAGGACTAAAACTACATATTTCCAAACCAGTGTGCTTGATACAGTTACATATATCTGCTTCATGGGGTTGTAAACACTGGGAGAGGTGGTGCATGGATATAAAAACATGTTGATTCATTATTAAAGACGGGCATCACTGTCTCCCTTAAATAGAATGAATGATATATTAAAGTAATAAAACTCCCCGGGTGCTCCGTCACAATGGATAATGAACATCACAGAGGAGCTACATTAAACACATCTGTTGTTTTTTGCTACATAATAATAGAATATAGTTTAACATTATTTTTTACAAAGATTTTACTTGTAATGAGGGTCTATAGAGTTAGTCAACCTCACTCCTAATATATCAAGGCACGCCACAAATATGGCTCGTTATCTTGTTTATTATAGTATTACTGTATTACATATAGTTACATAGTATTGAACAGAATAAAAACATGTCATCTTGTCCAACCGTTGAGCTATCCCTGGGTAATTATATTATTATTATGTTGTTGTTTGATTTATGATAGCGCCACAATCTTCTGTAGCGCTTATAAATTAATGTACTCATTTATATTCAGTGCAACCGAAGCAGCTCAAAAATCTAAGGCAACATTTATCGTAGACACATACACTCTTCAGTATGTTTTACTGATTGGGGGACAACCAGCAGGAAACCCAAAACCACGCACGTGCGAGGAGAACATACAAACTCTTGCAATGTGGTCTCCAGGTGGATCCGTCGAACTCGGGTATTAACATTCTGATGTACCTGCCAACCTGCTTCTCAACTTCTAAGCAGACACACCAGCCATGCCCCGAGACCACCCTGGCCATACCCAGAACTTTGAGTTGTCTCCACCCATGGAACAAAACTTGTTGAAAAATAAGGTTTTTCCACCGTGAATATGACCAAGGGCGGTTGTGTGTCATCTCATAACCAAAATAACAGCAAAGATGGTAATAGACAGCGTGCCACTTCATTTAAAAAACAAAACTATATTAAGTATTTAAAATGTTTTTTAAATAACAGACATGGAAAGGACGATTTCTTGGTTATTCCTATTTAATGGTTTATGCACAAGCATTGGCACCCGATCACATGATACCTCACTGTACTTAGACACGGGTCATGTGACTGTGACCAAACTGTCATATTGGCAGTTGAGCTTTCGGTTGTTTCTGGTGGTGGAGTTGCTCAAATTTAGCTTTTGAAGAGATTTTGCGACTTTGGGATTGATTTATGCGATTTGGAAGCTATTAAAGATAGACAAAAAAGAAGAAGAGGGAATAACGACAAAGAGTAAATCTCGAACTGAAGAAAGACGACAAAGTATACCATCTCGACTGAAGATAAAAAAGTCGACACAAAAAGTCAACACCTCGCTGAGAAGAAGACAAAAAGAGTAAAACATCGACACTGATAAGGTAGACGACAAAATAAAAAGTCAACATCTCGCTGATAGTAGACGACCAAAGAGTAACTCCGACTGATAAGTTAGACGGGACAAATGTAACAGATATAATTATATCAGAAATAACAAAATGGGTAACAACGGCACCAACACATCCATACGGGACAACGATCTGTTTCATAAGCACGTTTACCAAACAAGGCACTAGATCAACAATTTATGAGAAAAACTGGAACGTGGTGGAAGCGGACCCCAAACTTAGGGACATTTTGGGAGAAGGTCTAGATTCTCTATAGGAAGGCTCGTAATGCGGACCTATCTATCACCATCCCTGTTTAAAAACTCCACCTATAGTACCACCTCTACTTGGTTGGAACCATTGGGATCATATAAATGTGGAACTCCAGATGTATGTCCTGCAATACATCTCAGTACCACGGATTTTGTGAGCAGTCAGACGGGCCATAATACAAAATTGGTAGGTTTTTTTTATTGGTTGTTTGTTTTTTTATCTCAATTGCCGCTCATATAATGTAATTTATCTTGCCACTTGTCAATGTGGCAGCCAATATGTGGGTAAGACCACTAGATTGGCTACTAGAAGAATAATGGAACATATTAATGCAACAAAGAGACAGGATCATAAATCAGCCATAGCGGACCACCTTCTGACACAGCATGGTGGATCTTTGTGTATCAAATTTCAACTGATTGATAAAATTAGAATGTCTGTCAGAAAGGGCGATTGGCACCGGGAATTGCTTCGTAAAGAAGCGTTCTGGATGCACCATTTGAAAACCATCACGCCATTGGGCCTCAATGCAGATTTTGAACTAAATTGCTTTGTGGATTGATTTGCTCTTTTTCCTTAATAATTTTGGGTTCCGCTCCTAACTTTTTCCAACACAGTTCACAGTGTATATTTAAATCAGAATTCAATGCTACATATGACGATATAACATAATTATGTGATCTTACTCTATATATTTTATATGTATACGGTTTTCTTATATCTCTGTAAGTGTGTTTTATTTTATATTGTGTCATCTTTACTGTATTATGTATAACCTTCATGTCGGTGTGTAATTTACCAGAGTGACTGGTTACTTTGTATGTATCGTAACTGCATCAGTCTCTATGTATACATCTGTTTATGATTGCAGCCGGATTTTTAGTGGGTTGGAGCCTTTTCATTGGTTACTCACCCTTACATATTCCGGCGAGATTCTCCCCCTGTGGTCTCTGATGAAGCGGAAGTAAACGCGAAACGTGTCAGGCCACGCCCCTTCCCCTTGGCGTCTTCCCTGTCCATGAAGTCCGATGCAGTACTGTTTGCTGGTTTTAACATTTTGTAATAAACGTGAAGTTTTATCTACTTAACTGGTTTGAGACACGTTTTGGCTCGGATGTATCTCGCTGCTCCCTACACAACTTATTGCATTTCCTTACTACGTATTCGGTGAGGTCGGACCGACTTGGGAGCGTCTGGAGATCCCGGCAGTCATTAACACCTGTGGTGTAGCTCCCCACAGTAAGTAGACAATCTATTCTAATTTGTATCTATCTATCTCTGCTATCTATCTATCTCTTCTATCTGTCTATCTATCTCTGCTATTTATCTATCTCTGCTATCTATCTATATTATCTATCTATCTATCTCTTCTATCTGTCTATCAATCTATCTCTGATATTTATCTATCTCTGCTATCTATCTCCGCTATCTATCTATCTCTGCTATCTATCTATCTATCTATCTCTGCTATCTATCTCTCTGCTATCTATCTATCAATCTCTGCTATCTGCTATCTATCTATCTCTATCTGTCTATCTATCTATCTATCTAATCTGTCTATCTATCTCTGCTATCTATCTATCTCTGCTATCTATAATCTATCTATCTATCTAGCTATCTAGCTATCTATCTATCTCTTCTATCTATCTCTGCTATCTATCTCTCTGCTATCTATCTCTCTCTGCTATCTATCTATCAATCTCTGCTATCTGCTATCTATCTATCTCTCTCTGCTATCTATCTCTCTCTCTCTATCTATCTATCTATCTATCTATCTATCTATCTATCTATCTTATATCTACTTCTATATCTTCTATCTATCTCTATCTGCTCTATCTGTCTATTCTATCTATATATATCTATCTGTCTATCTAACTCTGTCTATCTATCTATCCTGCTATCTATCTTCTTTAAATCTAATCTATTTCTCTGCTATCTATCTATCTATCTATCTATTCTATCTATCTATCTATATCTATCTATCTATCTATCTATCTATCTATCTCTGCTATCTATCTATATCTATACTATCTCTGCTATCTATCTATCTCTTCTATCTATCTCTGCTATCTATCTATATATCTATCTATCTATCTATATCTATACTTATCTCCTTCTATCTATCTCATCTCTATTATTATCCTATCTATCATCTACTATCTATCTATCTATCTATCTATTTATATTCTATATACATCTATCTATCTATCTATCTCTGCTACTATCTTTCTCTTATATATGCTATCTATCTCTCTATATCTGCTATCTATCTCTGCTATATCTCTCTCTGCTATCTATCATATCTACTATTTTTCTTTACTATCTGCTATCTATCTATCTCTGCTATCATTATTTCTGTATCTATCTATCTTATCTATCTATCTATCTATCTATCTATCTATCTATTATCTATCCTGCTATTATAATCTATCTCTCTATCTCTTCTACTATCTCTGCTATCTATCTATCTATCTATCTATCTATCTATCTATCTATCTATATGTCTATCTATCTATCTCTGCTATCTATTATTTCTCTCTATATATCTGCTATCATCTATCTATATCTGTACTATATCTATTATCGCTATCTATCTGCTGCATCTATCTCTCTCTGCTATCTATCTATATCTACTATTTATCTTGCTATCTTGCTGTCTATCTATCTATCTATCTATCTATCTATCTATCTATCTATCTATCTCTCTATATCTGCTATCTATCTCTGCTATCTATCTATCTTTGCTATCTCTGCTATCTATATCTGCTATCTATCTGTCTATCTCTCTCTGCTATCTATCTATCTATCTATCTCTCTATCTCGCTATCTCTGCTATCTCTGCTATCGATCTCTGCTACCTATCTCTGCTATCTATCTATCTCTGCTATCTATCTATTTCTGCTATCTATCTATCACTACTATCTATCTATCGATCTATCTGATATTTATCTATCTCTGCTATCTATCTATCATCTATCTATCTACCTACCTACCTATCTACCTTTCTATCATCTATCTATCTCTGTCTATCTATCTATCTATCTCCCTACCTACCTACCACCCACCCTGCTGCCAGGAAGGAGTTTCAGCACTCCTAAAACAATTTAGCGGGCAACTTAATTTTTAAAAAAAAATTCCCTTACTGTAACCGACCGGTGAACCCAACTTCCGGCTTCTGTCCTCGCCCCGAGTGGATGAGACAAATGAGGGACACCCAGCATGGCAAGGAGGGTAGTACAGCAAGGAGGGTAGTACAGCAAAGCTGTGTAGAAGACAGACACACACACACACTACCCGAAACCGGCGCTGCTGCTGACTCCGAGTCCCGCTTGATTCCGGCGCTTACCCGAACTTCCGGCGCTGCTGAGTCCCGCTCGCGGCTGGGGGAAAATGCCGCCTTTTTTCCCCAAAAAACACAGACAGTACAATGACGCCATGAACAACTTTTTCAAGTTGCGTCATGGTAGGAGCGGCGCTGACTGTAGAATAAAAGACGTTGGCCAAAAGATTTGTAAGCCCTGCTACAACATCAAGGTAGACTCTTTCAACAGGGCCCTAACTAACCTAACTATTCTAACCACCGTGTCTGGGTGCAATTACCATAGATAAGAACAGGTGTGTCAGAACCTGAACCAAAGCGTTTCAGCCACAGTCAAGGCTGGCGTCATGGTCATGGTTCTCTTTTAATCTATATATATATATATAGCTTAACATTGAAGATGACTCCCGGGATTTTGAAGAACAAACAAATGGCTTTATTCCGCCATAGTTATAACTATGGCGGAATAAAACCGTTGTT
Source organism: Hymenochirus boettgeri (assembly GCA_019447015.1). Lineage (NCBI taxonomy): Eukaryota > Metazoa > Chordata > Amphibia > Anura > Pipidae > Hymenochirus > Hymenochirus boettgeri. The sequence goes on along the minus strand of CM033470.1, from coordinate 206,906,964 downwards.
TGTTCTTCAAAATCCTGTGAGTGCGTCTTCAATATTAAGCTATATGTTTTATGACACAGACGGCACCCGGGTCTAACTACAGCAGGAGAGTGTACGCCGTACAAAAAACACTCAATACAAGGATTGTGGAAGCACTCCAATTAGGCTAAATTACAACTACATTTAGCGGAAGTGCTACTGATCTGGTCAAATATTTATACAAACATAGAAAAGATAATCAATGCACATTCCTAGGCCCCATACAATATCATATTATCTGCACACTAGCATAAATTATAAACATAGAAAAGATAATCAATGCACATTCCTAGGCCCCATACAATATCATATTATCTTCACACTGGCATACATTATAAACATAGAAAAGATAATCAATGCACATTCCTAGGCCCCATACAATATCATGTAATCTGCACACTGGCATACATTATCAACAAAGGAGTTTTAGAAGTGAAAAACCTTCCAACCATGTCAAGGTAATCCCAGTCCAACTGCCTGGGTGCTACTGAAGGATCCACCGGTTTAGATGAAGACATATCAGAGCACTCCAAGGTCTCCCTGGGACTGAAAAGTTGCCACTTGTGTGAATAAACTCACTATATATATATATATATATATATATATATATATATATAAAGATATATAGATATATATATATATATATATATATATATATATATATATATAAAGCAGCTTGGACCAAATAAATAATTATAATCATAAATTCATACCAGACAGATTTCCTTCAGGGACCAGGCTTCAGCTCCTCCAGATATCCTGGTTCGACCACACGTCCTTCCAGATGTCCTCAGTGAGTCTCGAAACTCTTGAATGGTGATCCTTCTCCACCACAGGCCCTAGTCCCAGGGGCGTAACTAGAACTTAGTGAGCCCCCCAGCAAAATTTTGGATGGGGCCCCCCATGCCATTCTCTATCTATCACTCCATCTATCTATCTCTCCATCTATCTGTCTCTCCATCTATCTATCTCTCCATCTATCTATCTATCTATCTAACGCTATCTATCACTGTATCTATCTATCACTCCATCTATCTATCTATCTGTCTGTCTGTCTATCTATCACTATCTATCCATCCATTCATCTATCTCTCTCTCTCTATCATCTAGCTATCTAGCTATCTATTTATCTATCATACTATCTATATATCTATCTATCACTATCTATCTATCTATCATACTATCTATCTATCATACTATATATCACTATCTATCATCTCTCTATCATCTGTCTGTCTATCATCTGTCTGTCTGTCTATCTATCTGTCTATCTATCTATCTATCTATCTATCTATCTATCTATCACTCTCTCTGTCTGTTTGTCTATCTATCTATCACTCCATCTACTTATCTATCTAGCTATCTATCACCCCATCTATCTATCTATCTATCTATCTATCTATCTATCTAGCTAGCTAGCTAGCTAGCTAGCTATCTTCTATCATCTATCTTCTATCATCCATCTATCTATCTATCTATCTAATTTATGTGCCAGCACACGCAAAAAACCACCACAATAAAAGCCCAGCCATCATCAGCACATTCACGCTCTAGAGACCCCCTGCTCTAAATTCCCCTCCCAAAGGCACAACCAGACCCCCCTTCCCCCTCTCTCCCCCCCAAAATAAAATGCCCTCACTCACAAGACTTAGAAATAGGCTAGGGCTAGGCAATCGATGGGAAAGAAAAGCTCAGGTAAGCTTGCTGCCGCTGCCCAGAAAATCCCGCTCCTCTCACAGCCTGCTGCTCCGCTCTGCAAATAACTGGCAGTGACAGGCTCCTTCCCATAAGGTTCTGTAAGGTACTTCCCGGGGCATTGAGCGTGTAAGCGACGTGATGTCACGTAACCGACGTAGTCACATAAGTTACGCAGAGCGGAGCGGAGCGCTGGTCAATCAGAGGGGAAGCAGGAGGAAATTTTAAAAATACTTAACTCTGATTGGTTCCGAACTTCCGGACTTCTCCCCCGGACTTATTTATTGCAATTTGCAGCTAGCCTGCTGCTGTGAATGGGGTTTTGACTTCCGAGACCCGACTGGCACTGTCACAGGCGCTTGCGCTCTTTAATAAGTTAAGGAGCAAATGTTAAAAGGGGGAAAATGCCGCCTATTTAGGCTTTCTGACCTGGGTGCCGCCATGAGCAAGTTTTTCAACTTGCTTCATGGTAGGAGCGGCGCTGGATAGATGGTAATAGCTGTTTAGTACACCTTACATTATACTGACAGATTACTGCTGTTTATTTAATGTGCCCCATTTGTTAGCCTTTGTGCCATGTGCCCTGGAAAATTCTGGAGCTGGAGACGCCACTGGTTCTGGGTTACAGATCGGTTTTCCTGGTAAGAGTGCTGTCTTGGCCTAGCTATTTTCTCTCCATGTTAACAACCTCCTTGGTGGGTACACAGGTGAAGAGAGATGTCACATCATAGGACACCATAGTTTCTTCTGCACCAAGTACTATATCTTCAATCTTCTTAGTGAAATCCTGGTAGTTCTGGATGTGATGTTTAGAACTTCCGACCAATGGCCCTAAGATTTTGGGTAGGTATTTTGCCACCTTGTATGTTACAGATAAGATGCTGCTGACTATAGGTCTTAGTGGTGCCCCTTCCTTATGTATATTTGGGAGTCCATAGATGCATGGATGTGCCTCACCAGGGTAGAGGCGATGATCAATGGCTTTATCCTTTTGAAGCTGTTGTAGTAAGTCTATGAGCCTTTTCTTGTAATGGCTGGTGGGATCCCTTGTTAAAGCCTCATGTACAATGCTGTTTTGATAACTTACCCTAGGGGTTCCTATAACACCTCTTAGCCACAATCCAGTCACACCTTGCATTTAGAAGGTCCTTAACACCTGGATGTGATATGCTAATTGGGACTTTCCAGGTTACATAATTGCCAACCTAGATAACCAAAATGGGCGGCAGAATGGCAGATGAGATTCTATGTTGATAAATGTAAAGTGATGCATTTTGGATTTAATAATCCCTGTGCCACCTACACCATAAATAACTCTGTGTTAAATGAATCTGTAATGGAAAAAGATTTGGGGTTTCTGGTAGATAACAGACTTAGCTGTATCAAACAATGCAAGATAGAAATGGATAGAGCTAGCAAGATATTGTCTTGTATATGCGGTGCAGTTTTGGAATCCCATATACAAAAGGGACATCTTGGAAATGGAAGCAGTTCAGACAAGGGCAACTAAATTAATAAGGGGAATGGAGAGGCGTAAATATGCAGGCAGATTAGACAAGTTAGGGCTGTTTACATTGAAGAAACAACGTTTGTGTGGGGATATGATAACCTTATACAAATGTATTAATGGGCCATACAATAAATTCTCTGCTGCATTGGTTACTAATAGGTCATATCAGAGGACTCATAGACATCCTTTAAGGTTGAAAAAAAAGAAGTTTCATCTTCAGGTTAGGAAAGGTTTCTTTACAGTGAGAATGGTGAAACAGTGGGGAGGGGGGAGAAGAGCTGCAGTAAGCATGGCAAAAATCTACCTGAGGCCAGGTAGCAGGCAGAGCCCTGCTAGCCTCCTGGTGGGCAGTTTTTGGGACTTTGGGGGGGGACTACAGGAGAACCCTATGGAGCTGGGATGTGAGGTAAGGATTACACTACACTACATGGTGGGGCCATTACTGGGGGGGATTATAGTTTTGGGGGTGGACATGCCCTTTAAGTCCAGTTGATCTAACTGAATACAACAGATATACCATGACCTGGATAAATGAGAACCTTCACAAGCATAAAGATCTAGTCCCACTTCTACGTGACAGGAGAGTAATGCCACCTTTGCTTTTCTGATATGTTTTCTGCAGAGAACATGCATTTGGAAATGTCAAATGTATATCTCTAAAAAGATGCAATACAGAAAATACAAATGAATCTTTGCTGAAACTTCAAATCAGAAGCAGCTTTCTTACCTGATACCATTATCAATGTGTTCTACCCATCCACTATTACCTAGGAGAGGAGTTGCTGTAGGTGATCTTTCCCCATCAGCCAAAACACGACCTTGTTTGGCCAAACGTTAGGCACCAAGAGAAGATGCCACCTTTTCCTACAAATCATGACAGGTGTATGTCCGAGTATTGCTCCAGACCTTTATCCCCCACCCCATTCCTCTGACCATTTTCTCTCATCCCAAACCCCCCCCCCCCCCCCCCCAAATAACCACACCACACTTCTATTTCCGAGAGGAAAGGAATAATGGCCACTTTATTGTGACAAATTAACAATATCTTTTAACTTTATTAACATTACATTTACATAACAATCATATAACAATAAATAACTATTATCCATTAACCTTTTTGCTAGCAATGTTTTCCACTTCACCATAAACCAAGCCTCCCGCCGTTCCACCTTTTCCAGCCCAGGAGGCACCACAATAAATTCACCACCAGTCTCCCCTGGGGCCCCTATTTACCCCATGGAGGTAATTATTATTCCCCATCCTTTTGGGGAATTGCATCACTCTTCCAGCCCTCCTCTAGGGCTATTACCCTATTAACATTGCTAGCTGCCGCCACTCTCTTACCCTTACCAAATTGGCGCCTGCCTGTTTAGCTCCACCCCCTTTTCACTTCACTTCCTGCCTGTCCCTACTATCTTCTACTTCTCTTTCTCCTCCCCACTCCCCCCATCCTTCTGCCTCCGTCCTACCCCGTCATGTGCTCCTCCTGCTATTCTGCAGTTCTTCCTTCTGCTTTACCTATGGACAATTAGAAGAAAACAAAAAAATTAGTCCAGACCGGTCCACGTCCTTCTGATTTGTAGCAATACTATTTTTTAAAGCTAATTGAACATACCTAGCTTTCCCACTCTGGGTTCTTAAAACAATCCTCATTGAAAACTACCAGGTCTCCATGACGCTGCCAAGCATGTGGGATGTCATAATCTACATCCCACCCCCAAGAAATGCCAAGATGTTCCAACAGCTCAAATATATTTATATAACAGGATCACAATAATTATAATTCTGTGGTAGGATTGAGACATTCTTAATATTTGTTATAAAAACGTAAATGTATTGTAGTGAATATGATTAAAGGACAATTATACTCACCTCCCCCTCGTTCCTTTCCCCCCACTCCTGCAAAGTACCCAGGGTGAGGACCTAAAACGCTAAGTCCTCACCTCTGGGTACTTTACACAAGTCCTGAAGTACGTACTTGTAATCTCCCTCGTCGCTCCGGTCCAATCCTCCCCACTGGCACTTTGAGTGACAGGTCGCGAGGCAGCCAATGGGAAGACACGCTCTGCAAGGAGGCATGTCTTCCCATTGGCTGCCTCCCGGACTGTCACTGACAGTGCCAGTGGGGAGGATCAGACCGGAGCGACGAGGGAGATTACAAGTAAGTACTTCAGGACTTGTGTAAAGTACCCAGAGGTGAGGACTTAGCGTTTTAGGTCCTCACCCTGGGTACTTTGCAGGAGTGCATCGGGGAAATGGTGAGTATAATTGTCCTTTAATAAAAAAAAGCAAACAAATTGCCACCACACCCTTGGTATAAAAGGAGGAATATTTCCCATTATTTACTTCTCATATATAAATTGCTTTTAAAGGGGAACTGTGGTCCAAAAATTACTTTAGGTAAATTGATAGGAATTGCTCTCCTGAGAATTTTTGCAATTTATTTTCATAGTTTATTTTACATAGTTTTGAAGATATTTACATTTATGTGTGTGATATGGCAGCTAACATCAGCCTTTTTCCAATCCAGAGGCACACATCCGGACATAGGGGGATCTGCAAAATTAAGAAACAATGGCCTAGAAAAAACTGAACTTAGCCCAGAGATCCGCCCGACCGGCCGTTTTGGACACATCATGCATCGTTTCTGTTTAGGTTGCATTTCTATTTCTATTGCTTTTCTATTATGAGATAGTTATCCTTTAATATATGACCATATCCTGCACAAATTTGACCAGATTACAACCAAAATTTTTAAAACTGTCCAATTCCTAAAAGACCCTACCGTCTATAGAAAAGTCCAATCTCTGGAACTTGGGGGTGGGTCTACATTTTATTGCGCATTGCATACAGATTGTGTTTAAAAGGATCCAGAAGGATTTTAGATGTTTATTGCTGGTTTGGTCCTGAACTTTTTGTTTACAGTAAATACACATGGCTGGCCAAACCGTGCTGATTCTACAATTCGCACTTGGGCAGATAATACCAGATCAGTGAAGGACATCCTATATACTAAAAGTCTGCTGTAAATATGCATGGACGCTGGACCCATTTGCTCGAGCACTGCATCACAATGTGGGAGGGATGGAGGAGGTGTGCGTGGAGGGAAGCGTGCCGGGGGAGTGCGTGCGCCACAGGGTTTGCTAGTAGAACATATTTGGAACATTCTTGGCATCAGAGATTTGTTCTTTCAACATTTCATTCAGTTGCAGAATGTTAAAGACAAGTCAAGTCCTCAAATAAAAAAATATTTATAGGTTAATCATCATGCCAAACCTGCAATAGTTAGAAAGCTGAAAGAAATAAGACCAACCATGCTGCGCTATGTGCTGTGGCCCCTGTTTTGTCTTCCTAGTTCTTCCAGTTAGCAACTGGCAGCCATAGATGTGACAGTTGAAGTCACAGCCAATGCCTTAATTTTAATCCCCTAGCTGCCTTTCTCTGAAACATGCTCACAGGGAGATGTAATAAAAGTTCTTATTGTTAAAAATGGTGCTAATTTTGCCCCACCCAATCAGATGTTATTTACCATTTGATAGCTAACATCTGATTGGTTGGGGTGATTGGTTGGGGCAAAATTAGCACCATTTTTAACAATAAAGCTTTTTATTATATCTCCCTGAAAGCACAGCCTGGTGTTGTGGTTCCAGTGTCTAGGGTAAGGATAGTTGCTGTGTATTACATACAGGCCATACCATAAGGAGACATAGAGTAGTTTATAATGTAAAGTTTTGAATGTTGGCCTAGAAATTAATCTTCAACAGCCAATCAGATGTTTGTAACTGCAGTGAACCGACACCTGATTGGCTGCTGTAGATTATCAGACACAGACTAAACCTTTTGCCCCCAAGACCGTTTCAGTTACCTTGCTATCCCGTGTTGAATAATCACTTTCTACCATAACTCCCCCAGGCTCTCCACCTACCTGCATGTCCACTGGGACCTGGTACAGTCTCACCAACTTCTTCACTTCACACATTCCTTTCCTGGCTGATTTGCTGACTGAAGAGGCAGGGCTTCTTGGGAAGGGGAGGTACCCAATAATCAGATGCTTAGGGAAGAGAGAAATTTTTATTGTCTGTTTTTATTTTCGTGTTGTGACACTAAGTAATGTGCACTGATCAAATAAAACGGGATGAACTACATCTCCCAGGTGCCTTTGCAGTTTGTGGAAGATATAAGTTGCAGTATATCTGAATGTCTGTGCAATTTACCAATAAATGTCACTTCTGCAGGGATAGGAAGCAGACATCAGGGAGTGGATCGCTCCGAAACCAGGAGTCAGTCACAGCGGGTTATATCAACTTCTATTTTATTCAAACCACACACATATGCATCAACAGGCCAAATATAACGGAGGTGCAACCAAACAGTGGTCTTATGCATTTCACGGCGTCACTGCCGCTTCATCAGAGACTCACTGAGGGAGAGGATTTTCCCATGAATCCTACTCCCTTAAATACCCACGGTGATTCACCTCCTCTCTGCGCAAATCAGAGCTTTACTGTGTGTTCCCATAATCCCGCCTATAGTTCACCTTCATTGGTCTACCCGGGAGCTACAGAACACTCCCATTCGTCTTCCCGAAAGCTACAGAGCACTCCCATTGGTCTGCCAGGGAGCTACTGAACACTCTCATTGGTCAGCCAGGGAGCTACAGAACACTCCCATTGGTTTGCCAGGGAGCTACAGTATACACCCATTGGTCTGCCTGAGAGCTACTACTTAACACTCCCATTGGTCTGCCAGGAAGCTACAGAACATTACCATTGGTCTGCCAGGGAGCTACAGTACACGCCCACAGGTCTGCCAGGGAGCTACAGAACACTCCCATTGGTCTGCCTGGGAGCTACTACTGAACACTCCCATTGGTCTGCCTAGGACCTACTGAACACTCCCATTGGTCTGCCAGGGAGCTAATGAACACTCCTATTGGTCTGCCAGGAATCTACCAAACACTCTCATTGGTCTGCCTGGGAGCTACCGAACACTCCCATTGGTCTGCCAGGGAGCTACTGAACACTCCCATTGGTCTGCCAGGGAGCTGCTGAACACACCCATTGGTCTGCCAGGGAGCTACTGAACACACCCATTGGTCTGCCAGGGAGCTAGGCCAGCCTATCAACCTGGTTTATGTAAGGAGGAGCATGCAGCTGATTGGCAGTATTACTTTGGTGAGGGACAGATAGCGCAGGGTGTCAGCGCTGCTTTGCACAACATAACTAAAGTCATTTCCTTGTGTCCATATAGTCCTGCTCTGTGATGGAGACCAGGGTGTCTGTCCCCTTTGGCTGGACTTTGAGTAGCTGCACTATCACAGGAAGGGATCTAGAGGGACTGGGTTAAGTCTTTTGTGGACCCATAATAAGTTCAATTTCTGACACTGGCTGGATTCAGGGAAGTGGAATAAATTCCCCATTACACTGCCGGCACAGATAGAGAGACATAATACTGCAGTAATCCCCCAGTAATCCAGTCCAAATCTGAGCCATCTTGTGGACAAAGGACTAAAACTGCATTTTCCCAACAGTGTGCTTGATACAGTTTACATATATTGCTTTCATGGGGTGTAACACTGGGAGAGGTGGTGCCTGGATAAAACAATGTTGTATTATTTATTAAAGACTGGGCATCACTGTCTCCCTTAAATAGAATGAATGATATAAAAGTTAATAAACTCCCCTGGTGCTCCGTCACAATGGATAATGAACATCACAGAGGAGCTACATTAACAACATCTGTTGTTTTTTGCTACATAATAATAGAATATTATTTAACATTATTTTTTACAAGATTTACCTTGTAATGAGGGTCTATAGATTAGTAACCTCACTCCTAATATATCAAGGCACGCCACAAATATATTAGCTCTTTATCCTTAGTTTATATTCAGTATATACTGTATTACATATAGTTACATAGTATTGAACAGAATAAAAACATGTCCATCTTGTCCAACCGTTTGAGCCTATCCCTGGGTAATTATTATTATTATTGTTGTTGTTGATTTATATAGCGCCAACATCTTCTGTAGCGCTTTATAATTACATGTATACATTTATATCAGGCCCGAAGAGCTCAAAATCTAAGCACATTTATTAGTCACATACAACCTATCAGTATGTCTTTATGATTGTGGGGGAAACCGCAGGAAACCCAAACAAGCACGTGGAGGAGAACATACAAACTCCTTGCAGATGTGTCCAAGTGTGGATTCGAACTCGGGTTACTATTATATGTACCTGCCAATGCCTCTCAACTTCTAAGCGGCACAACCAGCCATGCCCCTGACCACCCTGGCCATACCCAGACTTTGTAGTTTTCTCCACCACTGGACACAACTTGTTGAAAATAAGGTTTTCCCAGTGAAACTATGACCAAGGGGGTTGTGTGTCTCATAACAAATAAATCAAAGATTAATAGCCTGTGCCATTCATTTAAAAACAAAACTATATAATCGTATTAAACTGTTTTTTAAAATACAGACATGGAAAGAGATATTTCTATGTGTTTTCTATTAATGGTTTTATGCACAAGCATTGGGCACCAGATCACATGATCCTCTGCTCTAGAAACTGGTCATGTGACTGTGACCAACTGTCATCTTGGCAGTTGAGCTTTGGTGTTTTTGGTGGTGGATTGCTCAAATTTGCTTTTGAGAGATTTTGCGATTTGGTGATTTATTGCGATTTGGAAAGCTATTAAAGAAGACAAAAAGAAGAAAACGACAAAGAGTAACATCTCGACTGAGAAGACGACAAAGTATACCATCTCGACTGAGAGAAAAAAGTCGACAAAAAGTAACACCTCGACTGAGAAGAAGACAAAGAGTAACATCTCGACTGATAAGTAGACGACAAAAAGTAACATCTCGACTGATAAGTAGACGACAAAGAGTAACATCTCGACTGATAAGCAGACGACAAAGAGTAACATCTCGACTGATAAGTAGACGACAAAGAGTAACATCTCGACTGAGAAAAAGACGACAAAGAGTAACATCTCGACTGAGAAGAAGTCGACAAAGAGTAACATCTCGACTAATAAGTAGACGACAAACAGTAACATCTCGACTGATAAGTAGACGACAAAGAGTAACATCTCGACTGAGAAAAAGACGACAGAGTAACATCTCGACTGAAAAAAAAGACGACAAAGAGTAACATCTCGACTAAGAAGAATTAGAGGAGAGCGATTGCAGAAAGCCATGGAGAGACGACCCTGCAAGAGACATCTGGAGAGAGAAGATGAGGATGGTAAGTGACTATTTAGACATTTCATTTCTCACAGCTCTGTCCCACCTGTAGTAAAACTAAATGATGTCAATCCTGTGCCCTGGTAGCTCCCCCTTCCTGTGGTGGTAGTTTTCTATTAAACTAACTGACCCATTTACAATATAATACAAGAAAGCAAATATGACGACAGGTTTTTTTTTTTGAATAGGGAAACTGTACTGAAAAAATGACTTTTCTTAATCTATTTAGAAACATATGTAGAGCAAGTAGCAATTACTCTGAGGTGAATACATGCCTTAAATCTAGTACTAGTGTAAAATCAAGCAAACCAACTGTCAAAACTCTGTCACCATGCCAGCTTCAGCAGGAGAGTTTATAATAAAAATGCACTGGATTTACAGCTGATAGGGACAGATCAACACAAAAATGGTACAGTGGGGGTTAGGATGAATTATACTTTCCAGTATATGCCCTTTAAGGTTAGTAGAAACCCCTAGGCCTAAAACCAGAACATACCAAAGATGGATTACGGTACCATCAAATTGGGTCCTAGACAGAGCTGCCATTTGGGCCTCTTTTGCAGTGTTGCACTGGACTATTGGGGCCCACCAGGGAATCAAAGACCAGGGGCTCACAGGACGAGTTTAGGATCCCACCTAAACGAGATTACGTCAGTTATTGCATCGCGGGATCGGTTAAGGTAAGGGGCGGAACTTAACGCTCCAAAAGCCGTAGCGTTAGGTTTCGCGCTACGAAGTAGCGCAAAACTTAATGCTACAGGTTTTGGATCGTTAGTACAGCGCTACTTCCAAAAACATTCGGAAATGGCGCTGTGCTCTAAAAGCCGTCTAAAACCCACGTTAACCCAAATTTTTTCGGTTAACGTGGGTTTTAGATGGATATGGCCTATATTGAATCTCCCCCATTGTCTGAAAAACTCTCTCTATATCCATAATATTTTGAAAACTTCCATTAACCTATCAAATTATTAAGATTAAAATATGTCTTAATATGGGCTATTTATAATGCTATTTCTCCTTCATAAAGGTGCTCCGGTGAAGAAGCTCTGCGTGGATGTAGAAAGACCTTTCCCGATGGACATCCGGAATTACAGTTCCACACCAAGCTGGGAGAAGGTGCGTATGGAAAGGTAATGCTTGCTTCTTTTTTTCCAGGAAGGAGCTTGTAGCTATGAAAATCCTGAAGAAGGAAGAAAATCTGGAGGAGGCCCATCTTATGGAGAGAGAGGCACGCTACTGCAGCGTGGCTGGATGCCCCTTCATGTGCCATGTTTATGCCACCTTCCAGACGCAGGTATGGCAAACTGTTTGTATTGGAAGGCAGTTGTAACCAGTTCCATTAGTAAGTGAGGTCTGACGCACTATCAATAAGTTATGGCTATTAAGAGAGCGCTGATAATATAATGTTCTGTCCATCAGGTGTAATCTAAAAACTGGTAAACATTATCAGCCTTATTATCAATCACATTATATCTTCACTGATGGTGTCGGACCCACTTCTATATTAGAACAGTTTGTAATATGGTCCCATGTGGTAAAGGAAGAATTAGAATATGTCCTGTCCCATCCGTCTCTCATTGTGTATTAAAACAACTCAACTAAATGCCACAGAATGGAAGCAATACTGAGATGAATACAAGACGCCTCCCTGGGTTTTTGTATATTTGTGCCACCCATATTTCTATTTGTTGTAATTATTATTAGTGTATAATCACATTTTGCATTGGTCTATTTTGTACCATCTAGTTAATGTTTTCCTGTCTTTGTACACAGAGCAACGCTTTTTTTCGTCATGGAGTTTGCTGAGGAGAAGCCTGGAAGATCTTCTACAGACTCGGCCCCTGGAGATCAACGCCATCAGGTAAGTGTCATTTACTTATCATACTGACAATGTGTTGGCAACTACACAGAGATCTTAAAGGGCATGTCCAGCAATAAAATGAAATGTTACCTATAGGTGCAGCACCACCTAAACCACATTTTCATTTTCCTTACCTTCCCCAAAGAGGCCCCTGAAGATACTTACAAAACCCGGTCCCTCGCCGATCTGCTTCCTGGTTGCAGCTGTCAGTCTAAGGCACGCCAGTGACGGCAATGCCAGGAAGCACCTCACTACTACTGAGTGTGCTCAAAACCTGCTCAAAACAGCAGCAGGAGGTGGCACCCTGGTGGCAAGGGACCGAGTCTTGTAAGTATCTTCAGGGAAATCTTTTGGGAAGGTAAGTAAAATGAAAATGGGGTTGGGGGGGGGGGTGCTGCACCTATAGGTAAAATTTCATTTTAGGGAATTACACAATTGATCATTCACTTGTTTTCTTTCTGAAAAGGTTCTATTCAGCAGAGATGGTCTATGGTCTCCAGTATCTCCACTCGCTTGGAATCATCCATCGGTAAGTTAAATTCTGTAATTACATCTCCCAACTGTCCACAGTATTTAATGTGATCTCCCTCTTCTACCTACATCCACTGTTTTCTGTAAGGCAGTCAGTGGAATGTTTGGTTGTAATACTCACACTTCCATCTATCGTGCAGAATTAGTAATTAGTCCTAGGCTAGATTGTTCAGGCCAAGCAGTCCCACACAAACATTTTTGTTTCTTGTAGTCAGTGAATTCATTATTTCCTTTGCAGGGACATCAAGCAGAAATATTCTCCTGAGGACGACGGACATAGTGAGTGTAGGATAGCCCCCGACTTTGGACTGGTTCGCACGGAAACGAGGAGATGAGCAGAGAAGAACGTAGGAGGAGAACATGGAGACAGAGGAGAACTCTAACCAGCAGAGGGGTCAACCGGAGTATGTGGAAAACACTACCGCTACATCGCGCCAGAGGTGAGGGAATAATTGTATATAGTTACAGGGAGAGATCTCCAAAGTTACAAGATGGTTGTGTCAAGCCATCAGGTTTAAGGGCATGTCCCCCCAAAATATAATCCCCCAACTACTGCCCCACCATGTAGTGTAGTTTAATCCTTACATAACATCCCAGCTCCATAGGTTCTCCTGTAGTCCCCCCCCAAAGTCCCAAAAACTGCCCACCAGGAGGCTAGCAGAGTCCATATAGGACTCTGCCTCTACCTGGCCTCAGGTAGTTTTTGCCATGCATACTGCAGCCCTTCCCCCTCCCTCCCCCCTCCCTCTCCCCCTCTCCCTCCCTCTCCCGATTCCCTCCCCCTAGCTTTAACCCTTTTAGTTATAGGCTTCCCACTGGTCCCCAGCCCACCGCGAATCATTTTTAGATTTTAAGAAAGCTCCCCAACTCTTCCTTACCTCTCCTCTTTCCTCCACGAAGTGAGCTGAGGCAGACCCGCGTCGTGATTGCTCAGCTCAAGCCAAATCCAGACGCGGCTGACGGATCAGCTATGGCATTTCCCGAGAGCTTGGGAGCGCGGGCGGAGCGAAGAGGGGAGGTAAGTAGAGTTTGGGGACACTAAACATAAAAATAATGCGTGGGCTGGGACAGGGGAGATCTCCAAATTACAATAGATGGTGGTCATAGCCCTTTAAGGGTATCTCCTCAAATGTCATACTTAACTTCTTTCAGTTTAATTGAAGAACGGGTTGGTCACAGGGCTGTCAGATTTTGACCATTTACTGATTTTAAGATGAAGTATTTATATATGAATCTCTCGTTCTGTTTTCTAGATTCTACAAGGTAAGGAATACGGTTTTTCTGTTCGATTGGTCCGTAGGAGTCACAATCTACAGGATGGCTGCTGGACGATTCCCGTTTTTATGCCGGAGAGGAGGAAAAGAAGTACGAAGATCCATCTGAAGTCCAGACCAACGTATCCAGCAAGGCTCAGCGATGCTGAAAGACTTTCTGAGAAAGGTGTGTAGCAGGATTTTAATAAGAAAGGTTGTTATAGTATTTATACACTTCTCTGGGAAATTTGTATGATACTGGAAGATGTTACTAGTCAGTGTAATTACCTTGTCTGCTATTTAAAACTGGTAATGTTCTTTCCACAGCTCTGGAGAAGAATCCGTCTACGCGCTGGAACAGCCGAGACATCAGGCAACATCCTTCTTCAGTGGAACAGACTGGACCCATCTGGAGAGTTGGAACCACCGTCCACTTTCCCCACCAGAGACGTGGATCAGGGGAGATGCTGGAACCAGCCCAGTCCTCATGGAGATACTGAGGACATCTACAAGCAACAGGGCAAAGCTGCAGGACTTTCCTTTCTCTGCACCAGTTGGCAGAAACAGGTAACATCATCATTCCTCGGTAAGACATCAACTCCCACCACCTCAGCCACAGGTATAAACTTTATATTTATATGTATCGTCTTTTTTGTAAGAGTAAGACAGTGTTTCTCCAACTGTTATCCTTGGAGAACCCTTGAATCAATATAATGTCTTAAACTACATGAAAAAAAATATGATTTTTTTTCATTTTAGTCATCAATTTATCAGAATACATAATTCATACAAATATCAATATATCAACTATCAATAATTATTTATATTTGAAATGCGCAGAAATGTATCCAAGGGCGGATCCATATAGTTCCTGTCAAAAGGAACCCTCAGTATCCTTTCAGGGAACCCCAGGGGTGGAGAAACACTGGATTATATGACATACAGACATAATGATATGATAGTGGATTAATATATAGACTAGCTTATTAATACATAATTGTTATAATTAAGATTATAGATGAAGTAGATAGAATTAGATAGATTAGATATAATAGACAGCAGATTAGATCATCTTTTATAATAATATATATTTATTATAATTATTATATACATGATTATTTATATATATATATCTAATTATATATTATTACTAATATTTATAAATAAATATTTATGTAGCAGATAGAGGAGAGAGACAGACAGTAAATAGATGATAGATATGTAGATAGATAGATATATAATAGACAGAAAGACAGATAAGATAGAGGATAGACAGATATATATATATATATAATATATATATATATATGATACATTTGTGTATATAATAGATATAAGCTATTAGTTACACATGTAATATTGTTTTAATATTGTCATTTAATATGATCCAGGGACAAGCGATTGCCATATTGGAATTAGGAAGGTTTTTTCCTTTGATCCATTTCATCAAAGGGTTTTTTGCCTTCCTCTGGATCAGTAGAAATGGTTGAAATTAATGGACTCCTGTCTTTCTTCAACCTAAATAGTAAAAGATAGTCTATAGTTAGATGGATAGTGTAGGTTAGGGACCTGCTCAGAGTTTACCTGACGTGGTGGCAGGCTTGTTATCCTTTGGCCAATTCTATTTATTGCAGGGTTCCAGGGCACCAAAACATAAGATTTATAGGGAAAAGTGAGGATTGAACAAGACCTGTGTGTCTGCCTTCTATTTGGTCTTACTATGTCTTTATTTCCTTCCTGAACATCAGCACTAGTGGGTCCATTTCATAGATGAACCAAAATGTTCTGCTGGTTGAACTTCCCCTTTTCCTAGAGAACATCAGCTATGGAATGAGGCGGGTGGTCTGGTATGGAGGGTGATGGTCTATAAAGGGGATTTCAGTACTGATCTGTTTTGTTGGCCCTGATCCTGGTTTACTCTTTATATTGACTTGGCTAAAGGATAAAACTAAAGGACTCTCGCATTGAATTTTAACTAGAACTGGTACAGTAGAGGTATAAACAGCAGAATAAACATTAATATGCAAAGGAAAGTAAAATAGGAGACTAAAGTTGAAACAAAGAGAATTGATGATGTTAGTATGGTTGCTATGGAAAAATAAAGTAATAGTAGGTATGTGTACTGTATCTGTGTAGTGTAGAAGGTATTTTTTTCATTTCAGACCATAAACTAACTTAATTGATTGGATCTCAACATATATGTATATACCCATATATTCTAGAAAAGAACTGCTGGCATGGTCTATAGATCTTGCTAACACCTAATCTACTTCAGCTGGTATAGCTGAACATGAACAATAAATGAAAAATCTAACATGTTAACATTTCTAGGATAATCTATGAGGAAACTATAGTAGACAACAAGCGGTATTATCTAAGCTCTATGCAAACAGTAGTAGTAGTAGTTCAGACTGGTGGAGACCTTAAGTCTCAGGTAGCGAGAAAGTTTCAAAAATAATGAAAAAAGAAAAAAGAAAGACCGTAGCTACTATATAAAAACCAGTATCTGTTAAACAGTTGTAGTTTCTAAACAGCACCGCATGAGAAACTGGACTGCCGTGAAGGGTCGATCATAGGTTCACTTAATTCTCATTATGAGATGGCATTTTTAATAGAAGGTTTATATTAGATCCATCCATCAATAATTAAGACATATAACTATAAAGAAATTTTTATTATTTATCAGTCAATGTACGTCTATACAGCAAAGCGAAGTAAACTATCTATAAATTGAGTAACGTTTAATACATTAACAGTGTTTTTTAAAGCGCAGATAAAGCTCATAGCATAAAGCAATTGTGTTTGCAATATTTCTTACAACAAATGCTGGACAGTAACTGAGCAGAAATTCTCTTACATACAAAGGGAAGGAGGGAAAGACCTAAGATTATACCAGTGAGGGTATTTAGATAAACCATATTGTGTTGGCAGAAGCTCGTACACACACAAGGTGTGTACACCTTACATTATATACAAGGGTATTAAATCACTTTGGGTTTTACATTTCCATTATCCCTTATATAATCTCCCACACCACATCCCAATAAGCCCTATGGCCCAAAGTGTAAAAATAACCATTAATTGGTGCGCTTCTACATAGTAAGCACTGATTATAACACTAACTTACTGAGCCAGTCTGGTCTGTCCCTTATGTATCTTATCCCAGCCAGATCATGCTGTGCAGTTATCTCTGCCACTGTGGCTTCACCAGGAATTTGTACATCTATGTGAGCCTGGGAGGGAGAAGGTGCCACGGGTCAGACAGAATATGTCTAAAGGTAATGTGCACATGGAATGGCTATTCATTATTTCTATGTGTGTGTAAACAGGAGTGTCTGTTTGCTGTGAGATGTACGAATTCTATTACAGAATTTCTCTCATAAAACCAGGGCTAACAAAGTAAATTCGTAAGAAAGAAAGTGTGTGTGTGTAGAGGTTTTTTTAAAAAAAATACTCTTCAGGTAGGGGTAGGACTGTAATGTATAATGTACTACCTACCATAAATGAATAGGATATTGCATGTATCCTCAAGGTTTACTTATATCCCTATAATATACCACTATATAATGCTATTTTGGTTTCTAGGTTTCATAAGGTTTGAATTTGGGATATGAATGTAAAATGGTAAAATAATTTAATATATTAAATATTTATAGAAAGAGAGAGAAGCAACTTTAGGAAGTCAGAGGATCTTAAAGGGAAAAAAACACAAACAAACTATATACTGGTCTTGGACGATAGTCCAGCTCCATCACAACATGGTCCACGTGAGGCATAGGATTATCTGTTCACCTTAATATCTCGTGGGCCAATTATCTGGTGGATTTCTTTACAAATCTGTGATCTGCCTTTCTGCTTGCTCTGCCCATTGCATCCATGCCATTTTCCCCCCAAGTCCTCTTTCTCGTTTTGCATGCCTTTTAAAGCTGCCATACGCCATTGGGTATTTGCAGGATCCCACCAGTGTCGTTCTCCGGAACTATACAAGCCACTGGGTAACCTGGCTCAGCGGGGGAATGAGGCCTAGGTGTTACTTGTCAGCAACAGAAGGAGTATAAGCGAGAATAGAACAGAGGAAAATGTTTAGGAATCTAACTACATGTAATATATTGACGGTTATACATATGCAGTATTTTAAAGGAAGCCCTGAAAATAAGTTATAGCAAAAAACACCTCATATTAATAATGTATAAAAAAGGTGTGTACATGTGGGAACTATTAATATATTTTATCTATGCAATAAGATACACATGAAAACCACATAATAAAAGTTATATGTTAAACTCATTTAAGCTGGCCAGTACAATTCCAATATTAAAAATAAATATTACTTTATAAGTTATACAGAGTAAGTCTTAAATCCGAATAAAAAACCACTAACTATAAATGCTCATCTGCAAAAAGGTTCGCTGCATAGTTCCACTGCGGAGCTCCGTTAAAAAGTGTATATAGAAAAATGGACGGCGCTTCTAAATATATAATGCAAACGATTGCACCCCCAATACGGTACCCAAACAGGGTTTATATGGACTACTAGGGTTTCAGGATGTCCAATGACACTCTGGAAAGTTTCTGCATCTCGCAGTGGTCTGATTATTCTGAAGAAAGGGGGATCAAACTGCATGGGGATCCTCACCTAACTAATATAAAGAAATGCATAAGCAGTGGTTTAGGTTCAAATGTTATTATTTCAGTCATGCCAAAAATAAATAAGTATATAATTAAACTGAGGTTTTTTCATTTTAAAATGGCCTGAAAGCTTCCCTCGGTTTATACTGGGTCCTATAGAATTTTTACCGGCAAGGAAGCAAAGGTCGCAAATGAAAGGAAATGGAGCGCAACTGGTGCGTAGGTGTGGCGTGGGTCCCGACAGCACCCTAATAGTTTAAAGACCGTGTGAGGCATAAAGGTTGCTGGAGCAGCAATGGCAGGAGAGTAGGCGCAGGCTTAAGTTCAAGTTTCAATTTTATTTTTCTAAATAAAAATTATATTTCTTTCCAGAAAGAATTGGCAGAAGTAGTTTCGACTGGAGGGGTTCAAAACCTGACAGATACTCCCAAATACTATTTTAACACCTCAATTGTGACTTGTTTGCTTCCTTGATTTTTTTTTTTTTTGGCACAAATTGAATTATCTCTTATTTCCTTCATACACTGAACAAATTCTTGTACATTTATATTTGAATCTACAACATAAACATGGAAGATATCCAACCCCTTTCTGTAGATGTTTTTGTTGTTCCTGTAGAGCCCAGGGGTTTGAATTCTACTACTGGCTCATCACACATGCTGACGTGCTTGTTACTTGGTCCAGGTATTATAGGAGTCTGTATATTACTCCTCCCCAATACCACCAACTCCTCTCTGATCCTTTTTCCCCAGGTTACCACAGCAGTTCGTAACCGCATTGAGGTGGAGTTCTTTTTTTACTATATTAGCAGACTTCTCCAGGTGATACCCTAATAAAGAAGTTGCGTGTCGGTCATATTGGTGTAGACGTCACAAAGCAGTGGCTTTTCTGTCGTCACTTTTCAAAGACGAGTGAAGCCAGTGAGGTAGTTGGGACACCCACCCTGGTACCTATTGTTATGGGATTTTTTTAACTCCATCTTCTAGCTTCTCATCAACCACACTATTGCCAATTATTGTTTCAGCTTTCTAACTACCATTGCTCCTTGGATCACTTTGGTGGCAGCTACGGATTCTTCTATCCATGTTCCACCTCTTGTACCTTTTGTTTTTTTGTACCATCAGGTGTTCGTTATCTCTTATTTTTCTACAATCCAAAATATGGTTCATCCCCAATGTATAATCCCTGGAGGGCATTGGTTTGATATGGTGTGGCAAGCATTATTAGTAATAAACCCTACGCCATACTACCGTGTACACATATAAACCAATGCTAAAACATAATTTTGGTGAAATCGTTCAGACCAATCCAACAATCAATAACTTTTCAACGTGTTTTCAATGGACAAAAGCCCCCAAGAATCGGACATGTGAGTCAGACACTGCATCAAAACTTATTATGCAATCGAAAAAAAACCCCACATCCCTGATCAGTACCACAATTCATGCGACTTTGCCACATATTGGCTAATCGTTGTGGAACAAACGTAAAGAGGAAATTTGCAAAATCAAGACGGGATATTGTAAATGAGATTTAAGGCACATAACAGGGCTTACAGTCTTAACTAAACCTCGGACACTACTGTAAATATCCTCAACAACTATTACCCAGAGTGAGCGCCCCTACTAACGACAATTGATGATCTAGGAAACACCCGAGGTTTTCTTTTTTCCCCCTTTCTTTTTTTTTTTTTTCTGAGTGACGCTTCACTACCTCAGGATTATAGGGCCTTACCCGAATATAATTCCATTCAGCAATTTGCAATAGAAATACCCTCCAAGGTATTTATTCCTTATTGTCCCTATTACCATCCACTATTAGTTCTACACCAGGGGACACATCATAAATAAAGATTAGAGCCCCACAGAGCTAGCACTTCCAAGGAGATCTTCCCAGTTTTGTCACTAGCACCCAAGGCGATTGTTCATTTGCTTGCTACACACTAGCATGAGATAAAAGAGCAAATAACTCGCTGTAAACAAGAGAACCTTCATTCTCTAGACTATTCAATGGACATTCCAATTTTGCTATTTTGTTCTATTCTCAGTATCTTTATTCCAGACCGCTTTAGCACTCTCTTATCACAGCTGAAAAAGCACCCTTTAATAACCACTAAGAAATACAAGCTTGGAAAGGGATTTTCTTTATACAATATGGTTGGATTCCCTTTAATACCTCCAAGCAAGGTAATGGACCGGTCAACACTAGCTATTACTCCAGTTTAATTCCAGAGAATTTTTTCTACCTACTAGTTCTTGTAGACATTTGGCTATATCTACCAGTTATGCTCTTCCGCACGGAATGGGAACAACCCCTTTCCCTAAACCCGAACCAATTAGTACCCGATTGCCACAAAAAGGCTAACCAACACTAAGCTTAAAAACACAGTCTAGCGTCAAAATTTTCAAAACGTTACTGACCCCTTTCTCCTAAAACAAACACCAACCCTTCCCCACGCACAACATTTTTTTACACTCATCAAAACCCCCGCCAATGACTCATGGATTTTAAAGACGCACCCTTAAGGCGTGTAAACATCAATTTTTCAGCTCCTTATAATAAACAGAGTTACCTCAAAACCACTAATCTATAAAATACAAAGGGTCCATGCAGAGTACCAATGGCGATGCAATTGGGATTCCTACCAATCCCAAGGGTCATAGGATCCGCCTATGGGACACAATGGAGGATTCGAAAGAGTTCAAATACTAACCGTCCATCAATACGGAGATTAAATGTTTTGATATGTTATGTTCTTTTTGCATTTTTGTATACCGTTTGTTTATGTTTTGATCCTACCGGTATGTATTGCCAGGGAAACATTCTACTGTTAAAATCTATCGTTTTTTCCTTTCCTTTTCTTTTTTTTTCCTTTTTCCCTTTTTTTCCCCTTTTTCCTTCTTTTTCCCCCTTTTTTTCCCCTTCCTTTTTTTATTAACATGCTCATACTGCCAAAAATGTACCGGTTTCAACTTTAATTGGGGCTGGTAAAGCTTTTTTTTCTTTTCCCCCCTTTTTTTTTTTTCCCCTTTTTTATCTTTCATAACATACCATTTAATAAAGGTGTAGGGTTCTCTTTTTCACCTTCTACATACCTCCTCCTCCCTATCCCGCATGTGTTTGAAAACAAGCTAAATTATTCAATTTGGTATAGGAGATGGAAAAAAGGTTTGATCGCTTGATTAACGGATTTGCTCAACCTCCCTCACTGCTGTGAAAATC
The DNA here is from genome assembly GCA_019447015.1 of Hymenochirus boettgeri. Classification (NCBI taxonomy): domain Eukaryota; kingdom Metazoa; phylum Chordata; class Amphibia; order Anura; family Pipidae; genus Hymenochirus; species Hymenochirus boettgeri. The sequence continues at coordinate 206,884,990 of CM033470.1, read as the reverse complement.
AACCTCTTTAGCGTCAAGTCCAATGATCAATTAGACTTTGTCTTGAGACAAGATTTGTCACAACCCCTACTTTTTAATTTATTGGCGTTTTTCTTCCTTACAACAGCATTTAGGTTTTGGGTATCAATCACACACTTTTTAGTTCACAACACAAGCACCACCGAAAAAAAAGCCCGAGAGCCATAGCATTCCCATAAGAGTACAGATTTCAAGAATCAGGGCTATTTATAAAGGTTCGTGTTAATTTTCAAGGCAGTTTTAGCGGACATTTATACGCACCAAAATTTGCGAGTTTAACGCTGATGGTATAAGCTCCATTTAAAACGGCATGCGTAAAAGTTCTTTAACGAATGCGTTTCACCACCCTTGCGCGCGATTTACACACATTACCTGTCCGTCGCTTCTATTGATTCTTAATTTTCCAGATTTTCCTCCGGCCTTTTCGTGCCCCTCTTTGCCTTTTCCCCTTTTTGGTACTGGCTTTCTTCGCTTTCACCTTTAGGCTTTTGTCTTTAGTTCGGTCTGTTTTACTTCGCCACCTTAAAGCGAGGCGAAGGAAGCTTCTTGATACTAAACTTTTCCTCTCGCAGTCGCCGGTTCGATGGCCAGGCTCAATACACCGCACGGCGGGTGGCTCGACAACCACCGCCCCGGGGACCGCTTTCCCTTTCTCTCTCCACCCCCCTTTCACCACCCCCAGCACTTTTGGACCTTCTTCTCGGACAGCGTGCGACTCAACACCTAGCCGGCCGCAGCCCATATTCCTCCATTAGAGCCCCGTTCTTCTAACCAGTCCCGTTTCGCGGCAATCCTCGGAACGGGAGTTTTTGCTGTGGAGGGGCCTTTGCCGGGCAAGGTCTTTTGTGCCGCCAGCTAAGCTTGTTTGGCTCGACGACCAAACCGCTTATAGCGCTATTTACCCTCACCGGTTATATTCACCCCCCTTTTACATAAAGCCCCCCGCCTTTTCCCACGCGCCCACTTTTGCCTACCCCCGCGGTCGTATTTCTTCTTCTTATGCGGGATTATTGCCGGAGGGAGCCGTTACTGTGGGTTGGCTTCTGTCGGGGGCTTAGGCCGGCTACCGACAGCTCGATCCCTCTTCGGGGACCTTTTTCCCCTCCCCCGGCTCTGTATAAGGGACCTTGCCGCGGTTTTTTTTTTTCTTGGCACTTACAAGTGGACCCTTGAGGCTCTGTTGCACCCAATTGAGTACAGCTTTCGTCCTGGGGCTTGAAGGGGTCCCGCAGCACTCGAACCCCGTGGGACCCCCTCCCCCGGCCCACAGAAGCGGCCCTTGCTGGTCTACTGACAAGTGCCATTGCGTGCTCTTACAAGTAGCCCTCTTGGGGCTTAGGGGTCTCCTGCAGCTCGAAACTTGGATTTTCCCTCCTTCCTTTTAGCGAATTGTAACGGGCCTTTGCTGTCATTTACCTAATCAAGTTTTGCTTGTCTTGTGCGGGGTCCCGCAGCTAGTAACCGGACCACCCCCCAGTGCGGCATCTTAAAAGAGCCGTGCGGCGACGTCCCTCTGGGCTGGTCTGACACCAACTCTAATCAGGTACGCGATTCTGCCAGGCAGATCACTGCGGCCTGAACAGTGAGTATCGCATGGCACACGCCTTTGGCCTAGGCGGATGTTACGATCGTGTACAGCAGCCATTCTTCTTCAGCATCTACTGCGATGGCAACTCTGTAGTTTCCTACGGCGGAAATGTCTCATCTTTTTTATAGTAGGTTCATTGCTATTGATTCATAATTCATCCGTTGATTGGCGTCAATTCTGTATAATTGCTTACATTAACCAAAATCAGATTTCAGAACTTTTATTTTAAGGAATGTTGATTGGTTAATCGGAAAGCAAGTATTAAAAAGTGAATCAATACAGAACAGGATTATGGAATTTTCTGCGCAAACCTATATTAACTTGCCTTGAGTACACTTTAAGCCGCGAAAATTTCAGATGACATCCCGCAGTAGCATGGCTCATGAAGAAGAAGAAAGAAGAGGCTCGTGCAACATCGGCTCTGATGAGGCGGCTTCTTTGCTTTTTTTTCGCGCTTGCCAGCAGGATAAACTGATGGCTTTTATTTTTTTTGACAGTCGAGTTGCATGGTTATTTACGTGTTGAATTACTGAGTGGGTTGTTGGTGTCGACATGATTTTTCCCGACGACGTAGCGTGGTCCATTCAAGCCTATAGCCTCTGGATAAAATCCGTGCTTATCCTTTCCTCGTTGAGGTCGCGTTTCTTCCCGCCGAAAGACTTACAGGTGTTGGACTTACCTGGTCATTTCTCCCCTTCTTCTGGACGCAGCGTTTTTTTGGTTACCATCTCGTTCAGCCCCGTGGCGGCGGGCCTGGCGGAGCTGGTGTCGCCGGGATGAGAAAGAAGACGTCCGTCCAAGGGCTCTACTTTTAAGCATTGCCGCACTGGTTTTTGGCTCCCATGTTTCACGACCTGCGGGGACTATACGCCCCAAATCTGCGAACCTGTCACAGTTTGTGACGTCTAAGGGCATTTTGTAAGGGCCCGGGCCTCCCCGATGGCGGGCTTTTTTTTTTTTTGTCCCGGTTGTATGCCTGCTGGGACCCCTTTAAGCCCCTTAATTCAAGGCCACATGTCTACAGGGGCCCTTTCCGCTGGAGGGAGCACTCCACTATCCCCACAGGCCAGATCCCCTCCCGTCCTCCGGGAGAGTGCCGCCGGGCGGGGGGGGCGGCGTGCGGGGCTTCGGAGGGAGTGCACGGGAGGGGCGTGCCCGACGTGGGTTTTTGTGGTCGCCGCACCCTCCCACATGTCGCGTACCTCTCTTTTTTATCCGCAGCACCCACATTTCTTTCTCCTAGCCCTCCACAGTCCGAGATCGCCCCCTTTAGCTGTTATACGTGTGGGAACCGGCGTCTGTGATGGTTTGGCTGCTTTTTCGCGATTTCTCCCTTTTAATTTGCCTTCTTGGACCGGCGGCCTGGTGGTTCGACGCCTGCCCGAAGTCGGTGTTGGGTTTCTTTTTTTTCTTTTCGTTGTGGAGGTGTGAGGTCCGTATGCCCCGCCCCTTTAGTGATTGCGTGTCGCCTCTTGGATTACGGTTATTTAAGTCCCTTTCGCGGCGTATTACTATACTAGTGATCTGCGATGAAGGGTGATTAACATATCTACCCCATGCATCATCGCTTTTTGGCCCCGCGATAGGTCATAGCGCTCCGGATTGGTGTTACATAGCGCCTCGCCCGTTATATATATACGCCGTTAGGCTTTCTTCTGCCTTTTTTTTTGGCCGCGATCCCTTTGTTCTTGGTTCGACCTTTTTTTTCCCTGGATTTCCTTTTTGCGCTAATTTTTTTGTATTCCTCTATTTATCATCGATGTCTTTCATTACAATATGCCCCATAGATCAATAAAAGCACCAGAAATCGGAAGTTCGGTAGCAAGTAAACAACAACCATACATAAATAGAAATTATTTTACTTCGATACGGTTTATTCTACTTCAACTAAAAATCAAAACACCAAATGTCCATTTGCATTATATTTTTAACTTACTTTGAATTTTCTAGACTAATTTATGAGTCACTATCCACTTGGAGATGCCAACACACTAAATGATAAAGATTCCGTGCCATTTAGACCCCTACTTCTCAACCCTCCCAACAACTTCCTATTTACGCGTACTCGATCTACTTATATGATCCCTAACATTACACTCCCCTCAGGGGGAATGCAACAACTATTGGAACATATGACTTATGTCAGACCCACTCCCCAATTTTATACACATCCTACAATTTCTCATTAATCCCAATAGGAATTAAACTGCTCCTGGAAAACTAATGAAAAATTTACTAAAAGACACACTATGCAATAAAGCTACCATCCCCCCCAAACATAAAGACTGAACACAACACCAAGATAAACGAACAAACAATCTCCACCATCACGTGGGATGCATTTTTATTAAAATGGTTGGCTGAGGTTTAACCTGAGTTTCCAACACTGATTCCGGCTAAAAAAAAATTTTTCAACACAGCAATATAAAGACCTTACAAGACACCCTTTTTTTAGTACACATTCATCTTAGAAATTTAAGACACAAAGACACAGGCTCTAACGACCTATTTCGCTAAAGGACTCTTATACTAGCAAGACCAATTATTATTAAAGCATTGTGATGCCATATCTCACACTAGAACATAACAAATATTTTGTAGATTGGCAACATTTTTCTATGAACTTATTATTGTAATCAATTAGGTGGAAATATCTTTTAGCAAATCTCATAAATATGGCACAAGATGCAGTTATCATGTGTATAAAATCAAGAAGAAGATGGGAAAAGTGCTCACCAGGTCAGAGGGACATAGCACAAAGATTTCCAAAGCTACTACATTGGCCTTTTATTCAGTCAAGCCCTCCAGTCTCGTCCCCACCATATCACAAAACAGCCATTAACTTCAATATTCAAGAAAGAGTAAATGCCATCACTCTCCCTGAACAAATAACAATAAATTAGAAGAAAACATTTGCACCCAACTGCAACTCCTTAGCATGTCCTATCACATACTAATTTATTTCTTACCCTAGGCTAAAAGCCCTAGGACAAGAGGGACATACACACTTCTTACTTTTCACACAAACAACCGTTACAAACGAAACGTAACCACCAAATTACTCTAGTTCACCGTATTACATTAGTATCGCATAAATAGTCATTTTAAAGCAATGCAATTTCCACTCCACAATTACCCCTAGAGGCACACATCACCTCCCGTGGCTCGACTACCAAACCCGAACAAAGATCCAACTACGTGCTGCATTTTATAATCGACGTATTTTATCTTAATCCTCATAGTCCTGTGAAGTACAGATTTACACATTTAAACTTATCCACAAATACGCACTCAAGTTAATGCTTATTCCACCACCCTGATCCATGGAGACCCATTGGTCAAGCGCTTTTCGTCACCCATCCTAAGATGACCTGCCCTATGGATTACAAAAATTCTTGACAAAATCTAACATCATCCATACGCACCCACAATAATTGTTCATACAGCTGTTCTGCCTCTCTCTATACTAATCAACGCCGAAACGCATTTGATAGAGTAAGCTGGTTTTTTTTTTATAAACTACATTAGACCAATATGAGGTTGACGAACCACCATAACCTACCAAAATCATTAGCTCCTTACCACTTTACTTCTCCCCCGTCCTTTTATATATTTTCCCCTTTCTCCCTCTTTCTAACACCACTCCGGACCACATGTTTCCTTGGGGCCCCAACATTCTTCTTAAGAAATTCCCAGAACCCAAACACAAGGTAATCAAAAGGCTCAGATACCAATCATCAAATTAGCTTTTATGGCTGTGGTACACCATGGATTTGGGGGTTACAAGTTATCATGTGTCCGCTTGGCACATTTGGTGCCGCCGGCGGAACCTTTGCCAACCGGATTTTCCGATTCTTTGATCCCTTTGGTCCCATAGGGAAAACTGCACATCCATCAGATTTACTGAATGGTCCCAATCGTCCTCGTCTGTCAACTACGATCTACGGACCATTTCTGCTTGGTGTCTGGTCTACCAAAGCCTTATATTCGACAGCCATGGACGGTTTAATCTACATCACCCCAACCCCACACACTTTTCACAACACTACCTATAATATCAAGAGCATGATATACTGGAAAAGTAAGCTAATTTTAAAATTACATTCCACTAAACTCCGAACTTGCTTGATATTTCTTTATTTTCCCCCAAGCACTCTTTATCCCAAAGTACAAACAAAATTTCCAATTTAAAACTGGGGACGTAGTCAAAATCTATTTGCGTCATACCTGGGGACAATCCATTTTTTCCATCCCAACAGCACCCCACCTCATTTTCCCTTTCCCGTATCTTATAAATTACATATTATACTTCTCAACCCCACCTGCAAAAAGTACCTATGGCTGGGGAAACCATCTCACTAAATTCCACCATGAATGGTTGGGAAGATTTAATCATAATGCACGACCCCTTATGGATTTTATATTACAAGATTTTTGTTATCCTGTGCTCCAAAACTCTAGTTCACACACATTCACGTTCTCCAAATTTTTACATCTTCCTATTGATACTCCGCAAAAACAAACTACTAAACTACATATGGCAAGGAGGCAACCACAGAAATTAAATACCTTACACTACGGTCCGCTCCTACCATGACGCAACTTGAAAAAGTTGCTCATGCGGCATTGTAGGGACTGGTTTTTGTAGTGTCTGGTTTTTTTCGCAAAAAAAAAAAACAAATTTGGCGGCATTTCCCCCCGGCCCAATTGAGCTGCCGCGAGGTTGCGAGCGGGACCTCAGCAGGCGGAAGTTCGGGTAAGCGGGACTCAGCAGCGCCGGAGGTTCGGGTAAGCGGGATGGAAGTAGCGCCGGAGGAAGAGAGAGAGAGGGGTGTGTGTGGTGTGCATGCGGCGCCGCACAGTATTACTGAGAGCAGTGAGTGGCTTGTGGCCTGGACCGTGAAAATCACTGGTACTTGAACAAGTGTATGGGCCATTTCTGGGAAGTCTTTTTTTTGGGGGGGGGGCGTTGTCTAGAGTGGGGCTGGGGCTTGTTGTGGCCTATTGTGGTTTGTACTATGTGACTTTTATTAGGCGCACCATTCTATCGTCCTGGGCCCTATTTGGCCCCATATATGTCTGGGGCCCTACTCTTGGCTGCTATGAGGTTCCCCGTCATGGGCAATGCGGGCCCACCCTATTGCGGGCCTGGCCCCTTTTTTTGATATAGTGGGGGGTTGTCCTATTTGGGCACATCTCTTTTTTGAGTCCCGGGCCCTAGTTCTGTACCACGACAGGTAAGCCACATCACCGCACTGTCTACATTTCAGGATTGTACCAATGCCAAGTGTAGTCGACAGTTGTACACCCTTAACCCAAAACTTTCTATTCCTATCTCCCAGACGAGATGAGTGTGTGTGGTGAGATTGTGTTTGGTGAGACGAGAGTGTTCTGTCGAGTGTGTGTTGTGTGTGTGATGAGAGGGGGGTGAACGTTTTGAGAGAGATTGTTGTGTGAACGGCCAGAGTGTTTTTCCCCTGTGGGTGGTTTGAAGAGACGGTTCTTACCAGCCCCGTCTGTGTCTGGTTGGTCCTGTCATTGAGGGTGAGTGAGAGAGAGGATGTGTGTGAGTGCTGTCTTTCCTTTTTTTATGTCCGTGTCCTTACTAAAAAGACATGGGGACTTTTTTTTTCCCCCCTCTTTCTCCCCCCCTTCTCTCCCCTTCTTATGACCGGCTCCAGGCACCCGTGGTAATAGGCAAGAAACATCAGTTTCCAACAGTGGTTTCCAGGGCTACTGTCCAGTGACCAAAATCCCTTGGTGTTGTACCCCGGAGCCCCCAGGAGAACGATGTTTGTGCCCGGGCTTAGAAGCCGAAGTGGGAGATTTTGATCACTACCCACCTCTTCCTCTTTCTTTGGTACCAGGGGCACCATGGGAAACATTCTGGCCGGAACGTGGATTTTAGGATCTTTAACGGGAATCCAATATTAACGGAATGTTGTATCATGCTTTATGGAAGTGCCCACCAGTCACTGTAACCAGCAAGAAGTTTCCTTCTGCTAGTCATTCACATGCCTGGGAGTTGTTCTTGGGTGTATATGCCGTGCAACAGTTTCATTTGGTTATACGAAATGCGTCCATGGCATCCACACACCCCTCTGTTATACGTCGTGGGCGCAGGGCAGTATCGTAAGGGACATTTCACTGATTTTTGTTCCCTAACCCTTGAGTCCCCTTCTGAACCTTTGAGTTGGGGAAAGTTGGCTGTAAAGTATCACTTTTCACCCAAACCAAATGATTATAGAGAGCCAATGTTTCCTACCAGACCCTCCCCCAGCCTGCAGCTGGTGCCTCTAAGTTTTCTAGAATTTTTGGCCGCACCTCCCTGGGTACTGCCTGCTATGGAGACAGGTGCCTGGACTGCCAATGATTATTGAAGGCACAAGAAATCGGTTTGTTTGTTGTTAAGGAACTGACCAGGGACAAGAGATTGTTGTAAGCGTGTGGAGGGGAGAAAAACGAATGGGAACAAGGCATTTAAGGAAATGGGGATTCTTGTTATTGATTATATGTAGGAACGTATATGTTTTGTTCCATGTATTACAGACGATTTGTATAACCAAAAAACCTTGTTCTACTTCAATCCCGCAGCAGGCAAATCAGATGGGTGTTAACTTATTGGCGGCGATAACACCGTTTACAAGCTTTCATTCCTTGGGGGGTTGGTGGGGGGACTCGTTGATTTACCATGACTTGTTGACCAGTTTCGTACAGTTGAGGCGGATTTTCTTTTAGGTCCGCGCGTCAACATGTACGTAGCCGTTTCCGACAGTAACACAACGACCGAGAGTGCGGTCAATATTGAGGACATATTCACCACGATCGACCGGCGTGTTTTTTTCTTACGGTCACCTCGATTTTCCTTTACGAACTATTTATTATTACGTGTTCGTCACGGTGGTTGTGTGCTTGCCAACAAGGAGCTCTAGTATCAATAATTTGGGCTCCGATTCCGACCCGAAAAGCCAGAACATTTGGGCAGGCCCGAATTATTGTATCTATTATGACTCCATTCATACTAAAGTCTTAGCGTACAACCACTAGCCGATATTCCTTGCTCCCACCACCTCCGCCCAAACCTTTTTCCAGATTTCAGCGGGCCAGTAAATCTAAAGGGCCCTTATTGTCCACCCTTTAAATAACTTTTGGATATTTAAGGTCTAGGTCCCCAGCCCACAAACCGCCAATCTAGTCATTTATCCAGTCTAGTACAAGTCACCCGATTTTTCTGTAATTACACTTACCCTTCTTCTCATTCGACGCACACATCCCCGCCCTTGCTTGACGGAACTGCAAGCAGTGGTGTGTATTCTGCCGGCCGGCATGCCGATCTGTGATGGTGAGCTCGAGAGACAGCAACTTTCACACGCACGCGGCGATGCCGTTAGTGTGGATTGGCGAAGGAGCGACCCGGTCTTAATGGTAACGTTAAAGATTGGGGGAGTTTTCTAACTAACATACTCAAGGGGGGGCTTTTTTTTTTTTTCCCCCCGGTTCGGGGTTTCTGATACGGGATCTCTAACTATCATTGTGAAAGCGGGTTGGAGTAGGGTGCGCCCGGGAGACCATTATAACCCACCCCATATGTGAGGGAGAGGGATTCTATATTTGCGGGGGGCGGGATCGGGGATGGGATGGCCTTATTATATGTGTGGTCATGCGAAAAATTTCTCCCAGAGGGGAGACAGGAGGTCAGAGTCCTAATCGGACTCTGTTATTCCTTATGGTGCCAGTTTGGGACTTTGGGCTTCGGAGATTTGACTGGAGAAAACATGGGAGCTGTGATGTTTTATGTAAGGATTTTTTATTTGTTCCGCTACACATTGGGGCCAGTGGGGGGGCCTTGTAAAATCTATAGTTTTGGGTGTTGTGTGCATCCTGCCTTTTAGGGATATGGCAGCGGCAAAACGATTGGGCCGATTTCGGTACAATCGGTCGTTGGCATTGTTTGTATTTTGTATAACCATCACCTCACCAACTGCCAACTAATTGACGAAAACATCCTGCCCACTGTGTAACCTCAGCTTAGGTACACAGCGCCACTCATCTACCATGATTTAGCAGCGTTTGAAAAAACTGGTCTCTCAGGCGCGTGTCCGTGATACATTATATAGAAACTCCGGCTGCATGTGTTGCATTATATATTTTTTTTAATGTTTCCCCTTTCTCGCTTGACGCGCAGCAGAGGCTCACTGCTACCTTGGTATCTGATTTCGACTTTTTTTTTTTTCCTTTCCGATCCAAAAAAGAATGGCCGCTTCATTTGGCTGGATCATACGTCAAACAGGGCATGTCCAGGGATGATTTCTGTCGCAAGCGTTCAGATGGTTCCTGGCAAGCTTCTTCCCCGCCCGCTCGGTACGCCCCTTTTCGTGGTAGTTACCGTGATCCATACGCACAGCATGGGCCCACGTATGGCGAGGATTGCAGGACAATCAGGAGCTCATCTGTAGGCTTGCTTGATTGGCGCTTAGTCAGCCAATCGACCCCCCTAGTGCTTCTTTTCGGGTATCATTTTCCTAAGCTTAAAGTGTCGAACGACTCTACAAAGCGTTCAGGGCGCAGCGCTGCCAGCGATTGACTCCGCGTTCCTTTTTTTTCCCGGTAAGGTGACCGTATAAGGGACCATTTTAAATTAAAACATCCCAAGGTTTTTTGCCGGTCTTCGAAACGTCCTTTAGGAGGGCTGAAAACTCCTTCCTTGCGCCGCAGTGGTGGTTGCGGTTGGCTTTTCTGCTGTCCACACGTTGGGGTTGGGGTGGTTTCTCGTGCTTTCCGGGTGGGAGGTTGATGAAGAGCGTACCGGATATGTAGGTAGGTACGTATTTTGCTCGCTAGATGCTCGCTCGCTAGATAGATCGATCGCTAGATTAGATAGGGAGTTCGCTAGACAGACCGCGATAGATCGCTAGACGCGCTTAGGCTAGCTGATTCGATAAAGTGCGATTATTGGTGGTATGGGGTCGATCGCCAGAGTATTAGATTTTAGATAGCGAGGTAGGTTAGCTAAGAAGCTGTTATAGATCGCCACGGGCGATCGATCGATCGCCAGCCCACAGGATCGATCCAGACCGCGACTTTTCTCGATCGATGATAGCTTAGCTCGCCCTGGTTTATGATAGTAGCCCGCCCGCGCTCGCAGGCTCTGTGTTCGGTCGCTAGCTCGCGGGCAGCAGATCGCTCGTCGATTCGCACGCGCTATTTTCCTTCCCTATCAGCGTCTTTGCTCGCTCGCTCTTGCTAGTGCGCCGCTCACTACGCCGCGCTCTTGATCTCGATCGCATCAGAGATTGCTCGCCTCGCCCCAGACGATCGATCAGCCCGCTCTAGCTAGCTTCGCCGCGTCGCGATAGGATCATCGCTAGCGGCCAGCGCTATGTTAGGATCGCCATGCGCTCGCTGGAGAGCAGCGCTAGATGGCTCGCACAGCTAGCTAGCGAGACTCGATCCGTATCGCAGCAGATTGATAGCTGAGTAGTTCGCATGCTAGGCCCTGCGAATGCCCCCTATTCAGCGGATAGATAGCTCTCTCGTCGCTCGCGATGATAGCGCGCGATCTCGAGTGACCCTAATCGTGCTCGCTCGATGATAGTCGAGACTCGCTATTTAATGAGCAGAGCATGTCTATGACAGCTAGAGAAGATAGCTAAAATCGCCGAGCTTAGTTTATAGATACGATATTTGCTAGATATGCTCGCGCTCGACGCTAGCTCGCTCTGAGTTAGATCGATAGTATCGATCGATTCGTTTCATGCGCTAGGTATGGTGTTAGGTCGGTCCTTGTTCGGTCGCTTATCCAGATTTGGAGATAGATAGCTAGCTGATCGTTTTTAGGCGCTCTTTTTTGCACTCGCTCGAGATGAAGCTCGCTAGATATGCTTTTCGCTCGATAGATCGTACTCGCTGGCCGCCGCCCTTCGTAGATCGATCTTTCGCCTTAGGCCGACAGATTGTCGAGTACGCTCGCCCGAGCGAGCTGTTCGCAATATTGCACAGCTAGCTCGCCGCCGCGAGCTAGCTATGATGAGCGAGCTAGATAGCAGAGCTCAGATGGGATTAGCCGCGATCGCTCGTATTTCGTTCTCGATCTTGATCGCCGTCGATTTAGCTGTGTAGCAGCGAGAGATAGATATGCTCGCCGCGATTTTTATGTGATCCCTATCCGCGATTCGATGTCTCCGATCGCTCGCTGCCGCGTCTCCTCGCGCGCTCGCTAGCTAGCTAGCTCGATCTATAGCATCGCTCGCTCGCTAGATAGCTAGATCGTTCGCTAGTCGCTAGCTCGTATTCGATCGCTCGCCGCGCTGCTGACTCTTTCGTCGAGTTTCCTAGTTCGCTATCTTTTTCGTAGCTCGTCGCCGGCTAGCTCCTGCGCCTAGCTCGCTCCGCGCTGCTTAGCCTTCGCGCGTGCCGCGAGACGCCGCTTAGCCTGCTGCCGCTGCTCGCTCTGCTAGCAGCCATCGCTAGCTCCCATCTCTCGTTCGCTCGATCGCTCCCTCTCATGAGTCTAGCTATGAGAGCCCGCTCGATATGCGATAGCTTAGCTAGCCGAGCTCGCTAGCTCGCAGCGCATAGCTCCGCTCGCGCGTAGATGGCTCCGCCGACGCTCTGCTCGCCCGCCAGCGCTCCGTATCGCTCGCTGAGGCGCTCGCTACAAATCCGCGGCGACGCTATGATCGCTCGCTCGCTCGAACCGGCCGAGACATCGCTCGCCGAGCCTTTAGCGCGCTCGCTCGCTACTCGCGCTCCGCTAGCTCGCTGTTAGCTCGCTCGCTCGCAGCGCTCGATAGATCGCAGCGCTAGCGGGTGATGTATGTCGAGTACAGGCTCCACCCCTATCTCTGATCGCTATGTATGTTCGATAGCGAACACGCCTGCCGCGCAGCTCACTCTCGAGATCGCCCGACACCATGAGACAGTTTCGCTCGCTCATCGCTCGCCGGCTCGCTAGCCCTCTGATAGCTCGCTAGCTCGATAGCTACTAGAGCTATGCTAGCCTCATCGCTGATCGATCGCTAGCTTCTCGCCAGCTCGAGCGCCTAGCCGCCGTTCGCAGAGATAGCTAGATAGCCTAGAGCTCGACCGCTCGCTCGCTTCACTCTCGTATCGATTCTTGTCCTTCGCGTTTTATGCTCGATCATAGCGATGATCGCCCGCTAGCTAGCAGCGTTAGCTAGCCCGCTCGCCGAGCTAGCTAGCCGAGCTCGCTAGCTCCTTCGCTAGATCGCTCGCCTCGCATCCTATCGCTAGCTCGCTACCTCTTCCGCGATTTGCTAGATCGCCCGATCGCGAGCTAGCTCGCTCGATCGCGAGATAGCTCGCCCGCCTTGCTCGCTATGCTTGCACGCTCGCGCTCGTCTGCTCGCAGACGCCTCGCCTTGATAGCCAGCAGCGCGAGCTCGATCGCCGCGTATAGCTCAAATTCTTTCCGCGCTCGCCCGCGCGCGTTAGCCAGCGCTATCTGCTCATAGCGCCGCTCGCTAGCTAGTTAAGCGCTCGCTCGCTCGCGCGCTGCTATGCTCGGCCCGCGCTAGCTCCGCTTGCCCGCTCCGCGATCGCGGCATCGCCGCGCTAGCTCGTATCGCTTGCACGGCTGCGCCACACGCTCGCCGCGCTACGTATTACATCCTCAGACGATCGCTAGCTCCTCGTCGCTAGCTCGTCGGACTATGGAGAGGTCGCTCGCAGACTTCGCCTCGCTGTATGATGTGGCATCCGTCGCTCGAGGATTCAGACGGACAGGAGAGCCGCTCGGGATGAGAAGATATGAGGCTCGCTGTGGAAGGCTAGCCGCGTATAGATCGATAGCTAGATCGAAGCTAGATCGAGAGTTAGAAGATCAGATAGATAGAAGCAGCAAAAGACTATGATAGATAGCAGATGATAGATAAATATCGGAGATAGAAGATAGCAGCTTTTTCAGCAGACTTGATATTAGATCTGATAGATAGATAGATGAGTAGATAGATCGATGATTGAGCTAGAGCGAGATAAATCAGTCGCTAGCTATGCTTTTAGATATCTTTTTATAGCATGAGAGATAGCAGATTTTTTCTTCTTTTGTAAATTGAAGCTAGATTAAATGTAGATGTATGTGACTTGATAAATAGAGATATCGATAAATTAGATAGCATGGATGATAGGTTAGAAGATAGAACGATTGATAGATTAATAGCAGAGCTAGATAGATAGAGTAATATTTGCTGAATAACTCTTACGCGCATAGATAGCAGTTAATAGTTACTAGATAGCAGGATAGATAGGTAGATTAGATAGCAGAGATCAGATGGATTAGTTAGAGATAGATAGATACCGACAGCAGAGACTAGATGATGAGCAGAGCCGACGATAGATTCAATATCCAGGGAATTTGATAGATCGCATCAGATTAGATAGCAGCACCCTTTTGATTAGCACGAGCAGAGATAGACTAGTATAATAGCAATCGCATAGATAGATAGATAGATCAGATAGTAAGATAGATAGATAGATAGCTTAGATAGATAGCAGCGATAGACTAGATTAGAAGCGAAGATGGTTATAGCATGATGATACGATAGATAGATGAGATTGATCAGATAGCGAGTAGATAGATAGAGAGATAGTTTTAGAGATAGATAGATAGATAGCTAGATTAGATGTATTTGATAGATCGATAGATAGCCCAGAGATAGTAATATCAGAGATAGATCACACGATAGTATAGATAGATTTTAGATATGACCTTTCGATGAGAATAGATAGTAGAGATACGAATAGATAGCATATGATAGCTAGCAGAGCATAGATAGCTTTAGCTCTGATCGATAGCTAGATAGATTATTGATAGATCGATAGATAGATCACGATAGATTAGATATCAGACGATAGAAGATATATAGATTATGATCGACTATATTAGATAGCTAGCAGATAATAGTAGCTATACAGATGGATAGATGATATAGAGATAGAGAGAGAGATAGATTAGATAGGCAGAGATAGACCAGTTATAATATAGATTTTTCCGATAAGACTAATATCAGATCAGATAGACTAGAACGATATATGATAGATAGACAGTTTAGAGAGACTAGTAGCCATTCAGCAGTAGGATAGATAGATAGATAGATAGATAGATAGATTAGCAGAATAGATTAATATCAGACGATATAGATAGCCGAGATCAGATCAAATAGCAGAGGATAGATAGATAGATAGCAGAGATACTATCGATATTGCTAGCAGAGGATAGATAGATAGATAGCATTTAGATACGCATACATATCTGAGAGCACTAGATACGATAGATAGATACGAGAGCAGCGATTTAGATAAATAGTTCAGAGATAGATTGAGAGAAGACCGCAGAAGATAGCAGAGTAGAGATTGATAGATAATTAGATGATTTCGATATACGATGCAGGAAGTAGATAGATAGCAGAGATAGATATACATAGCAGAGATCGGCAGACTAGATAGATTAGATAGTAGATAGATAGATATGATATTTGTAGAGCAGAGATAGATCCAGATAGGCACGAAAGAGATAGATAGACAGAGATAAATAAGCTAGATTAGATAGCAGAGATAGTTTATAAATATACGAGATACCGGATAGATAGGTAGGTAGATTTTGACCGGTTGTATATGATGATCAAGCATAGATAGATAGATTAGTATTGATAGTTTAATAGTTAGATACGTGGAGGAGTTCTCCGTTATCATAGATAGACTAGATAGATAGATAGATGGCGAGAAGATAGTATAGACAGGATAAGACAGAGCTTAGATAGATAACAATTCTTATACTAATACATTTGTAGTTAAGACCATGAAAAAATTAATGTTTTTGAAATATCCCACATTGATCGATTGTTCTTTCCATTATAGTCTATAAGAAAAAATGTAAGGTGTTGAAATTCGACAGATAAACGCCGAAACGATTCTGCGGATCGTCTAGCTAGAAGACAAGACACTTCTCCTCATATGTCCTCCCGCACGTCTGCCACTAACAACTGTCAGTCTTTCTAGCTTTTCAAAAAAAATGTTTGGTGGGTAGGATGAATACGGTTCCAAAAAAGCAACGAAGAATAATAATACGGTAAGACGTAGAAGAAAAAATGGATTTATGTAAGACCAAAGGAAAGAACAATTTGGCTTTTTCAAGCAAATTAATACAATGGAACAAAAGCAGAGATCAGATACAAAGGACATTTTGATTAAATTGGTTGCAGCTAATCAATTTTATCATTGCACTGTTGCCGGCTGTAGCCTTTAGTGTTGGATTTTTGGTTTTTTGTTCCTTTTCCTACCTTTAATTTTTTGGTGCGTTGTGCATCCGCTTCTTTGAAAATTAAAATTTTATGTTTTATAACAATAAAATGTGACCATTTTTTTTATTGTGAAGATGGTACAAATGGACTTGAATTAAAGCTACCTGATTATCCCTCGGACTTTCCGGGCGTTATGTCATCGGGTGTTTTAGAGTTTTCCCCCGAACGATGGCTTTTATGATAGCAGAAAGAATGATCTCGACGGTTTTTTTGTTCCTCTACACTGGTACATTGGTGGGACCAATACCTAAATGTTCTTTCTACTCGGCCCACGGGAGTCAACCTATGGGGGCGTTGCCAGTTGGGCAGGGGAAACGACAGACATTGAGAGTTCTTATTACTACTATGGTAGTGCTGTATGGCTGTGATATGCATGTGTGTACTATGCTAATCTTTCTGCTGTGTATATCAACTGCGATGCTCGTGTGAATATGCTTGTATAGAGTGTGTATAATGCTGTGTATATTCTGTGTCCTTATGTCTGTGTACTTACATCCATCACAAACTTTTTTGACTGTATTTGTAGTTGGACCCCCATCCTGAACTCATCATCTAACCTCCCTGTTTAAATTTTTACAATTTCCAAAGTCAACAGAAATGTACTACACAAGTCTTTGTCTTTAGTGGTTGAATCAATAGCCGCCAAGTCGTCATGTGATTCGGCCTGACTATAAGCCAATCACAACGATGTGGACGCGGTCCATAGATCCAATTCTACTCCGTCCAGCGAATACATAGCATAGAATTGTTTATGAGGGCTTTAAGGGCACATAAGTTTCTTGGTACCGAGTATCGTTTCTGGGGACTGTTTTTAACATTTTTAAACACGGCACTAATGAGGGTTCTGGGCAGGGCGTGGGTAAGGGCCGCTACCCACACCACCTTTTACAGCAAAAAAAACAAATTTTTAGACTTATATTCATTTTATTTAAGCAGTAAGAGTAAAAGATTTTTTTTTATGGCGTCAGTATGTTGGCTGAAAATATTGGGTCTAGCCAAGGTGATTTTTTAGTATTGGTTTTAGACTTAAAGTAGCGTGGAAGGGAAAAGTCCAGAGTGTAAGGGAGGCATTGAATCTGTGGGTGAGTTATAGGGGTAAGCACCCGGATTTTACACAGGTGCTTCAGGTTACATCAGATGGCATCGGGATCAAGGGGGAATCAGTCAGGAGTTCGGACATTGAACCAAGCAGGAATGAGACTTCTGAATGGGTCGCTTGGAGTAAAAGCTCCAAGAATATTAGAGGTGGAGAGGAAAACATAAGTGAGAGTTATCCCTAGGACGGAGATCGCATGGGGATTTTTGGATTCACACAGTATTTTGTATTTTGCGCCAACGTCCCTGGGGCGAGTTGAAGGAAGAAGGAAGAGGGTCAGCAGGAGAAGGCATGCAGAAGGGAGTGAAGGCCGGGAGATACCAGGCTTTAGCGATTGTGGGTAGATTGTGTTGTTATTAACCGTATTTAGTTTTTTACCCCCTTTGGTAAGAGTTCTGTTTTGCCAGAGGAGCCACATTTGAGTCGAGACAGGCCAGCATGAACTTGTACTTTATGTGATGTGAGAATTGTCATTCGACTTTGTATCGGGACTTGTTTTTCATTCGCACGTTGCTCTAGTGCACGCGCGCCACCTGTGAATAAACGGGAAGCTGGGGTTTGAGCAACGTGAGAATAACGGGCGAGGCCAGTAGAGGTTCCTCCAGTTGTTGAGGTTGAACGAAGGGGGCATTGGTTTATGTTAATCAGAAAATGTTTTATTTTGTATAGAGGATTCTATCGGTGTGTCAGCATTTTCTAACCAATAAATCTAGCCCACAGGGTAAGATCAAGCACAAATAATCATATTGGGAGTAACATGTAGACACCCCAAACATTTAATGCACCTTTGGCCTTCGTCCGGTAGGCCTTTTTTCCTGAACAAATCTCATTCTGCTCCTTCATTTTCACTTCTGCACCAAAAAATACAACTCTCAGACGGGTAATCACCTTTATTCCATCCCCACTACCTTTAGGAACATATACTTTGAAACGTGTGGTCAGGTGATCTCAATAACCTTCGATCTCACTTGATAACTCAATACAAACACACTGCACATTGCTCTCTGGGATTACAAAATTGTTTTTTCTTCCCTTTATGATAAGCTTGTATTGTCTATCCTTCTGAGCTTTCTTTTTTATAGTAATGCAAAATACAGGACATCATTGTATTGCAGCCGCACCCTCCTATGAGGTCCATGTGTATACTTCTGAACAACATTTTCGTTACACAAGATAGAAGCACATTGCCCTGATGAACAGGAAATTCTCGATGTTGTTGGAAAAATGACTCCTCCAATATCATCGTACAGCGAAACATTGGTTTACAACCAGTTGGTTTATTGCTTTTTAAATTACCATAGTTTTTATGCCACAAAAACTTAATAGTTGTGGTCTTTGGATGTAGTCATTGTCACCATTCTCTGTGAATTGTAACACTATGTTTCTAGATATCATGCTGTCGAGATGTATGTATGTACATTTAATGGTTTGTCGTTTTGAGTTATTTGGAAACAGAAATGTGTTATATTTTGTTTGACCCACCTGCCCGACACTGTTAAGTGTTGAGTTCCTAGATTCAGATTAGTATCCATTTCATTTTTTCCCCTACCTGGTTCTCTTAACTGGATCAGCCCTTTGTTAATTGAATTAAGTTGGTGGTGCGTTGATACCCCACACTACCAGCTGTTACCCCCACTACTTGCTAAATAATTATTTATAGTGTGATGTCTAGTTTTTTTTTTGGTACCTTCCATATGTTAAAACAGACTTGCCTTTCGGGTGGTACCATGGGCCAAATTTCGGCATCGGTGATTTGAATGTAAAATCTCACGCGCCTCGTACAGCAGTTGTATCCTTTCATTCCTGACCAATTAAATGCATTAAATTGATTCCTATATCTTCCTGTTTGGGAAAATCGATAAATATGCAGTCTGGCTGTGTGTACCTACGCCTACTTTAGGGTTTATGTTTTGGTTTTTTTATATATTTGTTTATTCTCCTTTCTTTTGTTCACAGCATTTTGCTTTGCTATATTGTCACACTCTTAGACGATGGGATTTATGGGTGGAGATTTTCTAGAGATGACCATATTGCTTCTATTTGAGCGATTTCTGTATGAGATTCCCCTATGATTGTTTAACCACTCGCCGATTTTACCCATTGCTCTGAGCCCGGAAATTTGGAATGTCGGAAGTGTGTTTAATTGATAAAGTATTATGTCCCACAGGCCCATTCCTGTAATGATTTAACCCCATGTCTCTGAAGATTATTTAAATTAGAGTTAACTACCGTGTTTAATTAATGAGTTCGTGCTGGTATATGTCATCAGTGTGCTCCTTTTTGTTTGTTTAGGTAATGGATAGATAAGATAGATGGTATAGATAGACGACCAATGATAGAGAGATAATATAGATAGCTAATAAAGGTTGTAGATAGATGAGATAAGGAGTATAGATAGATAGAATAGATAGATAGAAGATAGATAGATGAGATAGATGAGGATAGATAGAGATAGATAGATGATAGATAGATGAGAGAGGATGATATACTAGCAGATTAGATAGATAGTAAAGGAAAGGTAGGATAGATAGAGATAGAAAGAGATAGAAACGTAAATATGTGTATAGAGATAGATAAGATAATAGAGATAGATAGATAGTGATGGGAAATGATAAGATAAGGATAGATAGATGATAGATAGACATAGTAAAGTAGATAGGAAGAGTAGATAGACAGAGATAGAGATAGATGAGATAATAGATATTGATAGATAATAGATACGTAGTATGAATAAGGTCGATAGATAATGGATGGATAGACTAGATGATGAAGGATAGATAGAGGATAGATAGATGAGAGGGATGTGTCCTTAGGGTTTTTGGCATCCTGAAAATATTTGATGCCGCCCCTAGACCTGAAGCGGCGTGCGATTAGGGCGCCGCACCGCGGCAAAAATGGAGTCGTGGCTTAATGTGTGGGGCATGGCTTGTTGGTGGGTGTGGCTTGCAAGTGGGTGTGGCCAAATTTTAATAATTTTTTTTTTAATGTTATTGTAAGCTTCTCTATTTTTAGAAAAACACTAACACATGTGGTGCAAACTGTACATTACATTATGAAAGCCCTACCATTCTCGAATAAAGATTGCACAAGATGGAGCGGCTACCGTCAAGAGTCTTCGGCGATAATATCTGGTATCTGCTTATCTAGCAGTTTTCTTCTCTGTTCTTCTCTAGATATCAATCTTGTATACTTGATTCCTATTTTTAGCGACATCTATGGGGAGGCATCCGGCGGAGAGCGAAGGGGCGGGCAGCGGAGGCGGCGAGCCCTAGCGGACGAGCAGCCGAGTGGAGGCCGGGCAGTAGCTCCGTATCTATCGATTGGATTCATCGAGCTGCTATGCGATGCCTAGAGAGCATGCTACTAGTAGCTGAATTAGGATTATCCTACGAGGCCTGATTAAGCTCTGCTCTATTCATGACTAATTACAATCATCGATTATCATTATCTATCTCGTATATATACGTTCTATCTGTATTTTCTATATGCTTCTTCTATCTTCGTACTCGGCTATCCATATACGTTATGCTTATCGGATACACTTTCTATCTATATATCTATCTATCTATCGATATATCTATCTATCTATCTACCTTCTACTGTCTATCATCATATATATCTATCTGCTATATCCTATGCTATCGATCTGCGATCTATCGTACTCTTCTATCTGTCCTATCTATCTATCTATCTATCTATCTATCTATATTCTATCTTCATCTATCTAATATTATCTATCTTGATCTATTCTATCGATCTAGTATCTATATCTAGCTATCTATCTAGCTATCTATCTCTGCTATCTATCTATCTCTGCTATCTCCGATACGTTCCCAAACATGGCGTCCATACAAGGAGAGACTCAGACCCCGATATTTGCGGAGTTCTGGACACAATCGAAAGAGAAGATGTAGGAGAAGCCAGAATAGAAGGAGCAACAAGAAAGGTAAAAGAACAATCTATTCTCAAGCCAGCAATGGGAGAGAAAAAGAGGTATTAACGAGTAACGATGTAACAAGAAAATTACCCATCTCGGAGAATAAATAGCATGGGTATTAATTTGTCCCACACTATTTTAACGCTGGACCAACTCAGTGTCTTAAATAAGGCCTTAAATTGTCATAGATCAACCTATGGACGATTTCGATGTTCTTATAGACCTTACAGGTTCATCAGAAAATTAATTCTTAAGAGGCACTTAGTTTTTAGAGGAGGAAGAACATCCTTTAGTACAATCTATCCGACGGGTCTGGCATTAAGTAACATCCAAAATGGATATTATCAGCGAGAACCATAATAATCATCGGTAAATACGTCCCAAATATTAATGATGTAACACGAATAATCTGTTAGATAAACATAACATACTACACTATCTACATTTGTACGATAATGGAAATACATCTACTGTGACACATACAGGGCCTAGAATGTCTCATCATCTACAGAACAAAGGCCATACAGAGACATGTTTCATAAATTGTGTAGGGACTTAAATAATTGGACTCTAGAACCAATATAAACATTAAGAAATATAGATCCTCTAACTTTAGTAATAAAGAGGAAAATTGCTTTACAACAACTTAGAGACAACAATCCATAGTTATTAGAAATTCGGACAATCATAGTCATGACACAATACAATATGAACTAGAGCATCCAGACAGTTGAAACGATAAGGATACTTACTTGCCACTATCTGGTGACCCTATAGAATCCTTTTGGAAACATTATAATGAATTGATTACGAAGGGGTATGATTTAAACACATTGACGACGAGGAACATGAGTTCCTGAGAGTAAAAAATCCTCGTTACACCTATTTCCATATGTTCCTAAGGTGCATAAGTCCTTAGTAGCTGTCAAAGCCAGACCGATTGTATCCGGGATAGGATCAATAGAACACTTAAGCAGAATATGTTGACAACCTGCTTTTACCTCATGGTTACGAAACTACCAGCTATCTGAGAGATACCACTGCCTTACTGATATGTTTTGACAATTTCAAATGGAACCCCGACTATTGTGGGTATCCATGGATGTTACTTCCTTGTATACATGTATCGAACATCTTACAGGTCTCACAGCGGTTTTAAATATTGGTTGAAATTCTTTAATATGTACTGTGATAACAAAAATTGTTATATTTGGAAATACTTGAATATCTGCTTACTACTAACTACTTTATGTTTGATAACAAGTACTATCTACAACAGAGAGGGGCGGCTATGGGGGCGAAATTTTCGCCCTCATATGCCAATCTTCTAATGGGTAAATGGGAACATGACATATATATGGACCTAATAATCCATAAGATCTAACATCGTGACCTATGTGAGATACATACACGATTTACTTATTATGGAACGGGGACTCTATACAGGTTCATGATTTCATTAGCTATTGTAACAACAATAGCTATAATATTAAACTTACCGCACATATACATAAAACACACATGGAATTTTTAGATGTATCTCTCGACATAAAACATGATGAAGTAGTACACGATTATTTAGAAGACCATTACAAAAATGCGATCCTACATGCAGATTCAGCACATCACCATACTGTCTTAACTCCATACCATTGGCCAGTTATTAGATTGCGCCGTATGTAAGAATTGGGACACCTTCAATACCAGGCATTAGATCTATGGGATCGTCTAGAATGAGAGGGTACCAGATAGACAAATAAAAATGCATATAACAAGGCAGTTTACTTAAAGAGACACACTCCTCACTAATACCAATAAGAAACATAGAAACAGATATAATTATATCAGAAATAACAAATGGGTAACAACGGCACCAACACATCCATACGGGACAACGATCTGTTCTTCATAAGCACGTTTACCAAACAAGGCACTAAGATCAACAATAGTATGAGAAAACACTGGAACGTGTTGGAAGCGGACCCCAAAACTTAGGGACATTTTGGGAGAAGGTCCTAGATTCTCCTATAGGAAGGCTCGTAATATCGGGACCTATCTATCACCATCCCTGTTTAAAAAACTCCACCTATAGTACCACCTCTATGGTTGGAACAATTGGGATCATATAAATGTGGAACTCCTAGATGATGTCCTGCCAATACATCTCAGTATCACGGATTTTGAGCAGTCAGACGGGCCATAAATACAAAATTGGTAGGTATCTCAATTGCCGCTCATATAATGTAATTTATCTTGCCACTTGTCAATGTGGCAGCCAATATGGGTTAAGACCACTAGATGGCTACTAGAAGAATAATGGAACATATAATGCAACAAAGAGACAGGATCATAAATCAGCCATAGCGGACCACCTTCTGACACAGCATGGTGGATCTTTGTTGTATCAAATTTCACAACTGATTGATAAAATTAGAATGTCTGTCAGAAAGGGCGATTGGCACCGGGAATTGCTTCGTAAACAAGCGTTCTGGATGCAACATTTGAAAACCATCACGCCATTGGGCCTCAATGCAGATTTTGAACTAAATTGCTTTGTGGATTGATTGCTCTTTTTCCTTAATAATTTTGGGTTCCGCTCCTAACTTTTTCCAACACAGTTCACGTGTATATTTAAATCAGAATCAATGCTACATATGACGATTTAACATAATTATATGATCTTACTCTATATATTTATATGTATACGGTTTCTTATATCTCTATAAGTGTTTGTTTTATTTTATATTGTGTCATCTTTACTGTATTATGTATAACCTTCATGTCGGTGTGTAATTTACCAGAGTGGACTGGTTACTTTGTATGTATCGTAACTGCATCAGTCTCTATGTATACATCTGTTTATGATTGCGCGGATTTTAGTGGGTTGGAGCCTTTCATTGGTTACTCACCCTTACATATTCCGGCGAGATTCTCCCCCTGTGGTCTCTGATGAGCGGAAGTAAACGCGAAACGTGTCAGGCCACGCCCCTTCCCCTTGGCGTCTTCCTGTCATGAAGTCGATGCAGTACTGTTTGCTGGTTTTAACATTTGTAATAAACGTGAAGTTTTATCTACTTAACTGGTTTGAGAACGTTTTGGCTCGGAGTATCTCGCTGCTCCCACACTTATGCATTTCCTTACTACGTTCGGTGAGGTCGGACCGATTGGGAGGTCTGGAGATCCGCCGTCTAACACTTAGTCACATATAACGACATGAATTGTTTATCGTACGATACTCTGACTACGCCCCTCGCTAAGAAACTATGTTTATTTCAATATTCTTGCTATCGATCGTATCTATCTCGCATTTCTTACTCTATCATATCTACTGCTTCTATCAGTATTCTGCTATCTATTTATCTATCTCTGTATTATCTATCTATCTGTCTATCTATATCTCTCTATTATCATCTTGTATCTATCATATTATCTATCTATCTATCTCTTCATCGTCTATCAATCTAACTCTGTATTAGCTATCTCTGCTATCTATCTCCGCTATCTATCTATCTATGCTATTCTATCTATCTATCTTGCTATCTATCTCTTGCTATACTATCTAATCTCTGCTATGCTAATATCTGACTACTATCTGTCTATCTATCTATCTATCTAATCTGTCTATCTACTCTGCTATTCACTATCTCTGCTATCTATAATCTATCTATCTATCTAGCTATCTAGCTTTCTATCTATCTCTTCTATCTATCTCTGCTATCTATCTCTCTGCTATCTATCTCTCTCGCTATCTATCTATCAATCTCTGCTATCTGCTATCTATCTCTCTCTCTGCTATCTATCTCTCTCTCTCTATCTATCATATATCTATCTATCTATCTATTATCTATACTATCTATCTAATCTATCTATCTGTCTATCTGTCTATCTATCTATCTATCTATCTAATCTGTCTATCTATCTTCTGCTATCTATCTATTCTCTGCTATCTATAATCTATCTTTCTCTGCTATCATCTATCTATCTATCTCTCTATATATATCTATCTATCTGCTATCTATCTATCTCTATCTATCTATCTCTGCTATCTATCTATCATCTATCTATTATCTCTGCTCTCTATTAATCTATCTTTCTATCTATTCGATCTATCTCTGCTATCTATCTATCTATCTATCTATATCTATCTATATATCTATCTATCTATCTATGCTATCTATCTATTTCTCTCTATATATCTGCTATCTATCTCTCTATATCTGCTATCTATCTCTGCTATCTATCTCTCTCTGCTATCTATCTATATCTACTATTTTTCTTTACTATCTCTGCTATCTATCTATTCTCTCTATCTATCTATGCTATGCTATCTATAATCTATCTTCTATGCTTCTACTATCTCGTATCTATCTATCTATCTATCTATCTATCTATCTATCTATCTATCATCTATCTATCTATCTATCATCATCTATCGATCTATTATCTATCTCTGCTATCTATCTATTCTCTCTATATATCTGTATCTATTCCCTAATCTGCTATCTATCTCTCTATATCTGCTATCTATCTCTGCTTATCTATCTCTCTCTGCTATCTATCTATATCTACTATTATCTTTGCTATCTTGTTCATTTATCTCTGCTATCATATTTCTGCTATCTATCTATCTATCTCTATATCTTGCTATCTATCTCTCTCTATATCTTGCTATCTATCTCTCTATATCTGTATCTATCTCTGCTATCTATTATCTTGCTTATCTGCTATCTATATATGCTATATCTGTCTATCTCTCTCTGCTATCTATCTATCTATCTATCTCTCTATCTCGCTATCTCTGCTATCTCTGCTATCGATCTCTGCTACCTATTCTGCTATCTATCTATCTCTGCTATCTATCTATTTCTGCTATCTATCTATCACTACTATCTACTATCGATCTATCTGATATTTATCTATCTTGCTATCTATTATCATCTATCTATCTACCTACCTACTATCTACCTTTCTATTCATCTATTATCTCTGTCTATCTATTATCTATCTCCCTACCTACTACCACCCACCCTGCTGCCAGGAAGGAGTTTCAGCACTCCTAAAACAATTTAGCGGGCAACTTAATTTTTAAAAAAAAATTCCCTTACTGTAACCGACCGGTGAACCCAACTTCCGGCTTCTGTCCTCGCCCCGAGTGGATGTAGACAAATGGAGGGACACCCAGCATGGCAAGGAGGGTAGTACAGCAAGGAGGGTAGTACAGCAAAGCGTGTAGAAGACAGACACACACACACCTACCGAAACCGGCGCTGCTGCTGACCTCGAGTCCCGCTTGATTCCGGCGCTTACCCGAACTTCCGGCGCTGCTGAGTCCCGCTCGCGGCTGGGGGAAAATGCCGCCTTTTTTCCCAAAAAACACAGACAGTACAATGACGCCATGAACAACTTTTCAAGTTGCGTCATGGTATAGAGCGGCGCTGACTGTAGAATAAAAGACGTTGGCCAAAAGATTTGTAAGCCCTGCTACAACATCAAGGTAGACTCTTTCAACAGGGCCCTAACTAACCTAACTATTCTAACCACCGTGTCTGGGTGCAATTACCATAGATAAGAACAGGTGTGTCAGAACCTGAACCAAAGCGTTTCAGCCACAGTCAAGGCTGGCGTCATGGTCATGGTTCTCTTTAATCTATATAATATATATTAGCTTAACATTGAAGATGACTCCCGGGATTTTGAAGAAAACAAATGGCTTTATTCCGCCATAGTTATAACTATGGCGGAATAAAAACGTTGTTGTTCTTCAAAATCCTGTGAGTGCGTCTTCAATATTAGCTATATGTTTTATGACACAGGAGGCCACCCGGGTCTTAACTACAGCAGGAGAGTGTACGCCGTACAAAAAACACTCAATACAAGGATTGTGGAAGCACTCCAATTAGGCTAAATTACAACTACATTTAGCGGAAGTGCTACTGATCTGGTCAAATATTTATACAAAACATAGAAAAGATAATCAATGCACATTCCTAGGCCCCATACAATATCATATATCTGCACACTAGCATAAATATAAAACATAGAGAAGATAATCAATGCACATTCTAGGCCCCATACAATATCATATTATCTGCACACTAGCATAAATATAAACATAGAAAAGATAATCAATGCACATTCTAGGCCCCATACAATATCATATTATCTTCACACTGGATACATTATAAACATAGAAAAGATAATCAATGCACATTCCTAGGCCCCATACAATATCAGTAATTGCACACTGGCATACATTATCAACAAAGGAGTTTTAGAAGTGAAAAACTTCCAACCATGTCAAGGTAATCCCAGTCCAACTGCCTGGGTGCTACTGAAGGATCCACGGTTTAGATGAAGACATATCAGAGCACTCCAAGGTCTCCCTGGGACTGAAAAGTGTGCCACTTGTGTGAATAAACTCACTATAATATATATTATATATATATATATATATATATAATATATATATATATAATATATAAATAATATATATATATATACCACATACACACATATATATAAAGCAGCTTTGACATAATAAATAATTATAATCATAAATTCATACCAGACAGATTTCCTTCAGGGACCAGGCTTCAGCTCCTCCAGATATCCGGTCGACCACACGTCCTTCCAGTGTCCTCAGTGAGTCTCGAAACTCTTGAATGGTGATCCTTTCCACCCCAGGCCCTAGTCCCAGGGGCGTAACTAGAACTAGTGAGCCCCCAGCAAAATTTTGGATGGGGCCCCCCATGCCATTCTCTATCTATCACTCCATCATCTATCTCTCATCTATCTGTCTCTCCATCTATCTATCTCTCCATCTATCTATTATCTATCTATAACGCTATCTATCACTGTATCTATCTATCACTCCATCTATCTATCTATCTGTCGTCTGTCTATCTATCAATATCTATCCATCCATTCATATATCTCTCTCTCTATCATCTAGCTATTAGCTATCTATTTATCTATCATACTATCTATATATCTATCTATCACTATCTATCTATCTATCATACTATCTATCTCATACATATTCACTATCTATCATCTCTCTATCATCTGTCTGTCTATCATGTCTGTCTGTCTATCTACTGTCTTGTCTATCTATCTATTATCTATCTATCTATTATCTATCTATCTATCTATCATCACTTTCGTCTGTTTGTCTATCTATCTATCACTCCATCACTTATCTATCTAGCTATCTTTCACCCCATCTTCTATCTACTATCTATCTATCTATCTATCTACTATCTAGCTAGTAGCTAGCTAGCTAGTAGCTATCTTCTATCATCTATCTTCTATCATCCATCTATCTATCTATCTATCTAATTTAGGTGCCAGCACACGCAAAAAAACCACCACAATAAAAGCCCAGCCATCATCAGCACACATCACGCTCTAGAGACCCCTGCTCTAAATTCCCCTCCCAAAGGCACAACCAGACCCCCCTTCCCCCTCTCTCCCCCCAAAATAAAATGCCCTCACTCACAAGACTTAGAAATAGGCTAGGGTAGGCAATCGATGGGAAAGAAAAGCTCAGGAAGCTTGCTGCCGCTGCCCAGAAAATCCCGCTCCTCTCACAGCCTGCTGCTCGCTCTGCAAATAACTGGCAGTGACAGGCTCCTTCCATAAGGTTCTGTAAGGGACTTCCCGGGGCATTGAGCGTGTAAGCGACGTGATGTCACGTAACCGACGTAGTCCATAAGTTACGCAGAGCGGAGCGGAGCGCTGGTCAATCAGAGGGGAGAGCAGGAGGAAATTTTAAAAATACTTAACTCTGATTGGTTCCGAACTTCCGGACTTTCCCCGGACTTATTTATTGCAATTTGAGCTAGCCTGCTGCTGTGAATGGGGGTTTGACTTCCGAGACCCGACTGGCACTGTCACAGGCGCTTGCGCTCTTAATAAGTTAAGGAGCAAATGTTAAAAGGGGAAAATGCCGCCTATTGGCTTTCTGACCTGGGTGCCGCCATGAGCAAGTTTTTCAACTTGCTTCATGGTAGGAGCGGCGCTGGATAGATGGTAATAGCTGTTTAGTACACCTTACATTATACTGACAGATTACTGCTGTTTATTTAATGTGCCCCATTTGTTAGCCTTGTGCCATGTGCCCTGGAAAATTCTGGAGCTGGAGCCGCCACTGGTTCTGGGTTACAGATCGGTTTTCCTGGTAAGAGTGCTGTCTTGGCCTAGCTATTTCTCTCCCTGTGTAACAACCTCCTTGGGGGTACACAGGTGAAGAGAGATGTCACATCATAGGACACCATAGTTTCTTCTGCACCAAGTACTATATCTTCAATCTTCTTAGTGAAATCCTGGTAGTTCTGGATGTGATGTTTAGAACTTCCGACCAATGGCCCTAAGTTTTGGGTAGGTATTTTGCCACCTTGTATGTTACAGATAAGATGCTGCTGACTATAGGTCTTAGTGGTGCCCCTTCCTTATGTATATTTGGGAGTCCATAGATGCATGGATGTGCCTCACCAGGGTAGAGGCGATGATCAATGGCTTTATCCTTTTGAAGCGTGTTGTAGTAAGTCTATGACCTTTTCTTGAATGGCTGGTGGATCCCTTGTTAAAGCCTCATGTACAATGCTGTTTGATAACTTACCCTAGGGGTTCCTATAACACCTCTTAGCCACCATCCAGTCACACCTTGCATTAGAAGGTCCTAACACCTGGATGTGATATGCTAATTGGGACTTTCCAGGTTACATAATTGCCAACTAGATAACCAAAATGGGCGGCAGAATGGCAGATGAGATTCTATGTTGATAAATGTAAAGTGATGCATTTTGGATTTAATAATCCCTGTGCCACCTACACCAAAATAACTCTGTGTTAAATGAATCTGTAATGGAAAAGATTTGGGGTTTCTGGTAGATAACAGACTTAGCTGTATCAAACAATGCAAGATAGAAATGGATAGAGCTAGCAAGATATTGTCTTGTATATGCGGTCAGTTTTGGAATCCCATATACAAAAGGGACATCTGGAAATGGAAGCAGTTCAGACAAGGGCAAACTAAATTAATAAGGGGAATGGAGAGGCGTAAATATGCAGGCAGATTAGACAAGTTAGGGCTGTTTACATTGAAGAAACAACGTTTGTGTGGGGATATGATAACCTTATACAATGTATTAATGGGCCATACAATAAATTCTCTGCTGATTGGTTACTAATAGGTCATATCAGAGGACTCATAGACATCCTTTAAGGTTGAAAAAAAGAAGTTTCATCTTCAGGTTAGGAAAGGTTTCTTTACAGTGAGAATGGTGAAACAGTGGGAGGGGGGAGAGAGTGCACGTAAGCATGGCAAAAATCTACCTGAGGCCAGGTAGCAGGCAGAGCCTGCTCGCTCCTGGTGGGCAGTTTTTGGGACTTTGGGGGGGGGACTACAGGAGAACCCTATGGAGCTGGGATGTGAGGTAAGGATTACACTACACTACATGGTGGGGCCATTACTGGGGGGGATTATAGTTTGGGGGGACATGCCCTTTAAGTCCAGTTGATCTAACTGAATACAACAGATATACCATGACCTGGATAAATGAGAACCTTCACAAGCATAAAGATCTAGTCCACTTCTACGTGACGGAGAGTAATGCCAACTTTGCTTTTCTGATATGTTTCTGCAGAGACATGCATTTGGAAATGTCAAATGTATATCTCTAAAAAGATGCAATACAGAAAATACAAATGAATCTTTGCTGAAACTTCAAATCAGAAGCAGCTTTCTTACCTGATACCATTATCAATGTGTTCTACCATCCACTATACTAGGAGAGGAGTTGCTGTAGGTGATCTTTCCCCATCAGCCAAAACACGACCTTGTTTGGCCAAACGTTAGGCACCAAGAGAAGATGCACACCTTTTCTACAAATCATGACAGGTGTATGTCCGAGTATTGCTCCAGACTTTATCCCCCACCCCATTCCTCTGACCATTTTCTCTCATCCCCAACCTCCACCCCCCCCCCCCCAAATAACCACCCCACACTTCTATTTCCGAGAGGAAAGGAATAATGGCCACTTTATTGTGACAAATTAAAATATCTTTTAACTTTATTAACATTCATTTACATAACAAATCATTAACAATAAAATAACTATTATCCATTAACCTTTTTGCTAGCAATGTTTTCCACTTCACATAAACAAGCCTCCCGCCGTTCCACCTTTTCCAGCCAGGAGGCACCACATAAATTCACCACCGTCTCCCTGGGCCCCTATTTTACCCCATGGAGGTAATTATTATTCCCCATCCTTTTGGGGAATTGCATCACTCTTCCAGCCCTCCTCTAGGGCTATTACCCTATTAAAATTGCTAGCTGCCGCCAATCTCTTACCCTTACCAAATTGGCGCCTGCCTGTTTAGCTCCACCCCCTTTTCACTTCACTCTCTCTCTCGTCCCTACTATCTTCTACTTCTCTTTCTCCTCCCACCCCCATCCTTCTGCCTCCGTCCTACCCCGTAGTGCTCCTCCTGCTATTCTGCAGTTCTCCTTCTGCTTTACCTATGGACAATTAGAAGAAAACAAAAAAATTAGTCCAGACCGGTCCACGTCCTTGATTTGTAGCAATACAATTTTTAAAGCTAATTGAAAAATACCTAGCTTTCCACCTGGGTTCTAAAAATCCTCATTGAAAACTACCAGGTCTCCATGACGCTGCCAAGCATGTGGGATGTCATAATCTACATCCCACCCCCAAGAAATGCCAAGATGTTCCAACAGCTCAAATATATTTATATAACAGGATCACAATAATTATAATTCTGTGGTAGGATTGAGACATTCTTAATATTTGTTAAAACGTAAAGTATTGTAGTGAATATTGATTAAAGGACAATTATACTCACCTCCCCCTCGTTCCTTCCCCCCACTCCTGCAAAGTACCCAGGGTGAGGACAAAACGCTAAGTCCTCACCTTGGGTACTTTACACAAGTCCTGAAGTACGTACTTGTAATCTCCCTCGTCGCTCCGTCCAATCCTCCCCACTGGCACTTTGAGTGACAGGTCGCGAGGCAGCAATGGGAAGACACGCTCTGCAAGGAGGCATGTCTTCCCATTGGCTGCCTCCCGGACTGTCACTGACCGTGCCAGTGGGGAGGATCAGACCGGAGCGACGAGGGAGATTACAAGTAAGTATTCAGGACATTGTGTAAAACCCAGAGGTGAGGACTTAGCGTTTTAGATCCTCACCCTGGTACTTTGCAGGAGTGCATCGGGGAAATGGTTGAGTATAATTGTCCTTTAATTAAAAAAAAGCAAACAAAATTGCCACCACACCCCTTGGATTAAAAGGAGGGAATATTTCCCATTATTTACTTCTCATATATAAATTGCTTTAAAGGGGAACTGTGGTCCAAAAATTACTTTAGGTAAATTGATAGGAATTGCTCTCTGAGGAATTTTTGCAATTTATTTTCATGTTTATTTTACATAGTTTTGAAGATATTTACATTTATGTGTGTGATATGGCAGCTAACATCAGCCTTTTTCCAATCCAGAGGCACACATCCGGACATAGGGGGATCTGCAAAATTAAGAAACAATGGCCTAGAAAAAACTGAACTTAGCCCAGAGATCCGCCCGACCGGCCGTTTTGGACCATCATGCATCGTTTCTGTTTAGGTTGCATTTCTATTTCTATTGTTTTCTTGATTAGGAGTATAGTATCCTTTAATATATGACCATATCCTGCACAAATTGACCAGATACAACCAAAATTTTTAAAACTGTCCAATTCCTAAAAGACCCTACCGTCTATAGAAAAGTCCAATCTCTGGAACGTGGGGTGGGTCTACATTTTATTGCGCATTGCATACAGATTGTGTTTAAAAGGATCCAGAAGGATTTTAGATGTTTATTGCTGGTTTGGTCCTGAACTTTTTGTTTACAGTAAATACACATGGCTGGCCAAACCGTGCTGATTTACAATTCGCACTTGGGCAGATAATACCAGATCAGTGAAGGACATCCTATATACTAAAAGTCTGCTGTAAATATGCATGGACGTGGACCCATTTGCTCGAGCACTGCATCACAATGGGGGAGGGATGGAGGGGTGTGCGTGGAGGGAAGCGTGCGCGGGGGAGGGCGCGCACAGGGTTTGCTAAGTAGAACATATTTGGAACATTCTTGGCATCAGAGATTTGTTCTTTCAACATTTCATTCAGTTGCAGATGTTAAAGACAAGTCAAGTCCTCAAATAAAAAATATTATAGGTTAATCATGCCAAACCTGCAATAGTTAGAAAGCTGAAAGAAATAAGACCAACCATGCTGCGCTATGTGCTGTGGCCCCTGTTTTGTCTTCCTAGTTCTTCCAGTTAGCAACTGGCAGCCATAGATGTTGACAGTTGAAGTCACAGCCAATGCCTTAATTTAATCCCCTAGCTGCCTTTCTCTGAAACATGCTCACAGGGAGATGTAATAAAGTTCTTATTGTTAAAAATGGTGCTAATTTTGCCCCACCCAATCAGATGTTATTACCATTTGATAGCTAACATCTGATTGGTTGGGGTGATTGGTTGGGGCAAAATTAGCACCATTTTAACAATAAAGCTTTTTATTATATCTCCCTGAAAGCACAGCCTGGTGTTGTGGTTCCAGTGTCTAGGGTAAGGTAAGTTGCTGTGGATTACATACAGGCCATACCATAAGGGACATAGAGTAGTTATAATGTAAAGTTTTGAATGTTGGCCTAGAAATTAATCTTCAACAGCCAATCAGATGTTTGTAACTGCAGTGAACCGACACCTGATTGGTGCTGTAGATTATCAGACACAGATAAACCTTTTGCCCCCAAGACCGTTTCAGTTACCTTGCTATCCCGTGTGAATAATCACTTTCTACCATAACTCCCCCAGGCTCTCCACCTACCTGCTGTCCACTGGGACCTGGTACAGTCTCACCAACTTCTTCACTTCACACATTCCTTTCCTGGCTGATTTGCTGACTGAAGAGGCAGGCTTCTGGGAAGGGGAGGTACCCAATATCAGATGCTTAGGGAAAGAGAGAAATTTTATTGTTGTTTTTTTTTCGTGTTGTGACACTAAGTAATGTGCACTGATCAAATAAAACGGGATGAACTACAACTCCCAGGTGCCTTTGCAGTTTGTGGAAGATATAAGTTGCAGTATATCTGATGTCTGTGCAATTTACCAATAAATGTCACTTCTGCAGGGATAGGAAGCAGACATCAGGGAGTGGATCGCTCCGAAACCAGGAGTCAGTCACAGCGGGTTATATCAACTTCTATTTTATTCAAACCACACACATATGCATCAACAGGCCAAATTAACGGAGGTGCAACCAAACAGTGGTCTTATGCATTTACCGCGTCACTGCGCTTCATCAGAGACTCACTGAGGTAGAGGATTTTCCCATGATCCTACTCCCTTAAATACCCACGGTGATTCACCTCCTCTTGCGCAAATCAGAGCTTTACTGTGTGTTCCCATAATCCCGCCATAGTTCACCTTCATTGGTCTACCCGGGAGCTACAGAACACTCCCATTCGTCTTCCCGAAAGCTACAGAGCACTCCCATTGGTCTGCCAGGGAGCTATGAACACTCTCATTGGTCAGCCAGGGAGCTACAGAACACTCCCATTGGTTGCCAGGGAGCTACAGTATACACCCATTGGTCTGCCTGAGAGCTACTACTAACACTCCCATTGGTCTGCCGGAAGCTACAGAACATTACCATTGGTCTGCCAGGGAGCTACAGTACAAGCCCACAGGTCTGCCAGGGAGCACAGAACACTCCCATTGGTATCCTGGGAGCTAATACTGAACACTCCCATTGGTCTGCCTAGGACCTACTGAACACTCCCATTGGGTCTGCCAGGGAGCTAATGAACACCTCATTGGTCTGCCAGGAATCTACCAAACACTTCATTGGTCTGCCTGGGAGCTACCGAACACTCCCATTGGTCTGCCAGGGAGCTACTGAACACTCCATTGGTCTGCCAGGGAGTGCTGAACACACCCATTGGTCTGCCAGGGAGCTACTGAACACACCCATTGGTCTGCCAGGGAGCTAGGCCAGCCTATCAACCTGGTTTATGTAAGGAGGAGCATGCAGCTGATTGGCAGTATTACTTTGGTGAGGGACAGATAGCGCAGGGTGTCAGCGCTGCTTTGCACAACATAACTAAAGTCATTTCCTTGTGTCCATATAGTCCTGCTCTGTGATGAGACCAGGGTGTCTGTCCCTTTGGCTGGACTTTGAGTAGCTGCACTATCACAGGAAGGGATCTAGAGGGACTGGGTTAAGTCTTTTGTGGACCCATAATAAGTTCAATTTCTGACACTGGCTGGATTCAGGGAAGTGGAATAAATTCCCCATTACACTGCCGGCACAGATAGAGAGACATAATACTGCAGTAATCCCCAGTAATCCAGTCCAATTGAGCCATCTTGTGGACAAAGGACTAAAACTGCATTTTCCCAACAGTGTGCTTGATACAGTTTACATATATTGCTTTCATGGGGTGTAACACTGGGAGAGGTGGTGCCTGGATAAAACAATGTGTATTTTTATTAAAGACTGGGCATCACTGTCTCCCTTAAATAGAATGAATGATATAAAAGTAATAAACTCCCCTGGTGCTCCGTCACAATGGATAATGAACATCACAGAGGAGCTACATTAACACATCTGTTGTTTTTTGCTACATAATAATAGAATATTATTTAACATTATTTTTTACAAGATTTACCTTGTAATGAGGGTCTATAGATTAGTAACCTCACTCCTAATATATCAAGGCACGCCACAAATTATTAGCTCTTATCTTAGTTTATATTCAGTATATACTGTATTACATATAGTTACATAGTATTGAACAGAATAAAAACATGTCCATCTTGTCCAACCGTTTGAGCCTATCCCTGGGTAATTATTATTATTATTGTTGTTGTTGATTTATATAGCGCAACATCTTCTGTAGCGCTTTATAATTACATGTATACATTTATATCAGGCCCGAAGGCTCAAAATCTAAGCACATTTATAGTCACATACAACCTATCAGTATGTCTTTATGATTGTGGGGGAAACCGCAGGAAACCCAAACAAGCACGTGGAGGAGAACATACAAACTCCTTGCAGATGTGTCCAAGTGTGGATTCGAACTGGGTTAATATTATATGTACCTGCCAATGCCTCTCAACTTCTAAGCGGCACAACAGCCATGCCCGCACCCTGGCCTACCCAGACTTTGTAGTTTTTCTCCACCACTGGACACAACTTGTTGAAAATAAGGTTTTCCCAGTGAAACTATGACCAAGGGGGTTGTGTGTCTCATAACCAATAAATCAAAGATAATAGCCGTGCCATTCATTTAAAACAAAAACTATAAATCGTATTAAACTGTTTTTAAAATACAGACATGGAAAGAGATATTTCTATGTGTTTTCTATTAGGTTTTATGCACAAGCATTGGGCACCAGATCACTGATCTCTTGCTCTAGACACTGGTCATGTGACTGTGACCAACTGTCATCTTGGCAGTTGAGCTTTGGTGTTTTTGGTGGTGGATTGCTCAAATTTGTTTTGAGAGATTTTGCGATTTGGTGATTTATTGCATTTGGAAAGCTATTAAAGAAGACAAAAAAGAAGAAAACACAAAGAGTACATCTCGACTGAGAAGACGACAAAGTATACCATCTCGCTGAGAGAAAAAAGTCGACAAAAAGTAACACCTCGACTGAGAAGAAGAAAAGGTAACATCTCGACTGAAGTAGACGACAAAAAGTAACATCTCGACTGATAAGTAGACGACAAAGAGTACATCTCGACTGATAAGTAGACGGCAAAGAGTAACAATCTCGACTGATAAGTAGACGACAAAGAGTACATCTCGACTGATAAGAGACGACAAAGAGTAACATCTCGACTGATAAAGACGACAAAGAGTAACATCTCGACTGAAAAGACGACAAAGGTAACATCTGATGAGAGAAGTCGACAAAGAGTAACATTCTGACTAATAAGTGACGACAAACAGTAACATCTCGACTGATAAGTAGACGACAAAGAGTAACATCTGACTGAGAAAAAGCGACAGAGTAACATCTCGACTGAAAAAAAAGACGACAAAGAGTAACATCTCGACTAAGAAGAATTAGAGGAGAGCGATTGCAGAAAGCCATGGAGAGACGACCCTGCAAGAGACATCTGGAGAGAGAAGATGAGGAGTAAGTGATATTAGACATTTCATTTCCACAGCTCTGTCCCACTGTAGTAAAACTAATGATGTCAATCCTGTGCCCTGGTAGCTCCCCCTTCCTGGTGGTAGTTTTCTATTAAACTAACTGACCCATTTACAATATAATACAAGAAAGCAAATATGACGACAGGTTTTTTTTTTTGTAGAGAAACTGTACTGAAAAAATGACTTTTTTAATCTATTTAGAAAAATATGTAGAGCAAGTAAAGCAATACTCTGAGGGGAATACATGCTAAATTAGTACTAGTGTAAATCAAGCAAACCAACTGTCAAACTCTGTCACCATGCCAGCTTCAGCAGGAGAGTTTATAATAAAAATGCACTGGATTTACAGCTGATAGGGACAGATCAACACAAAAATGGTACAGGGGGTTAGGATGAATTATACTTCCAGTATATGCCCTTTAAGGTTAGTAGAAACCCCTGGCCTAAAACCAGAACATACCAAAGATGGATTACGGTACCATCAAATTGGTCCTTAGAAGAGCTGCCATTTGGGCCTCTTTTGCAGTGTTGCACTGGACTATTGGGGCCCACCAGGGAATCAAAGACCAGGGGTCACAGGACGAGTTTAGGATCCCACCTAAAATTTTAATCTCTATATCACTTATTTACATATTTATATTAACTCCTACTGACTCTATTATTTAGTATAAATGCATTTCTTACCATCCTTTGGCTCTTTAAATTTTAAGCAGTTTTCTTTATTATCTCGGGTGAATGGCTGGGCCCAATGGGGGATTCCCCGTAACACTATGGGCCAGTCCAACACCGCTCCTTTGTTTTATAATCTTGATTGTATTGGCTGTAGTACTGTGTGTAGGACCCTGTATTTCTTTATATGCCCTAGGCAGGTGCATTGTGGACTATACTAGATGGACTGCTCTTTTTAAGACTGCTGAAATCCTCTTCATTCCTCAGTGCTTAAATCACCACACGTAGACTAATGGGGAGATTCAATAAGGCAGCTCCCGTAACTTACCTTAGCCCGTTCCCGCAATACATAAACTGACGTAAACGAGATTACGTCAGTTATTGCATCGCGGGATCAGGTTAAGGTAAGGGGCGGAACTTCAACGCTCCAAAAGCCGTAGCGTTAGGTTTCGCGCTACGAAGTAGCGCAAAACTTAATGCTACAGGTTTTGGATCGTTAGTACAGCGCTACTTCCAAAAACATTCGGAAATGGCGCTGTGCTCAAAAGCCGTCTAAAACCCACGTTAACCCGAAATTTTTGGGTAACGTGGGTTTTAGATGGATTAGGCCTTATTGAATCTCCCCCATTGTCTGAAAAACTCTCTCTATATCCATAATATTTTGAAAACTTCCATTAACCTATCAAATTAGATTAAATATGTCTTAATATGGGCTATTTATAATGCTATTCTCTTCATATAAAGGTGCTGCCGTGAAGAAGCTCTGCGTGGATGTAGAAAGATTTCCCGATGGACATCCGGAATTACAGGTCCACACCAAGCTGGGAGAAGGTGCGTATGGAAGGTAATGCTTGCTTCTTTATTTTCCAGGAAGGAGCTTGTAGCTATGAAAATCCTGAAGAAGGAAGAAAATCTGGAGGAGGCCATCTTATGGAGAGAGAGGCACGCGTACTGCGAGCGGTGGCTGGATGCCCCTTCATGTGCCATGTTTATGCCACCTTCCAGACGCAGGTATGGCAAACTGTTTGTATTGGAAGGCAGTGTAACCAGTTCCATTAGTAAGTGAGGTCTGACGCACTATCAATAAGTTATGGTATTAAGAGAGGCTGATAATATAATGTTCTGTCCATCAGGGTGTAATCTAAAAACTGGTAAACATTATCAGCCTATTATCAATCACATTATATCTTCACTGATGGTGTCGGACCCACTTCTATATTAGAACAGTTGTATATGGTCCCATGTGGTAAAGGAAAGAATTAGAATATGTCCTGTCCCATCCGTCTCTCATTGTGTATTAAAACAACTCAACTAAATGCCACAGAATGGAAGCAATACTGAGATGAATACAAGACGCCTCCCTGGGTTTTGTATATTTGTGCCAACCATATTTTATTGTTGTAATTATTTAGTATAATCACATATTGCATTGGTCTATTTTTACCATCTAGTTAATGTTTTCCTGTCTTTGTACACAGAGCAACGCTTTTTCGTCATGGAGTTTGCTGGAGGAGGACCTGGAAGATCTTCTACAGGACTCAGGCCACTGGAGATCAACGCCATCAGGTAAGTGTCATTTACTTATCATACTGACAATGTGTTGGCAACTGCACAGAGATCTTAAAGGGCATGTCCAGCAATAAAATGAAATTTTACCTATAGGTGCAGCACACACTAAACCACATTTTATTTTCCTTACCTCCAAAGAGGCCCCTGAAGATACTTACAAAACCCGGTCCCTCGCCGATCTGCTTCCTGGTTGCAGCTGTCAGTCTAAGGCACGCCAGTGACGGCAATGCCAGGAAGCACCTCACTACTAATGAGTGGCTCAAAAACCTGCCTCAAAAACAGCAGAGAGTGGCACCCTGGTGGCAAGGGACCGAGTTTGTAAGTATCTCAGGGAATCTTTTGGGAAGGTAAGTAAAATGAAAATGGGGTTGGGGGGGGGGGTGCTGCACCTATAGGTAAAATTTCATTTTAGGGAATTACACAATTGATCATTCACTTGTTTTCTTTCTGAAAAGGTTCTATTCAGCAGAGATGGTCTATGGTCTCCAGTATCTCCACTCGCTTGGAATCATCCATCGGTAAGTTAAATTCTGTAATTACATCTCCCAACTGTCCACAGTATTTAATGTGATCTCCCTCTTCTACCTACATCCACTGTTTTCTGTAAGGCAGTCAGTGGAATGTTTGGTTGTAATACTCACACTTCCATCTATCGTGCAGAATTAGTAATTAGTCCAAGGCTAGATTGTTCAGGCCAAGCAGTCCCACACAAACATTTTTGTTTCTTGTAGTCAGTGAATTCATTATTTCCTTTGCAGGGACATCAAGCCAGAAAATATTCTCCTGAGTGACGACGGACATGTGAGGATCGCCGACTTTGGACTGGTCGCGGAGAACGTCACCAGAGGGGTCACCGGAGTATGTGGAACACTAGACTACATTGCGCCAGAGGTGAGGAATTAATTGTATCTAGCTACAGGGAGAGATCTCCAAATTACAAGATGGTGTGTCAGAGCCTCAGTGTTTAAGGGTATCTCCTCTCAAATGTCATACTTACCTTCTTTCAGTTTAATTGAAGAACCGGGGTTGGTCACAGGGCTGTCAGATTTGACCATTTACTGATTTTAAGATGAAGTATTTATATAATGAATCTCTCGTTCTGTTTTCTAGATTCTACAAGGTAAGGAATACGTTTTTTCTGTCGACTTTTGGTCCGTAGGAGTCACAATCTACAGGATGGCTGCTGGACGATTCCCGTTTTATGCCGGAGAGGAGGAAAAGAAGGTACGAAGATCCATCCTGAAGTCCAGACCAACGTATCCAGCAAGGCTCAGCGATGACCTGAAAGACTTTCTGAGAAAGGTGTGTAGCAGGATTTTAATAAGAAAGGTTGTTATAGTATTTATACACTTCTCTGGTAAATTTGTATGATACTGGAAGATGTTACTAGTCAGTGTAATTTACCTTGTCTGCTATTTAAAACTGTTAATGTTCTTTCCTACAGCTCCTGGAGAAGAATCCGTCTACGCGCCTGGGAACAGCCGGAGACATCAGGCAACATCCCTTCTTCAGTGGAACAGACTGGACCCATCTGGAGAGTGTGGAACCACCGTCCACTTTCCCACCCAGAGACGTGGATCAGGGGAGATGCTGGAACCAGCCCATGTCCTTCATGGAGATACTGAGGACATCTACAAGCAACAGGGCAAAGCTGCAGGACTTCTCCTTTCTCTGCACCAGTTGGCAGAAACAGGTAACATCATCACTTCCTCCGGTAAGAACATCAACTCCCACCACCTCCAGCCACAGGTATAACCCTTTATATTTATATGTATCATCTTTTTTTGTAAGAGTAAGACAGTGTTTCTCAAACTTGTTATCCTTGGAGAACCCTTGAATCAATTATTAATGTCTTAAACTACATGAAAAAAATATAGATTTTTTTTCATTTTTAGTCATCAATTTATCAGAATACATAATTCATACAAATATCAATATATCAACTTATCAATAATATTATTTATATTTGAAATGCGCAGAAATGTATCCCAAGGGCGGATCCATATAGTTCCTGTCAAAAGGAACCCTCAGTATCCTTTCAGGGAACCCCAGGGGTGGAGAAACACTGGATTAATATATGATCATTATAGACAGTAAATAGATTGATAGATATGTAGATAGATTAGATATATAATAGACAGACAGATTAGATCATCTTTTATAATAATTATATATTTATTATAATTATTATATACAGTAATTATTTATATATAATTCTAATTATATATTATATAACTAATATTTATAAATAAATATTTATGTAGCAGATAGAGGAGAGAGACAGACAGTAAATAGATTGATAGATATGTAGATAGATTAGATATATAATAGACAGAAAGACAGATAAGATAGAGGATAGACAGATATATATATATATATATATATATATATATATGATACATTTGTTTACCGTATATAATAGATATAAGCTATTAGTTACACATGTAATATTGTTTATTAATATTGTCATTTTAATATTGATCCAGGGACAAGCCGATTGCCATATTGGAATTAGGAAGGTTTTTTCCCTTTGATCCATTTCATCAAAGGGTTTTTTGCCTTCCTCTGGATCAGTAGAAATGGTTGAAATTAATGGACTCCTGTCTTTCTTCAACCTAAATAGTAAATGATAATCTATAGTTAGATGGATAGTGTAGGTTAGGGACCTGCTCAGAGAGTCTACCTTGACGTGGTGGCAGGCTTGTTATCCTTTGGCCAATTCTATTTTATTGCAGGGTTCCAGGGCACCAAAACAGATGATTTATAGGGAAAAGTGAGGATTGAACAAGACCCTGTGTGTCTGCCTTCATCTTGGTCTTACTATTGCCTTTATTTCCTTCTCTGAACATCAGCACTAGTGGGTCCATTTCATAGATGAACCAAAATGTCTCCTGCTGGTTGAACTTCCCCTTTTCCTAGAGAACATCAGCTATGGAATGAGGCGGGTGGTCTGGTATGGAGAGTGATGGTCTATAAAGGGGATTTCAGTACTGATCTGTTTTGTTGGCCCTGATCCTAGTTTACTCTTTATATTTGACTATTGGCTAAAGGATAAAACTAAAGGACTCTCGCTAATGAAATTTTAACTAGAAACTTGGTACAGTAGAGGTATAAAACAGCAGAATAAAACTATAATATGCAAAGGAAAGATAAAATAGGAGACTAAAGTTGAAACAAAAGAGAATTGATGATGTTAGTATGGTTGCTATGGAAAAATAACATGTAATAGTAGGTATGTGTACCTGTATCTGTGTAGTGTTAGAAGGTAATTTTTTTCATTTCAGACCATAAAACTAACTTAATTGATCTGGATCTCAACATATATGTATATACCCATATATTCCTAGTAAAAGAACTGCTGGCATGGTCTATAGCATCTTGCTACAACCTAATCTACTTCAGCTGGTATAGCTGAACATGAACAATAAAATGAAAAAATCTAACATTGTTAACCGTCTTCTAGGATAATCTATGAGGAAACTATAGTAGAGACAACAAGCGGTATTATCTAAGCTCTATGCAAACAGTAGTAGTAGTAGTTCAGAGCTGGTGGAGACCTTAAGTCTCAGTGTAGCGAGAAAGTTTAAAAAATAAATGAAAAAAAGAAAAAAAGAAAGAAAACCGTAGCTACATATTAAAAACACAGTATCTGTTAAACAGTTGTAGTTTCTAAACAGCAAACCGCATGAGAAACATGGACTGCCGTGAAGGGTCGGATCAATAGGTTCAACTTAATTCTCATTATGAAGATGGCAATTTTTAATAGAAGGTGTTTAATATTTTAGATCCATTCCATCAATAAGCTGCTGGACAGTAACTGAGCAG
The DNA here is from genome assembly GCA_019447015.1 of Hymenochirus boettgeri. NCBI lineage: Eukaryota > Metazoa > Chordata > Amphibia > Anura > Pipidae > Hymenochirus > Hymenochirus boettgeri. The sequence goes on along the minus strand of CM033470.1, from coordinate 206,841,735 downwards.
CAAATTCTCTTACATACAAAGGGAAGGAGGGAAAGACCATAAGACTTATACCCAGTGAGGGTATTTAGATAAACCATATTGTGTTGGCAGAAGCTCGTACACACACAAGGTGTGTACACCTTAACATTATAATACAAGGGTATTAAATCACTTTGGGTTTTACATTTCCATTATCCCTTATATAATCTCCCACACACACATCCCAATAAGCCCCTATGGACCCAAAGTGTAAAAAATAACCATATAATTGGTGCGCTTCTACATAGTAATGCACTGATTATAACACTAACTTACTGAGCCAGTCTGGTCTGTCCCTTATGTATCTTATCCCAGCCAGATCATGCTGTGCAGTTATCTCTGCCACTGTGGCTCTCACCAGGAATTTGTACATCTATGTGAGCCTGGGAGGGAGAAGGTGCCACGGGTCAGACAGAATATGTCTAAAGGTAATGTGCACATGGAATGGCTATTCATTATTTCTATGTGTGTGTAAACAGGAGTGTCTGTTTTGCTGTGAGATGTACAGAATTCTATTACAGAATTTCTCCTCATAAAACCAGGGCTAACAAAGTAATAATCCGTAAGAAAGAAAGTGTGTGTGTGTAGAGGTTTTTTTAAAAAAAATACTCTTCAGGTAGGGGTAGGACTGTAATGTATAATGTACTACCTACCATAAATGAATAGGATATTGCATGTATCCTCAAGGTTTACTTATATCCCTATAATATATCCACTATATAATGCTAGATTTTGGTTTCTAGGTTTCCATTAAGGTTTGAATTTGGGATATGAATGTAAAATGGTAAAATAATTTAATATATTAAATATATTTATAGAAAGAGAGAGAAGCAACTTTAGGAAGTCAGAGGATCTTAAAGGGAAAAAAACACAAACAAACTATATTACTGGATCTGGACGATAGTCCAGCTCCATCACAACATGGTCCACGTGAGGGGCATAGGATTTAATCTGTTCCACCCTTAATATTCTCGTGGGCCAATTATTCTGGTGGATTTCTTTTAGCAAATCTGTGATCTGCCTTTCTGCTTGCTCTGCCCATTGCATCCATGCCATTTTCCCCCCAAAGTCCTCTTTCTCTGTTTTTGCATGCCTTTTAATGGGCCATACAATGAACTCTTTGGTGCATTGTTTACTAATAGGTCATATCAGAGGACACGTGGACATCCTTTAAGGTTGGAATGAAAGAAGTTTCTTTCATCTTCAGGTTAGGAAAGGTTTCTTTACAGTGAGAACGGTGAAACTGTGGAACTGTCTTCCAGCAGATGTGGTAATGGAAAGTTCATTGAATAGCTTTAAAAAAGTCCTGGATAAGTTTCTAAAACTAAAAAATATTGAGAATGACTGGTATTAATGAATATAGATCTGGTTGATCCAGGGATTAACTGTTAGGTAGGGTTAATAAAAAATTAAAAAAAAAAAAATGAATAGGTGAATAGGTTGGACTTGATGGAGGTATGTCTTTATTCAACCTTAATTACTATGTTACTATGTTAAAGTTCTTAATGTGTGTCAAAAGTTGAAAGACAATACTAGAATCCACCTAAGGCATCTCCCTGACCATTTAAATACGCTTGTGTTAGGTAGTCTTTGTAGCTATTTCCATTATTACACTTTTTAAAATCTTTTATTGAACTAAATAGAGGAAACCTGTGATGTGCTGTATAAAAATTATAAATGAACTCATTATATTTCTTGAATAATTTCACAAAAATCATCAACATCATTTATCATCTCTATTAAATGATACCAATGTTATATTCATTCTGTTTTTCAGTATAATTTATATATCGGGTGTCTTACTGTTCGGAATCTGAACTAAACTTCACAGCAGAAGATTGATTTAAGACTCTAGTCTAAATTTTTCTTCTTTCAATTCAGAAACTCAGACGATTTGTACTCATTTCTTTTCTTATTGTGCTACAATATAGAAGGTTAACATGCAAAGAGAAGAACAATACATGTGCCTTTTTTAATTGGTGAATGTTTGGACAAGAATTATTTTTAAAAAGTGCTATGTTTAGAAGGCGCATTTTACTTTATTCTCTGTGCATCTAAGCATCAATGCGCATTAAATAAACTGTTTACATTCCCATTGCAATTAACCCTCTCGTAAATCGGAATTGTTTAGTTAACCAAACAACAGTCAGAATGTACTTCAATGAATAAGAAAGTGTTTGTGTCAACCAAATGTTCCCTGGAATATGTGTTATTTTCACAACTATGTATTTATTCCCCAGGCCATTGCAGTATTTTGTAATACTTTTACATACAGTGGGTCTCATTATCCAGACTCGCTGGGCAAATATATGGAGTTAAAGTCACGCTAATCAGTTCGCTACCGGTTAGCACTTCTTAAGCTCCATATTAGCGTTGGATGTGCGGGTTACGCAAAAATCACCCGCGCATCCGACACTCGCGATTAATATCGTTAATTTTAGCTAGTTTTAGCGCAGGATTTTAATGCCAGCAAATAGCTGGCGTTAAAATCCCGCAGTGGGTGAATCCCTTACCGGAATTTATCCACATTCGCAAACGTGATATTAAATCACCAACAGGACTTTTACCCAAAGCGATAGCGGCTCTAGGTAAATGTGCCCCAGTATCTTTTAGGTATGATTCCAGATCTCATTTCATAAAAAATGTTCAGATATTGATAATAAAAAAAACTATGTGGTGCCTGTATATTTACCAGAAATTCTAGTCATTTATAATTTAGGAGCTTAGTGTTATGGTAAAATGGCAATGTACGAAATAGTTATCAAAAATAACTTATGCATTGTAATTGGCCTCGGTGATAAATCATCTGCAACACAAGATAGAAAAAGCAATGTTGAACTAATAGCATTTCCTGTTAAAAATAAAGGTTCTAACCTAAGAGTAATGTCTCTAAGGTATTATATGAAAAGAAATGAGATTGCTTCTGAAACATCACTCACAATTTTAACAGGCACATAGGTGACAGCCTCCTGAGCCCTACATGCATCCATATGACATTTTCCCATTTTCAGGCTAAATAGGATTTAGACATACCATGTAGATCCACATGACTTACACACTACCAACACTCAAGGCTGCATGGACAAAATGAAAACCAAATAATATTTAAGGCCCAACTATTGTAAATGAAAATTCAACAGTGTTGCTTGGATTTTACTGAACAGTATATCTGGGGTACTAGGCAGTATACAATGTGTTTGGTTAATGTAAGTATCTTTTGTATCTTTTTGGCCAACACTAATGGTTGCGGTTACTCTAATTCTGAGGTTGCAGTATGCACTACTCTATCATTCTGCAATGGATGCATCCTCCATGGCACAAAATCAAGCAAAAAGAGCCCACTGGGCCTGACTACAGTTGTTGATTAGGTTTAAGCCCCTTGAGCTCTGTGTCCTGGTGTCTTTAATAAAGCTTTGATTTACCAGCTCAATCACTAGGAACTTACAATAAAATATGTTGTGCCAAATGAAATACTTTAAAACAATCATTTTATTAGAGCATAAAATTACTTTTATAAATGTAAAACTGGTACTGCAAACTGCGGAACAGAAACAAAACGTTAGAGGGATGTAGGAAACCATTAAGTTCCAATTAATAAAGAAATACATAAATGAAATGCCACCTTTAACAAAATAAAGCCATAAATGTTCTTCTTTATTGTTGGATAGGAAATGTAATGTTTTACTATCTTTGCATCTTTTATTTAACAAAGAAATGATAACCTAGAAATTGTTCCTTCAATAAAAGAATGTAAAGGACAAAAGTTCTTTTTGCTAAATGAATGTAAAATGTTAGAAGCTGCCTGTAACTACAAAAAAGTTACAAAGTAAATGTTATAATTTGTCTGCAATGTTATAAAAGCTCTTTCTACTACTAGTGTAGCGTTAGAGATGATAATAAAGGTTAAGATCTGAAAATCTCTTTTTAATAAAGAAATGTACCCACTTCAATAAAGAACAATAGATACTGTAAATTCCCTTAGTAATAAGGAAGAGAAGATCAAATAAGGCCATTTACAATATACTTTAAAAAATCAAAAAGTTTAATGGACAAAGGTTTGAAAGATATCAATCAACCAATTAATTTTATGTTTGGATAACTTGTGGTTGGAATGGTTTCTTAGTAAACCTGGAAAAATATTAAAGGGCATTTACACCCTCAAATCAATTGTTTATACATATGTTAAGCACCCCCAACCTCCATTTTTGTTATACTTACCTATTACTAAGAAGCTACTAAAGGGACTTACCCTGATCCCTTGCAGAGGAGGCAGAATCTGGTGAGGGATCATGGTTCATAGCTCCCTTTAGGGACAAATAAGGGATAGGTCATTATAAAAAAATAAAGTTGGGGGGGTGCCTCCTCTGCTGGTGTTGCAAGCTGAATATAAGCATGCTCAGCAGCAGAAAAGGCTGTTTTGGAAATGTCCACAGGCCTGAATCAGAAGTGCCCTTTAAGGGATTGGATCTGTAAGTCTCTTTAGGAGCATCTAAGGAATAAGAGGGTACATAAAAATAGTTTTGAGGGTGCTCACTATACATTATATATATATATATATATATATATATATATATATATATATATATATACACACGAAGAAGCAGGAGAGCCGTTAGCTATAGCACAAACAGCTTATTGGCAGCTCCACTATTGTGATTCCAAATTTATTTTATGATTCCAAATGTATTTGTTGTTATATCTAAAGGTTCATACACACGTCGATAATTGTGCCGTGTATGGGCACTTTCTCGGCCAAAATGGCCGCTCAGTCGGGATCGTTGCCTGACCGGCCTGACGGATCTTCAAACATGCCCATAGTCCAGTTGATCTAACTGAATACAACCCTTAAAGGAGAAAAATTCTAACCTTTTGTTCCTCTCATTAGTAATACACAAAGTAAGGACACCCCTGGGTACTTTCTCAATCAGCTGTTTAACTTAACTGAAGTGTCCCTAGACATTCTGGTCTATTTCCATCTTCTTCCTTCAGTCCAGGGGTGGATTGGACCACAGCAGCAAGGGAGACTTTTGGTCTTTAAGTTTAACCGTTTAATGAGAAAGTACCTATAGGTGAGGACTTAGCAGTTTAGGTCCTCACCCTGGTTACTACTAATGGGTGTACTGTTTGTTATGGTTTCCCCTTTTTGTCTTTCTTACTTCAATCACCAGATTTTAGTCAGGTAGCCAGAAACTTCATTATTAGTAAATAATGGTGAGTCCTGTTATTAATAAACCTGGTTTTGAGGCAGAAGCTCCAGTTTCAAAATTTCAGATGTCCAATGGAACATAAGAATTTTGATGGGCAGAACTCCAACGAAATACAGTGTCAAAAAGCGGAAAATTAATTGTAGAAGAGTCAAAAATTCAGTGTGGAAAAGGCATAAATCAGTGTTGAAATAGGTTTTGAATTTGGACACCGAAAATTAAAATTGTACTCATCTCAATTAATTGGTTAATTGGTCCTGGCTCAAAAAGACTATAAAATGTAAGTACTTTACTACACCCACACACAGTCTGATAATGTTTAGGATTGTAGGAGAAAATATAAGGAGGAGATTGTAGGAGAAACTCCTGGCAGATGGAGTCAAGATTTAAGTCCTAACTAGAGATGGGCTAGAACTCGAACGCGAGTTCTTGAACTATCCCAGACCCGGATTTTCGATATTTTCCAGACTTTCGATAATTATTGAATGTTCACACTTTCGAGGCATGCGGATATGCGAGTAAAATGTCTATTATACCAATACGCAAGTAAATATCGAATTATCGAATCCGCGAGTAAAATGTCTATTATACCTATACGTGAGTAAATACCGAATTCTCGAGTCCGTGAGTAAAATGTTTATTATACCAATACGCAAGTAAATATCGAATTATTGAATCCGCAAGTACGAGTCATGGACTTCACTTCAAGCGAAAGGGTTCGGCGCTGAAGTGCACCCGGACCATAGTACATAATAAGTGAGTTGGAATAGCTCCATATTGTGCTAATTGCAATCACTCACCCAGCTTGGGATCGGTTCTAAAATAACAAGAGGGTGTAGCACCTATGTATTTGTTTTTGTTCTAAAATGTCTATTATACCTATACGCAAGTAAATATCGAATCCGTGAGTAAAATGTTTATTATACCAATACGCGAGTAAATATTGAATTCTCGAATCCGCAAGTAAATTGTCCATTATACCTATACGCGGGTAAATATTGAATTCTCGAATCCGTGAGTAAAATGTCTATTATACCAATACGCAAGAAAATATCGAATTCTCGAATCCGCGAGTCGTTCATGGGATAATTATCGAATGTTCGAACGCGAGAGCTCGAAAGTAGCGTGCGTGAGAGTAAAGTTGAGTTTTCAAAAGTCATGGATATTCGAACATGTTCCCCAGACCATTTCCCAGGTCCCACAGCTATTTACTTTAAGTTACCATTGATATTTTAATTGTATTTTATTCGAACTTTTCAAACTATTTGACTCCCATTGACTTTTATGGGTCCGTTTTTGAACATTCGAACTTTTGAACTTACCATTAGAGATGGTCGAACTATTGAAAGTTCGGTCCGTTTTCGAACTTTCGAACTATTGTAAAAGTTCGAAAGTTCGAAAGTTCGAAAACGGACCCATTAAAGTCTATGGGAGGCAAATAGTTCGAAAAGTTCGAGTCAAATACAACTAAAATATTAATGGTAACTTAATGTAAATGGCTGTGGGACCTGGGAAATGGTCTGGGGAGCATGTTCCAATATCCAGGACTTTTGTAAAATCGATTTTACTCTTACACGCGCTACTTTCGAGCTTTTTCGAACGTTCGAGGTAACATGGACATTTTACTCGCAGATTCGATGCTCGCCTATAGGCTTTAATGGAGACTTTACTCGCAGATTCGATGTTCACGCCTAGATACCATGTACATTTTACTCGCGGATTCGAACGTTCGAACGGGAAATATCGAAAGTCCGCGTCTGAAATAGTTCGAGAAGTCCGGGTCCGTTCGAACTCGAACAGTTTGGCTCGAACTCGGGTTCGAGTTCGAGTTCTATGCCATCCCTACTTACCATATAGTTCATCCATCTCTAGTCCTAACTTTTTTTGATTCTAAATGTTTAAACTAAAACCCCTTTTGTTTATAATGCATTCATCTTCCCAGATAAATGATATTACATGGGGCCTTAAAATGTGCATTGATCATATTTTCTTTATTTGTATTTCTTTTATGTTACCCCGTTTATTTGTTATTATTGTATCGGTTTAAACAAGCGTCTAAATCATTAGAAAGCTTTAGCAAAGTCACCTAGGATTTCCCATAACACTCAAGTTAGGTATTACCTACAGTACCCGTTATGTAGTAGTTATGTTCACTGTCCAGAACTGGTAGAAGTCTTGCTGGTATTCAAATGACTGTAATGTTGATGCTTGTTGTTGCGGCTCCAGGCAAGTGGCGGTCGCTGGTTGGCATTAAAACACCCACCAAGACAATGTTGTCTGTCTGACCTTAACATTCCTGAAAATGTTTTCTTCAAATTCAAATTAGTGGCTAAAATATGCAGCTAATTTATAGTTTTCTGTAATTATACCATAGACATAAAATACCTGTCATGTTGTTGGACTCTTCTGAGGTCAACTGGGTGTAAATTATTGTGACAATTGCCTAATTATAAAGAAAATTGTAACAATCTGATGCTTCTGGTGACATTTGTAATTACACAGACAAACATTAACAGCATTACAGGGAATCATACATTTTCTTAATGGTAACAAAATAGCTAAGGTTAAAAAAGTCATCTGACTGTCAACTTCATCCCTTTCTCACTCATCCAACAGAAGGCAAATAAAAACACACATACACAAGCAAAAACTGTGCAGAAAGAGGGGGGAAATCCTGCTCATTATAGCTGTGGATTAATTTAATCCTACGGTTATTGCAGGGGTGTAAGATAGAAATCTCTGGGCCCCATAGCAAAATTTTGGATGGGGCCCCCCAAACCACATTTTTTTTACTACCTTACTTTGCCATACACAGTGCTTTCACCTGCTTTCTGTGTCAGACTGGGACCCACCAGGGAACTCCAACTCACACTAAGACATACAGGCATGTCAATTCTCTCTCTCTCCCACAGACACAAACACACTCTCTTAGACATACAGGCACATCCACACTGACACACACTCTCAGACATACAGGCACACTCTCTCTCTTAGACACAACTGCACTTCCACATTCTCTTTTCCACATACAAACACGCTCACTCTCTCTCACAGACAGTCACTTCCACATACTTCCACAGTTGCTTCAGTGCCAGCCTCACATCAAAGTCCTGTTGAAGTGTGATTAAGGCTTCAGCGAAGGTATCGGAACCTTGACTTAATCACACTTTAACAGGACTTTGATGTGAGTACACTGGTGTGAGATCGGAACAGAGCTCCATTGACTGACTCGGAGGACCTGAAACAAACATAATGTGTGGCTATACTCAAGAATGCTTCAAGAATGGTAACTATGTTGCACTTAACCAGATACTGTAAAAGTACAAGCTGAAGTTCACCACAATTGGCTTATATTCATATTATCTTGTTGCAAATTATGTGGAAGAACTATAAGTGCCTCTAATAAGATATAATAGGATTGTGGATTCCATATCGGACTGTTAAAGTTGGCTAGCATTTATATTAACTTTTGGCAGCATTTAAATGGAAATCTAGTGGTCTTTCCAATTGGATACAACATAATTGTGGATTCCATATTTCAATCTGCTATCAGGTTCAAGAGTGTTGTGATTTTATATATGGGGGGGGGATACTGCTTTTTTTGTATTTATGTGTGTTTTATAAGAATATAACTTTGCATTTGGTGTTCGTGTCTGAGTGGTTTATTATTATAATGCGTTTATAGCGTATTATAACAGTGTCATAACGATTATAACTTATAAGTTATAACTATTGGTTGCAGTGCTGGTAGGGTTTCTGGTTTTTAGGTCATGGGGTCGTCTGTGTCACCATGCCCTATTATATGTATAGTTTTATGTTTATCTCGTAGCACCATCTGATTATCACAGGTGAGACATCCAGACACTTAGGCTGGTTACACATGGAGGGACTTTTTGCCCCGACCGAGTGCTCGCTACAAGTTTATCCTTAAATCTTATGGTTGAGATATTACCTCTGCACCACACTGCAACGCAAACGCAATTGCACACGGAATCGCATGCGATTTCATGTGCAATTTCGTTGCGTTTATGCATGCGTTTTTTCATTAAGTATTGGAAACGCATGCGATTGCGATTTAAAATGCGGAACGCAATTTGCAAGCGCAATCACATCGCACCCGAAAACGCGCGTTTTCAGTGCGTTGCTGAGATTCCAATGATTTGGAAAAAAACACAAGCGCAAACGCAGAAAAATCGCAGCAGTGTGTCATAGCCCTAAGTCTGGCTGAAAGCAATCTGTCTCCTGAACATTCTGTTCATGTTTGGTCTCAGCTTCCTCCTCTCGCGAGAGTCCACACACAGGGCTAAATATGATTCAGGGCACATCTATTATGCAGACACTCTCTGTCACACTCAGTCACACACTTAGTCACACTGATACACACTTATTCACAGAGACACAAACTCAGTAACACAGATAGACACACACTCATTCTCACAGACAGACAAAATTCAGACACACACACATTCACAGAGACACACACATACACTCAGTCAGGGACACACTCATTCACAGACAAACACACAAACGCAGACACACCGTCACACAGACAAACGAAGTCACACAGACACACGAAGTCACACAGACACACTCAGTCACACAGACACACTCAGTCGCACAGACACACTCAGTCACACAGACACACTCAGTCACACAGACACACTCAGTCACACAGACACAGTCACAGAGAAAGACACACTCAATCACACACACACACACACTCAGTCACACAGAACAGACACACTCCGTCACACAGAACAGGCACACACTCAGTCACACAGACACAAAAACACACATAGCCACCCTGGCTGGAAGGGCCCACTGCAACACTGGCAAGTTAAAGGGATGATCTCAGCCTCAGTGTAATCTCACCTCCAGTCTCCTATAGGTGGTGTCAGCTCTCATTGTCAGCAGAGGAGGAGGAAGTTCTAACCACGTAGTCTTAAACTTCTTCACTAACTTCCTAACAGCCGGCAAAGTCAGGCTCAGTAAAGTTTGTTTTTTTTAAATAGAACTTCCGTTTTTTTAAAGCAAAATGTTTATACCTGACAATACTGAGAGGTACAAAACCGGGACTATTCCTAAGCACAGGGATGTGTCTGCAACAGGTGAGGGCACATAACTTTGGGGGCTAGGGGCCCTGAACAATTGCCTAGTTTGGCATGCAGAAACAATGAACTTGCACAGCAGTCCGGGTCCCCTTTAGCAGCAGGCCCTATAGCAACTGCTATGGTTGCTATGGTAATCCCGACACCACTGAGTTATTATAACATTGCACCTTGGCTTATTCGTTTTAAAAAGTAAAGTCTCTTTGTAAAGGCTTGTCAATTTAGATTAACTCACCCAGTGGCTGTAACGCTCCAATTACCCCAAGTATCCCTTCAGTACAGGTATCCCAATCTCCACCACTTTCTTCACCTTTTTGTGTCAGGATGCTTGACACTCCTCACTGGGCACAGTTGCCCCCAGGTCTTAGAGAACTAAGTGTCTGTGCTAAGGCCAGGGATACCTGAATAAGATAAAGCAAAACAGAGACGTAGTCAGGGTTAAATATCGGGAGTAAAGCCAGCATGAAAAGAGAGACATGTTATTAGGCAAGATTTGAATTTTAAAGAACGCCATTGAAGATGACCGTGTGTCGAACACAACAGAGAAGGCGGAGGTGCAAATGTTTAGACATGCCTTTTATCTGCAGCAACTAATCAAATCTGTTGAACAAGTGATGACTACAGATTTAAGGGCATTTTCACCCCCAAATCAATATTTAGTTAGTGTTCAAAAGTGCTTTTGCTTGCCGTTTCTTGGAGGAGAAATTCCCAGGTAAGCCTTTCAGTCATTGGCCAAGATACCATAACGTATGTGGTGCTCAGGGGAACTGCTCTCCTATCGGGAAGGTTTACAGCAAACAGTTGTACTTTTGAGGTCTGTAATTAAAACGATTTTAAGGGGGTGATCTACCTAAATATGAAATATCATTTGGGGGGGGGCGAATATGCTTTTTAATAGCAAAAGCACCCCTTTTTGCTAAAATCCCTAAATTTAAAGTGAATTTAAAATAAAGGAATTATGAAGGTGGGATTATAGAAATGCTCCCTCTTATTTTTATATCTGCACAAATAGATATATATAATTAGCATTAATACAAATTACTGTTTAGTGCACTACAAAACCCAGTGCCTACTGTTTATGTCAAATGTATGTGTTTGCACTATTTTATGTGTTTTATGAGTGTATGTGTTTGCACACAGCTTTGACGGTTATAAGAGGTAAATCTATAGCACTGATCCAGGTTATCACATGACGCACCAGACAAGAAAGATGGAGAAGGAGAGTCTTGAAATATGTGATAAAAAACAGAGATAAATAATATCTTTGAAAATACCCACATTGAAACTGCTTTAGTGCCAGAACAAATCATTGTTCTTTCTTTTCTGTGATAAAAAAAACTTTAACAGGGAGATGTAATATTCCAGATTCGGTGATAAAATTAAGTTAAACACACTTTTTCCTGATGTAATATCAGGGTTGGCTTGTGCTTAGCTCCATTATTCCGGGGCCAGCACCATTTTCTCTTAACGTCTGATGCAATACAAATAATGTGCGTTCATTAGAGAGAAACAAACGTTGTTTCAATGATGGCGTTCTTCTTTACCTTTGGGTTTCCATGATGCAGTAACACATGCTAAGTGAGTACTGCATTGTGGGAATGTGAAGGAAGAGGAGCGTTGAAGGTAAGTATTGCATCTCCCCCTAAGTGCCTAATTCAATAAGACGTGCAAATTGTTCTTGGTTTTTTTAATCTGCTGTAACCAATCAGATGTTATATGTGTTCTAAATGTAGTAGACCAGGAAAAAGGTTCCATTTAATTGGTTGAGGCATATTAGCTCTTTGCACCTCTTATTGAATAAGCCCCTACATTTTTAAATTAAATTTAAAAAATGAGTATATATCATCATATGGATAATTTGTGCACTAAGGATGTTTAACAAGAACGTATTATATCCCTAACATATGACAAGTAATTTATTTCTGTGTCATCAAAACCATATATATTAAATTGGCATTTCCTGTTATCCATAGATTCTACCAAGAAATATCTTTATCTTTTATGTGGTCTAAGATGTTTTAGACTTCCTGCTGCTACTCCAAGTGTTTTTTCTTAACATGTTTCTTTTCAGGCTTCATTAAAACAGATTTCACCCCTGTGTCCCTTCACTGTTCAAAAAATAATCAGGTCAAGTCTAACGTTTTCTAATTAAAGTTACAGTCTGATAGTTACAGGCTGTGTTTACCATAAAGAAAGAAAGTACCGGGAACACAGAATCCCCAAATGAAAACAAGACCATCCCATAAAAAACACTACCACATCATGGTTCTAAAAATTAAAAATATTGTTTATTGTCCACTCTTAAAACACAGGAATGTACCTGCTAAACTGGGATCACGAGTGTAATCCTATCACAGAAAGCATAAAAAAAACACCAAATACATATCTTCCCCTCCCTTAACCTCCACTAAAAAGAACCAAGAACTGGGCATCCCCGGATGAAAAGTACACCCCAAGAGAGGATCCTAATGTCAGAGGTTTGGAACACCCCTAGATTGCACTGGCAGCGTTCAAGCACAACTTGTAAAAGGACTCCACATCAAGAAACAGTGGTAGGAGGAACGAGACAGATTTTGACTGGTTTTAAGGGACCGCCTCTTTAGAGACCTCATGACCCTGACGAAGCTATGGCAGACAGTGCTTAGCGAAACACGTGTCAGTCTCCCTGGAGAGGATCGTTTTTTGGAGCAGCAACCAGCCAACTTGGTGTATGGAGGAAAAATGGGAGTCATTGTAAACTGGACGCGGGCTGATCGATGACATCTGATCCTTTATCTTACACACGGGTGAAGAGTGTTGGTCCGTCCATGGGAACGATAAGTATATTCATATACTTGTTGTGTTGTCCCGTTGTGTTGTTTCACTGTTTCACTGATGTGGAGTCCTTTTACAAGTTGTGCTTGAACGCTCAGTATTTGCTGCAAAACTTTTGGTGAATACAGTTTTCGGGGATAAACGATCTTACATGTAGTTGTATAAGGACTTTATTTTTTAATTGTGTACATTCATCATTTTAATTTTTTGGTACATTCCACCTAAAAAATTAAGTACTATGTTTAGAAGAGGTATGGTAGATTTCTTTACCTTTGTATCCAAACATTCGGACTATTTTTTCATTATGACTTAACTATTATCTCACTAAATTTTAGCCATGTTGACTCCTCCTCCCCCCATTTTATTATCTCCTGTTGTTACCGTTTATTAAACTTTATGGTACCTTGCACTTTTCAGGTCAAAACTTATTCAGGGAGATTCAATATTCGTGTTATCAATGTCTTATCGGGTTAAAACATGTTTTACCTTGATTTTAGGGAAATGCCCCATTTCCAAATCATTTTGTAAATAGCGCAGTGTACCTGATCAATTCTTTAAATGAGTGCTGACTTACCCCAGCATCTTTAATGATGCAATACCGAGCGAAATTGCGCATACGTCCAGTATTGTATCCCAGGATAGTGCAAAGGTAAGACTCTGGGGTTTTGAATCTCCCCGGTAGTGTGTTGTCCTTGATCTTTGAACATTTGTAACTCAGTACTTCACAGTTTCGCTGGTAAATGTCTGTTTCACAATTTGGCAACTGTGCCAATTTGAAATATAAAAAGTTGACCACTGAAAAAAATGCTCGTGGCTGGGGAAGATGCCAACTATCTTCTTACATTTCTGACTAACTATTAGTCAGAAATGTTGACTGCTTATTAAAGTAAAGATTTTTTTCATATTATATATTATGGGATATTTGCTTTTATCCTTTCAACATAAACTAGTTTCTTATCATTTGATGTGAATGTGAGCGCACTATAGGGTCATCAGTGCAGGTAATAAGCTAGAAAAAATCTGTACATTTTATACATTCATACACACAATTCTCTACAACAAAGAACAATTCCTTTTTGAGCAGGTTATAAATTAAAAGTTGCTTAGTTGTGTTTACAAATATCCATGCCAATTCAAAGCCATAATTCACTTAATCACAATCTATTCTTATGCAAAGTGCACAGGAGCCTTTTCTTTCTGCCTAATTGGCTACATATCACCTGGTTGTCACATAGTGACAAATCTGTTTGTAAAAAAGTCTCACAAAATGTTAAGATGAACTGCCAACTTATTCCTCCTGAATTTACACAAATAATGAGCATTTGGAAGTCTTCTCATATTGAGCAGTACAGAAGATGCCACAAACTGAGATATTTTAATTAAAAGCCAAAATGTTACACGAATAACTGAATGAACTGAAATAACAACTAAAAGTGTCATTTCTGACACCTAATAAATTTTGTTCTAAAACCTAGACAGTGTCTTCTGTTAAGGGAAGTGAGATCAAATAGTCAAAAACTTGGATTTTTTTCCAAAGGGAGCACTTATCCAGATATTTGTTTTTTTTTTATGTAAAAGAGTACTGTACTTTTAAAAAGCCACGCCTTTACCCTTACCAACCTCAATTTCAAAATTAGTGTACCACTGGTAAGGACCTAAAATACTAGGTCCTCATCCATGGAAATTTAGCAGATTGGGGGGGGGGCCTTAGGAATCTTAACCCTTCAGCTCCCTTCCTGCCAACTTCCTTGAGCCAGTAAGCAACTAAATGAGCCACCCACTGATCAAGAGCATATTTTCATATAGATTGGCCTACCTATGGAAGGGAATAAATCAAATGTAATATTTTATCTTCTCTGAAGACCAAGCATTCAATAGGTCCACATCCTGGGTACAGCAAAAAAGAAATGGGTTTATTTACCTTTTAGTTCCCCTTTATGTTAAGGGGTTGGTTGGGGTTTTAACAATCCCTCACCCAATGGTAACCTCCTGCCAGGTCTTCTTGGTCTGCCTTCACCACAAATCTGCCTCTTTTCTTGTTTCCCATTTCTCTATTAAACTAGTAATACTCTAGGAATACTATCTATGCTAGAGACAAATACAGATTTGGCTATGGGCCAAGCCTCTAATCTTAGCAATTTTAAATAATGAAAAGGGGAAAAAAAAGATATAAAAATAGAGTGGTTTAGGAACTTATTACATAGGAAATCTAATTGTCTTTATATACCTTATTTCCCCATTAATACATTTCGCATGGATACATTATAATTAATTGTGCCAGTTCTGCAGATTTCTTCCACAGCTTATTTAAAATATGGATCCTCCAAACTTTGTAACACTCTTTTAATGCAGAAAGCTTTGCCTTTTTAACGCTACATTAGTCACCCACACTTAGCTGGGTAAAATGTTAGCAGTTTATAGTACAAATTACAATGTTTGCAGATTTAAATTAAATGTGGAGTTTAAATTCCTATAGACTAATATCCCTGCTAAATAATGACTATAAAATTCTTGCAAAACTGTTAGCAAACAGACAACAAAAAGAAATGCTAGATCTGATTCATCCAGACCAGACAGGTTTTCTTCCTGGCAAGTCAACCTCGATTAATTTGAGACTTACGCTTATACAATCTCAAATAAACCATGACAATACCATGACGCAAAATAATCTCCCGGACATACAAAAAGTGTTTGATACATTAGAATGGGACTTTCTATGGGCCTGCCTCTAGATATGGATTTGGGATAACTTTATAAAATGGCTACAGATACTGTATAGGGAACCTCAGGCATATATTTCACAGAAATTTCCGCTGTTCCGGGGTACTAGACAGGGATGTCCCCTTTCGCCCCTTCTGTTCACCTGGGCAATAGAGGCACTTGCGCTCAAAATTAGAGCTGAGAACTCAATAAAAAGCTTTAGCCTGGGAGACACAACTGAAACGATGGGACTATATGGTGACAACATAATTTTATATCTGATAACCCAGACAAACCACTGGTCCAAATTCTAGACACGTTTGCAACATACTGTAGCTTGAGAGTAAACTGTAAGTCAGTCCTATATCCACTGGATAATCTAACCAGATTTGCTATTTTGCGGTCGCACTATGCACTCATAGTTCCACTGCGTGCATGACGTCACGGCGCACGCGAACATCACCTAACTGTGCGCACACACGCCGTGGCCAGATGACGTAGCACGCACAGGGGGCGCACACGCACGGAGCACATGCCACGACCAGGAAACAGCAAATGCGGCTTACCAATCAGGAGGCAGCAGAAAAACTCAGAGGGGAGGAGCTAACTCTACACCTAACCACAAGCAAGATGTCAGCAACTTTTAACCTACAAATGTAGGCTCGGGAGGGGCTTAGAGGGAAAAAAAAGTTGCCAAATGTATTTTTAAAGCTGCAGCTTCCAACTGAAAATACCTTTATTTTACTGTGTACTTATCCTTTAATACTCTGCCTTGCCCCATTCCACAGACAGACAACTTTAAATATTTAGGTATTTATATTACCATTTAACCGGCATATTTCTATAAACTAAACATCCAAACTCTATTGGAAATAACACAGAACAAAATTCTAGCCTGGAAACAACTACCGTTTAACCTCATCGGAAGAATCAACCTTATCAAAATCAACCTACTTCCCAAACTGCTGTACACCCTTCAACACACTCTGGCCTGGATTCCTCAATATTTCTTCAGAAATTTAAACAGTTTAATAATGTCCTTTTTATTGGGTAATAAAAGAATTAGGACAAAACTGACAACCTTACAATGTCCCAAAACACATGGGAGCCTTGCATTGCCAAACTTATATCTATACTATATTGCAGGCCAACTCAAATACCAACAATCATGGGTGGACCCAGAAATTACACCCACAGGGTCAGAGAAAATATTGCAGCAATACTTAACTGGATCGCTATTAGTATATTTGCAAAACCCACAAAAACATTCTAATGGTCAAGGCACAGTGCTTCACACTTTAGCCCTCAAGACATGGAGAACTGCAAATTTGATTATTGCCTACCATGGAACCCCACCTGAAACACCACTATGGCATAATAAAACCTTCCCACAACTGGCAGCACTTGCAAGTAGAGATTGGCGTGATAAACAAATTCACCTTCACTGATATTGTAAGAAACAATGCAATCCTCCCATTTGAGGTTTTACAGCAAGAATATGAACTACCAAGTCACTACCACTATAAATACCTACAGCTAAGACTGTGAAAGCAGAATTTAGCGCATACCCCACCACTGAACTAACAAAGCATCCTCCGAACTCAAGGCATGCAAGGTCTTATCTCCAATCTGTACACAAAAGTATTGAACGCCAGTCAATTGAATTAACTAAAGTGTTTAAATCCGATCCGTATATTGGGCATGCTCGATGAGGATCAGTCGACGAAATGCCACAAAATCTTTCTAACTGAATCTCTGTTCTATGCTCATAAACTATAATACTCTAACGGATGACTCCTGAATGCCCATCGATAACACAATGGAAAGCCTTAATAAACACATTACCATACCTTAAAATAATATATCGCAAGAGAGGATGTCCAAATAAATTCATGGAAATTTGGAAAACATGGATAGACAGCCACGATACCGCCATTTGAATCTAATGGCTTCTGCAGTGATGCCCCATCCCTCTCCCCTCCCTTCCCCCAGAGATACTTTACACTGAATAAACCATTAAAATTACATATTTCCTTGTATATAGTTAGTTAAGTTATATTAACTGATATATATAACCCTTTCTAAGGTATGTGATATAAACTGTATTACAAATTACTTATGTCGACCATTTGTAAACACTGATAACAAACTACTGATGAGAAATTGTATATCATTCATGTTTTACTATTCAACAAAAATGAATTAAAAAAATATGAGGTACTCTGTATTGTGGTTCAATAAGTTTAGCTGATATATAATACCACATACAAATATATATTATATATATATATATATAATATATATTATATAATATATATATATAAACATATTTAGTATTTGCATCTAAGATGCATTCCAATGTAGAGAAATGTAATGTAAAACTATATGGGGATAAAAATATTTCTGCTGCTTGTATTGGAATTGAGGAAAACCCCAACTATAATCACAACTTAAATTAATGTTTATCATCTTCCACATTTCCATCCCTGCTGTAGGGATGTTACAATGAAAGTCTACTTAGTAGATAAATGTCTTTATGGTAAGCTCAATGTGATTTTAACATACAAATATAAAACTCTGAAGACAAAACACAGCCTTATAAAAGATTGACCTATAGTAGGAAAGAAAAAATCAGGCCAATGAATAAACTGTTATTGAATATACTATTATATACTATTTTATACTAATTATCTTATAAGTACAGTATATCCATGTATGTATTATATTTTTGGTCTCTAGTTGCACTTTAATATGGATGTAAAACAGACCAATTTTCTATATATTGAGTATATCCATCAGTTATAAAACCATTCCTTATATAACCAACAATAATCTACAATAACAAATGCAGGCCACGGGACTTAATCTATGTCTTATTTATTTATTTTTTTAAATTGAGTCACCATAGACTTTATTAGCACACCTCAAGCAGTTTTCTTAAAGGAGAACTAAACCCAATTTTATATACTCCTGAATCTGAAAACAACCCCCCCTAAAAACACCAATAAACTATAAAATGCCACTTTAGTAAACTCTGTTAAAGTAAATTAAAGCTTGTTAAGAACTGGATGAAGTATCTGTGTGTATGTTCAGTGTCAGACCACACCTCCTGACCTCAGTCACATGCTTCCTTGCTTTATCTGTCCTGTAAAAGGATTGGCTAGAGATTATTAATGGGTGTGACTAACTGTAACAAGTTTGTGCCATAGCTAAGGACTGAGCATGTGCAAAACATAATGGTCGTTGACCAAACTGTCTGATATTAGAATGCTGAGAAGTAAAGCACAAACCATATGTTATTTAGGTAAATTTCCCTGCGCGCGTATCAAAATGAGAGGTAAGACACAGATTAGTGGTTTTATATCAAGGTGTTCTGCCTTCTGGTTAAGTGTTGTTCTTTGGCTTTAGTTGCCCTTTAATGACTTTGATATTGGTACTGCACTTGTTCTATATCTATACAGCACTGCACTGTTGCTTGGCTATTAGAATTTATGGGAATCTAGCTATAACCACAAATATAGCATTCTGATAAGAGCTTATCTGCCATTGCCTCTAAAAAAGGCATAAAGCTTGGGCTGTTTATGTGTAACTGTAAATGCTAAAAAAAACTTCTAAATATTAACTGTAGTGCTCCCTAAAAGACCTGAGCTCTGCTATAATTGTACCTAATAATAATACACGCCTGTACCTCTATTTTCTGATCACCTGATCTTTAGTGATGGACCCAAACCCAAACCCAAGTTCAGGCCAAACTTTATCAAACTATGCAAACTAGTTCAGGTTTAAACTAGTTCGGTTCTCCGAACTCGCAGGCTTATTTTTAGAAACCGGAACCCCCCTCCCCAATACTTATAAGTGCCCTTGTAGCACTGACAAGTTCCTTTTGGGGCTTAAAGGGTCCCCCATCTTGAACCATGCCCCCCTCCCCAGTCCCCAAAGTCTTCCTTCTTCTGCTATTACTCCGATGACTTCTGAGTTCCGCAGGGGTTTTCACCTGTTTATATAGGTTTTCTGAAGGACCAAATCCAACTGTGAGTGGTTAATATTTCAATGCTTGCAATCATTTGATCACACATAAACCAATAGTATTTGAGTAAAATATTGATGTTGGCGGTGTCACTGGCGACATCACCGGAGTTAGTGTCGCTGACTAACAAGAAAATAGACGCCACAAGTGCTGGGGAGGGGGGTCCCGGTTTGCAGGACCCCTTAAGCCACAAAAGGCACTTGTCAGTGCCACAAGGGCACTTCTAAGTGCCGCAGCTTGTGCACTACTTTTGTTTTTGTTCTATTTTTCCAGCAGTGACGTGTTCCCCAGACCATTTCCCAGGAGCCACAGCCATTTACAGTTACCATTGTTAGTTTATTTGTTATTTATCTGAACTTTTTGAACTATTATGTCCCCATTGACTTCAATGGGTAAGTTTCCCAATTTTAACTGAAGTTCGGAAATTAACCGAACTTCAGTTAGATCGGCCATCTCTACTGATCATCATCTATCAATAACTATTAAACAAATTACTTGCGTTTCTTAACTTAGTTAATTTGTGTTTGTGGTTGCATTGCTCCTTAACACGTAACTCAAAAGAACTAAATATAAATAAATATTTTTTAGTTGCAGTCCTTTGGTGCTAATAAAAAAAATTGTAACATTTTTCATTATTTAAGTTTTACTTGGAAAACAAAACTGTTAAGAAATTATATATGAGACTTGAATCTGATTTAAAAAGGTTTGTCCTTATGCTCAAGGATCTCTGGAACTTGGTGTAGTAAACCATTTATACGTGGTGCTGCAATCGTAAAATGCTGTTAAGGAAACTTTTTCCTATTTCCTACCACATGAACAGCATATCCTTGAATCCATGAATTTCACATAATGCCTGTTGGATTTGTTACAGTTGATTTTCTGCTAAGCTGGGCCTATTTCAGTAATTCTAGTTCTGAAATGTCGTAGAAATACCAATTTGTCTCCTAATTAATTCTTTGAATAGTTGATTTCTGCACAGTTTTAAGTACACATAATGGATTTTACAAGCGGGAGCCTTTTCTATTGCATGTATAACTATATCCATATGCAAAAATCAACGGGGAGATACAATTATCAGTAGAGGTGCTCAGCCCCGCTACATACCCATGCATGATCCCATGATTAAATAACGTCGCGTACGTCACTGCACAATGTAATTATATTGCGGGAGCGCACACAGGTAAGTAGCGGGGACTGAGCAGTTGCAAGAAAAGAACATTAGATATAGCACAAAAGAGAGGCGCAATATCTAACTTTTTATTATTGGATCCAAAAAGCTGTTCTACTTCTAAAAAGATGTGAAAGTGGCACAAAACAAGCGTTAAGCCAATGCTACGTGGTATTGCATCGGGTAACTTGGGTTTTCCGCTCATTTTAAGGGAAAAGGCTGGTCATTGTATCTCCTTGCAAGTGTTTTAAACTAATTCTTTTTGTCATTGTGACTGTATAACAACACATAACAGAATTCCCTTTATAGTTTTTGACAATAAAAAAAAAAGGAATACATTACTGTTAAAATTTTAAAAAAACTTTTTTTGGAAGAGCAATTAGTAGTTTTATTCACAAAAAAATGAATTATAGATAATGCAGATGTAGAAGGACCGTGTCTCACTGTGTATAAGATTAGCTTTCATTATTAGATTTGATTTGATTTTTAGATCCACCCTACCATTGATGCAGTAAATTAAGCATTATTAGGAATAATTAGCAGTTTATTTACTTTGCAGCATTAACCAATATTCTGTCAGTAAGCCATAAAAGACTTGGGGCTGATATAAGAAGAGGTGTAAAAGTTTTCCCATGCTAACCAATCAGATGTTAGCTTTTTACTGTGTTACTGTAGTTAGATAACATCTAATTGGTTGCTGCAGATTAGTAGCATAGGCAGACTTTAGCACCTTTTATTGCAACGGCTATTTGTCTCAAATTTAAAACCTTCCCTTGGATGAAACAGACTTCACAAAAAGACAAGTGTGCAACATTTCAGTGCTGTTTATCTACATACGCAATGGAAACAACAATTTGTTCAGTGTGGTAGTATGGTAGCACTCAGAACTATAATATGTCATGTATTGTAATGAAGTGAGCTGAATTTTATACTTTAAAAATGTAGTCGAAAGTTGCATGTTCACTAAAGCAGATAGTTTTGCATCATTTACTCTTGTAGAAATAATTTACAGCAATATTTATTGTCCAGCCATTACCATAAATCCATGTATATAGGTAATTCATTCAGAAACCACAATATAAACAGTAAATCCAGTGATTTAGGGGGTCTACTAGTCAGATTGTAAATACGTTCACCCACTAAATGATTGATTGCACTATCAGTCCTTGAAACATGTAGCTTAGTGATGAAGTTCTCAATACAGCCACAAAACCCCAGCATAATAACAATTTTACTTTATGACTATATTCAAATTCTGAAGCACCCGGCAACATTTCACTCTGCATTTTCATTGGTTTGCTTGCATACTATATATGTGCAGACAGATTTATAAAGGTCATTCAGTTTGGATAGACTTGTAACATCAGTGCAGTTAGAAATTGGCTGAACATGCAGCTTGGCAATGGAGCAGAATGATCATTGAGTAAAACAATTTAGCATATCTATACTAGACTTCCTACTTGATCCCTCAAGCTTATTTATCAGACTTGTTATAATTTATGTAGATTGTTAGTTTACAAGGTTTTTTTTTTGCAACATTTTTGGCACAATAAAATATTATACTAAAGAGAAAAATGGGGGGAAACAATTACAAAGCTAATAGTTGAAATATCATTATAAAGCAAATCTTTAATTACAGTGTAAATGAGCAGTTGGTATGGGTAACTGGATAACTGGAAAACTTTATTACCCACACTTTAATACAAGACAAAATTGTTGACCTAGTGTTTAGAAAGTATTATAAGATCCATTTATA
The DNA here is from genome assembly GCA_019447015.1 of Hymenochirus boettgeri. Lineage (NCBI taxonomy): Eukaryota > Metazoa > Chordata > Amphibia > Anura > Pipidae > Hymenochirus > Hymenochirus boettgeri. The sequence continues at coordinate 206,818,940 of CM033470.1, read as the reverse complement.
ATTCTAGATTAAATGTAAGGGGGTTTAATAAGTTTGGTTTTAAGAATCACTGTTTAAAGATACAATAAACAAATGTGCTCCTTTAAATGTTAATGCTACAAAGTTATTACTCAGTAAAGCAAAGCAAGGATAATGGGAGGTAGGAAGATGGCATAGAGGGAGGAAGGAAGCAGGTATAGCGCAGTGTTTACATTATAATTTTGCCACTGTATTCAGCATATTTGAATCTCCTTAACCTGTCTTGCTTTCTACTTGCTTTCTCTTGCACTAATTGTTCTATCTTGCCTCTCTTTAAGCTCCTGTTTCCTGGTTCTCATTATCAGTTATATTTTTTGGTTTGTCTGTTGCATGTGGTGTGATCTTATTTCTTCTTTTCCTGACTCCCTAATTATGATTCTTTGCTGCGACTCCTGATCTCTGCCTGTTTCTTAATTTTTCATCCTGTTTCATGACTCTTTTTTTTTCATCCTCGGTGGCTCTTTTGGCTGAGTTCTCCTTTGCATGACCCTAGGCTCCTTCCCTGACTCTGTCTCATTCTCCCACTCTGTACTCTGCTATCAGTTCCTGTTCTCCAGCTGGTTTAGTGCCCAGTTCTGCCTAGTTTTTCTTGGATCTTCCTGAGTATCCCTGGCCTCAGCACATATATTTTGCATTCTAAATCCTGTGGGCAACCATGCCTTGTGAGACATGCCAAGCATCCCAGCAAATGGGTGCTTGGTTATATTAGGTGAAGAGAACAGTAAAGATTGGGGCATCTGTGCTGAAGGGATACTTGGAAATTGTGGACCATTACAACATCCTTTCAATTGCTATGTCATAGAGAGTTTAAGAAGAAATCAAAGAAAACATTTCCATCGATATAACTGTTCATGTAGTGCTTAGAAATAACCCTCTATACTGTATGTACCCAAAAAATAAATTCTGCAAATTTTAAATAATTTGGTTCCCAGAGCTCCTAGTACTTTAGAGGGGCATTTTCACTGCAACATGCCCATCTGCTATTCTTTTATCCAAACATGACACCAAGTAACTAATTTATTCAGCCCCTATAATTTATTAACCATTATAATCAATGTAAAGAAGGAACCCATAATGTTCAAAAATGTAAATGTATTCTTGATTTAATTTGGTCATTTAGCTTCTTGGCTCTTTATTCTGAAAAACTATTTTAAAATGTCTAACATAACCAATGCAAGCTTATCAGCTTAATTACAGAAATACTTTGCTGATATGTAATTTGAAATAAAACTGCTGTATTTTTAGTTTGCACTTCATAATTATAAGTTACTGATTGTGATGATTTTAGGTCGCACTTCTTACTTTTTTCCCCCACTTAAAATTTAAACTGCATGGATAAATCTCTAAAGGCTTAAATACAGGAAATTTCACTCTAGGGATAATTCCACATAAATATCTGTTCACTGTATTTATCACCTACAATTAAAAGTAGGGGGGAATTTATACTGCAAATGTGCCTAATTAATTGGACTCCTCAAACGTTTTCAGTCCAATATGTGCATCTGTAGCTTAATCATCTGCTGATAACAGGAACAGAATAGCAAAAAGCTCAGCTGTCGCCTCACACTTCATTTTTTTCTCCAGGATTTCTACAAGATTAAAATAAATCTATTTGCATAGTATGATTGCAGCAAACAAGAAAGAATCGCACAACCAGGTATTTAAAAATAGTAGTCAGACTAGATGTAATTATGGTACAAATTTTTCAGGTATGAATGGAAGTAAGGATTGTATCAGTATGTACAGTATAATAAATAAATATGGAATACAAAAAAACATTTTGTAGAACTTTCCTAGATGATTACAAATAAGAGATGCTTCACAAAAAAAGTATTCTTCGTTCCACTTAAATGGTTTAATTGCTAAGCAATAAGAAATGTAAAATTTAAAGTTTTATTTATGAACTTTGGCTTTGGCTTGAAAGTGCACATTTTGCCATCTTTGCTTATATCCCTATTAATGTGTGTGTGTTTGTGTGGTATCAGTTTTAAAAACTCAATAACATTCTTATGATATTACTGTTCATGTGGTGCCTAGGAAATGAACCTCTTTATGTAACCCCAACTAAAATTTGCCCCACTGTTGGTCCCATTGTGTAGTGTTAAAAAATCCTTTTCCTTATGGTTCTTCTCCTTATGTTTGTCCTGCAGGGCCTGATGAAAGTCCAGAAAAAACCTCCCCGTGGATCCCTCAGTGGCTGCATCATTCTTTTTTTTTTTTGTTAAAAACTGCTTCTACTATTACTACTACTAACACTTTCCCGACCTTGTTCCCTTGGCTACCTCTGCTGATTAGCAGCTGCATCAGTAATTAGCCAATCACGGATGTGGCTGCTGGTCCGGCTCCTTCTACTCTTCCAAGCATGGAAGTAGTAAAAGAGTGACTGAGGGAACGAGGTTGGATAATTACATTTAGGGGCTGATCTCAATTTTTTTAAGAGTTTAGGGTTGTGGGGAGGGTTGACTTACCTTTCCTATTACATAGGGAATTTGAAAGACGACATGCCATGGGTGCACATAGCCCTATTAATGTGTATGTCTGTGTGCTATGAGTTTTAAAACTTAATATCATTTCTATAGTGACAAGGATAGCTTTATCTTAAATGTCCATGGTATTTCTAAACAAACAAAGATTTGGGCCGATGCATACTCCTTGGCAAATTTGCTTATAGGTCCAAAAGGGTTCTAACTCAGTAAGGATCTTTCACTATAGCACAAGCAAGGTATGAACTGAGATGCACACTTAAACTCATTTTATTATGCACAACCACACACAACATTTCAGAGATCACATTGTCCCCAGGCTTTTATCTATCTTAACTAGTATTTATTAGCAAAATTGTATAATATATATAGTATACTTTAGTACAGAGTACCATTAGGGTTTGCTGGATACCCAAATGATCTCCCTATACAAAGTACAGGGAGGTCAAATAGGAAATATGTACCCAGTTTTAGAGCTGGTTACTGACAGCCTCCTATGCAATCTGCTTTTGCTTTCTATACTATAAGCTTACTGTTGAAGGTTTCTGCATCTTCTGAGGGTCAGATCTCCTAGCAAAATGAGAGTATATCCTTTTAGATGCTGTGTAGGTTGATCTCCGCACTCTCCTATAGATATTGTATTAGCTGGGTGCTACTATCAGACCATTGCCAAAGGTCACATAGCATATATATATAAGCAAAAAGAAATAGCGCACTCCAGTCTTACAATCCAGAGTATTTATTCACACTTGTGACGTTTCGGTACCAGTGCGTTTGGTACCGAAATGTCACAAGTGTGAATAAATACACTGTCCTTTTAGACATTACTGTTTAGGGGCTATGTATATGTAATATTTTCAAATGGACAACTACACTGTAAAAATAGATTTTTTCAATATTAAAAGTACCTGGGACAGGGAGGTAGGATTGATTATTCCTACCTCCCAATATTATTTCATTGAGGAGCCAGCATGTACAGTTTTCATCTGCCGGGTTAGTGTCCTGGACTTTCCTGTATTAGATAGCACTAACCTAGGGAGAAAGCCTGTTAGCACTTGTTTTCTTTGTGCTGGAGCTCCTGATAGAAACAATATTGTGAGGTATAGTACTGTAGGAATTATCAATCACCAGTGTCTTTACAAAATATACTCAAGCTTTTTGGGTGCATCCTCCAAAAGAGAACCCGCAAACCCGATATTCAGTCCATAGGGTGGCTTCCCATCAAACAAATAATCATATTCTTTTTTTTAACCTTTAAATCCCTTCACTCTACTGCACCTCCCTACTTATCTTCTCTTTTGGTCCCCTATGTTCCAGGTCGTGCCCTCCATTCCTCGCAAGGAAATCTTCTCCACAAACCCCCAACAAAAACTGCTGCCTCCCGCGTTAAACCATTTTCTCTTGCTGCTCCCTACCTTTGGAACTCTCTCCCTCTCTCGCTTCACCTGGTGACATCCATTAATACTTTAAAATCTAGACTGTTCTCCTACCTTTCTGAGCATCAGCACAACAAATGATTGTTAGCCCTTTTAAGCACTTTGTACGCATCCCCCCCACTTGTACCTGCATAGATTGTAAGCTCTTCAGGGCAGGGATCTCATTCCTAATGTGTTGAGGCTTGTTGCACTTATATCCATTTATACATAATTTATATATATGCTTTCTTAACCAATGTATTAAATTGTATTTAACTTAATTTAATTTTTATCTATCTGTAAAATGGCTTGCACTTATACCCTTGTTTGTATACTTTGAATTTTATAATGTACAGCGCAGCGTACCCAACTGGTGCTTTATAAATAAAATTATACATACATATACATACATATTTTACATTTATTTAAAATAATAAAATATCTTTTTAACTAAACATTACTTTTGTGTTTTTAAATCTAACTCTTGTAAGTTTTAAATACCAACAAATGAATTATCAATATATCCGATCTACTGGGAAAGAGAAATACAGCCCTAAGGTCATATGCTGTAAATCATTATTTGAAAAACACTGGAATGCATTATTAAGCTGAACACATTCTTCAGGTCTGGCAAAATAATGGATATCTTCCATTGTCCGTCATACCAGGGCCTTTTGTAAATCATGTGGCTCCTACGTCAAATGCCTCTTGTCAAATTATGTTGTCTGCTTAAAGGGCAACTGTGGTCTCCAAACAAGTTAGGATTAAATGAAAGCCTGCGGTATTTCCTTTATAATGAGCAGACAATCACATCTCTGGCTTCAGCCTGTGAGAAATTATATTGGGGTGAATGTTCAAACTTCCTGCTTTCAGGAGCTTTAGTGACATCCCCTTACCTGTGACTTAATGCTGGGGAAATCAGGAAGTACCTGGGGGGGGGGATTGACAGTTGAGAAGAGGTGCCTATTAATGCAGGCAGGGGTTGGTTACATGGCTACAAGCTTGTTACATGGCTAAAAACAGGAAGAAATATTGCTGAACTTCTCCAGCAATAACTTTTCACAAATTTTATCTAGAGATGTGATTTAGGTTTTATCTTGAAGGTACGATGGAAGGCTTTTTATATGATCCTTACTAGTTTGGAAGAATTGGAGACCACAGTTACCCTTTAAACATTTTACAGATTAGGGTTAATTCGCTGTATCAAATATATCAATTGCTATTTCAGAGTACTATGTAAGTACTATGCCTCAAATATTCCTACACAAATCACAGTGCATTTTATAGGGAAGCTACACATACAGTATTTTCTATAAATAAATTCATTGGTCTATACCTATGTAAAATTATTACATTTAAATTGTTTTGTTAGTTTTTATTTTGTTTTTTTTTTTCAAGCAAAGATACATCCAGAGCAAGTAGTATAATGGTAAATTTAGTAGATGGCCAATTTATAATTATTCAATACATTATGCTGTTCTGTGCAAGATGTATTCACTTACATAAACAAGGGGAATGGCTTGCAAAATGGCAAATGGGATTGAATATTTAGAAATGCAAAGTTGTTCATCTGTTTAAAAACAACATGAATGTTAACTCTAACTTCTGATTGGTTATGCCCTTGTGCTATGCAAGGCTGTTTTTAGGCATAGGTCACCTAGGCAAAGTGCTAGGGTGCCTATGTTACACCACGGTGCCCATTGTTCTCCCTAGCATCTCCCTGTCACCTTTTACTTGCTTAACTTGCTGTTTTAGAACTGTTCTCCTTGTTCTGCTGCTGTATTTTGTAGTGATTAGAGAACCTGAACCCAGCTCCCTCTACTTGGAAACAATGTTGCAAATGAACTAAAGGTGAAGGAAGCAGTGGGGAGGATCAGCCCAGAATTGCCCTGCCTCTTTCTTCCTTCCACCCAACTCTCCAATTAGAACTTAGAGTAGGTGAGGAGTGAACAATTCAATGGAGGAGACATAGGAAGCAGGTACATACTGTATATCATGGCAATGCTGGCACCTGAAAGGGTTAAAGGAACACACTGCTGGCCCTGAAAGTGTTAATGCCAATACTCTGGGAAAGTGCTGGCACTTAAGGGTTAATGGCAATACTCTGGGAAAGTGCTTGCACTGAAAGTATTGATAAGAAAAGCCTGCTGGCACTAAAGGGTTACTAGTAATACATTGCTGGCACTGAAAGTGGCAATGGTAATACTCTTGGGAAGTCTGCTGGCACTGAAGGGTAAATGGTAATACTCTGGTGAAGTCAGCTGGTTTTGAAGGGTTAATGGCAATACACTAGGAAAGTGCTGGCACTAAAAGTGTTTATGCCAATACTCTGGGATTGGAGGGATAGGCCACACTACTCCTATTAGTAGTATATAGGGAAATGTTAATGTGGTTGTTTTTATTTGTTCTTTGTTGCATAGGTGTTTTAGTGTTGTTGATGTTGATGGATCTTTGTCTTTTTTTCAACCCAAAATAACTTTTTAATTTTTTTTTCACATTTTTGCTTTAAACTACAAATACCTATATTTTTAGGTAGTTTTTTGCATTACAGCTGCAAAGTCACACTTTAACCCTTAGCATGCAACAATGTTATTTTGTGATGCAAAAGTATCCAATCGTTTTTGACACTTAGGCTGTAATGGTTTACAAAGAAGACTTTTTCATTTTAAGAAACACTGATTTCTTACTTTCTCCATGCTCCCGTGTGCCTAATATTCAGTGCGCGATCATGTTAGTTGGGGTATTACCATCGGATCTCTAACTCGCACATAAGGTGCCATTTATAACCTGGGCAGACCCATAACAGGACTCTTTTAAATTCAAATATTGCCTATTATCCTGTCAGCCCTTCTTCTCATGCTGGCTTCATCCCAGCATTGTATGTTATCCTTAGATTTTTTGTTAACAACTCTCTGCCCTTCTTTCCTGACTCTGAACCTTTGCCACTTCTGACCTCTGCTCGTTTTTTAGCTAGGGTTTCTCTAGATCCCAGTGTTTGCTCCTTGTCTCTGTCCCTTACCACGTCTTTCTCTCATTTTGTGCCCTGTTCTGCTAGGTTTCGCAAGCACAGCGATACCTTGCGCCCTAAGGCATGTCAAGTGTCCTAGCAAATGGGGGCTTGACTAAAGGTGAAGATAGCAGTGCAGATTGGGGAATCTGTGCTGAAGAGATACCTGGGGATTATAACTGGCCAATGTATTACAGATCGTAAAACTACACCAAATTCATGCACCACCTCCTCCAGTGGGACCAATTGTAGAACCTAAGGTCACTTGCCCAAAAAAATTTAAGTAAGTCACTAGAACTTTCAGAACTTCAGAGATTCCTGTCAGCTATATTTTTGCTTAAGGACCACCTCTTAAGTTATGGAGTTACAAAGGATGAGTCTTTTTCTCTGTCTCTTACAGAGGGAAGCACAGACATTGTCCACCATGGAAAACTTAAAAGCTTTGGGATTCTACCCTGATCCTGATCAAATTGGGATGGCAGAAGGACTGGGACCTTTTGGCCTGAGGGGAAAATACAGCCAAGTGGCCCTTTCATGGAAGATTGCAAAATTTTTAACCATGCCCATTTTGCATGAAAGAGGAATGAAAGAGGACAACCAAAAGCAGTTTAAACTGTGTGCGTTTTATTGCTGCGACATGTTGCTTGATAAAGAACACAATGTTGTTCGAAACATGTCGCAGCAATAAAATGCACACAGTTTAAACTGCTTTTGGCTGTCCTCTTTCATTCTTTGTTTCATTTGGTATTAAACTGCCCGATGGTCCAGTGGAGGAGAGACCCTATAAAACGAAGGTATGTATGGTTACACTAACTTCCTGACTTACATCCATTAACAAATAGGGCAATCAATGACTCACTCAAGCAAGGGGGTAATCCCTTAGCTGTAACTCCTGGGGACATGTTAAGGGTAGGGTCTATTCATTCCAAGATCCTCGGGTTTTTGTTTTGAATCTGCCTATTAACCTCTGTCATACTAGGGCTATCCTGGCTAAAAAGACAAAGAGGGCGATGCACCAATGGGCACTCCTGATTTGGAGTTGAAGTCATGCTAACCGATGTTAAATCGGTTAGCATGATTTAAACTCCTTCCTTGCTGCGGCTGCGTGGGTAATGCGAAAGTTAACAGCGCAGCCGCCGCAAGCGATGCTATATTAGCACCAGCTAATAGTTGGTGTTGAAAATGCCGGAACAGCGCCAAGTACAGATGTTTAGAGCGTCGCTATCCGCATATTACATCGCAGGGCTGTTTGCACCGGGTTGCTGATAGCGGCGCTCGGTGCATCGCCCTGATAATCTCTTAAATCTCTTAATTAATTGGGCTACTGGTCAGTTGGAAAAGTGGAGGCCTAATTGTTTTAATTTCTGTCTCTTTAAGCACCTTGCTAATCTCTCTTTGGAGGAAACTCCTCTTCCTTACAGGAACTTTTCTATATGTTTTCTCCACAGGGCTTAGACATCTTGCCCCCTCACAAACCATATGACTGTCCAGGAACCTTGCCCCCCGAGAAAATCTATACAATCAGACTGGCCCAGAGAGTGAAGCAATGAAGGCTTATAATAAAGAAAATATGGGCAAGGGCTTTATCTGACCTTACACTTCCCTAGCAGGGGCAGGATTCGAAGACCCTATTATTGACTGCAAGAATAGATACCCTTTGACTCTCATTGAAGATCTCTTTTCCCAGATAATGGGGGCACAGATTTTTTTCTAAGATAGATTTCAGAGGTGCATAATCTAGTTAGAATTAGGGAAGGGGATAGTGAAAAACCTGCTTTCTATAATAGATATGTCCACTATGAATATGTAGTTATGCCCTTTGGCCTTAATAATGCCCCTCCTAAGTTTGCTAATGATATTTGCAGTCATTTATCTTGACATTATTCCAATTTATTCCATGCAGGAACATTTGAAGTTAGTTAAGTAAGTTAGTTAAGAGAACAACGTTTATGTGCTAAACCTGGGAGATTTATATTTTAAAGGGACACTATAGTGAAAAAAATGACTTTACCTGATCTTAAACTATAAATAAATAAGCAAAACTTACTCTGAAGCATGTGTATTGCTGCATGCCTTCAAACCAGCACATGTTTTACTCAGGGGAAGTACCCCCCTCCCTCTTTAGACCACTCCCACTTCCATCTGACCTGACTTTTTTCCCACAAACCAACCTACACACAGCATTCTAACTGTCAAATCTCTATCAACATTCCAGCTACATCAAAACTACTCACAGAAGAATAGTTTATAAGAGCATGGCACTTGATTGACAGCTGAACTGTAAGATGTTTAGTAACAAAGTAACATAGTAATTGAGGTTAAATAAACACATACGTCCATCAAGTCCAACCTATTCACTTTTTTTAAAACCCTTCCTAACAGTTGATCCAGAGGAAGGCAAAAAACCCAGCTTAAAAAAGGGGGGGGGGGATTCCTTCCTGACTCCAAACGGCAATCGGAAAGTATCCCTGGCTCAACCAGATCTACAGTATATGTATTAATACCAGTAATTCTCAATATTTTTTACTTTTAGAAACTTATCCAGGCCATTTTTAAAGCTATTCAATGAACTTGATATTACCACATCTGCTGCAAGTTCCACAGTTTCACCGCTCTCACTGTAAAGAAACCTTTCCTAAACTGAAGATGAAACTTCTTTTCTTCCAACCTTAAAGGATAATCACGTGTCCTCTAAAATGACCTATTCATGAACAATGCACCAGAGAGTTTATTGGATGGCCCATTAATATATTTGTATAAGGTGATCATATCCCCAAAGCAAACGTCGCTTCTCCAATATAAATAGCCCTAACTTGTCCAATCTGCCTGCATATTTAAGCCTCTCCATTCCCCTCATTAATTTAGTTGCCCTTCTCTGAACTGCTTCCATTTCCAAGATGTCCCTTTTGTATATGGGATTCCAAAACTGCACAGCATATTCCAAATGAGGCCTTACCAGTGTCTTGTAAAGAGGGTGAATAATTTTCTCTCTTGAATCTATCTATCTATCTATCTTGCTAGCTCTAGCCGTTGCTACCTGGCATTGTTTGTTATATCTAAGTCTGTTATCTACCAGAATCCCCAAATCTTTTTCCATTACAGATGCACTTAACACAGTTGTTTATGGTGTAGGTGGCACAGGGATTATTAAATCCCAAATGCATCACCTTACATTTATCAACATTGAATCTCATCTGCCATTCTGATGATCTATCTAGGTCTGCTTGCAGCACTTGCACATCATTTGACGTTTCCAAAGCTCTGCATAGTTTAGTGTCATCAGCAAACACAGAGACCTTGCTCTCAATGCCCCCTTCTAAGTCATTTATAAACAGATTAAAAAGAAGCGGCCCCAGTACGGAACCCTGAGGAACTGCTGAGAACTTTAGCCCACATAGATCTAGCTCCATTTACCACCACTCTCTGTTTGCGATCCAATAACCAATTCTCTATCCATTAACAAATGTTTTCTTCTAGGCCAACAGTCCTCAGTTTTTACATTAACCGCCTGTGTGGCACAGTTTTAAAAGCTTTCGCAAAATCCAAATATACCACATCCACTGCCGTGCCTGAATCCAAATTCTTACTCACTTCCTTATAAAAAACAATTACATTTGTCTGGCATGATCTATTTCTCATAAATCCATGCTGACTACTACCAATAAGATCAGTTCTGGAGACAAAGTCAAGGATATGATACCGTAACAACGTTTCCAGCACCTTCCCTACCACTGATGTTAGGCTTACAGGTCTTTAGTTACAAGGCTGTGAATGACTACCTTTTTTGAATATTGGTATTATATTGGCTTTTTTCCAATTCAGTGCACATCCCCAGACCAAAGTGTGTTTGAAAAGATGAGAAAACAGTGGTCTAGATAGGACTAAGCTCTTTTAAAATCCGGGGATGCAATCCATCTGGACCTGGGGCTTTATTGATATTAACTTTGTCTAATTGTTTCCGTACCATATCCTCCATCAGCCAATGTGAATACTCCTCATTTCTCCCCTGCATAGTATTATAGTATTACAATCCCTGCTGTAAGGACTAGGATTCTCTAAAGTGAAAACAGATGTAAAAAAACGGTTTAGCAGATTAGCCATTTTGGCATCCTCTACAACCATCTCAGCCCCATTGTTTAATGGTCCCACATTCTCAGTCCTCATATTTTTACCATTTATATATGTACATTTTGGAGTTGGACTTGCTTTGTTCTGCAATCCGTATTTCATTTTCTATTTTAGCTAGTTTAATTGCTTTCTTGCATTCTTTATTACTTGTAAGTGCCGCAAAGGCCCTGATAGGGCCGGGCAGGGGGTCCCGGTTCGAGCTGCGGGACCCCTTAAGCCCCAAAAGGCCCTTCTCAGGGCCTCCCAGCGGCTCCCTCCCTTCCCCTCCCCGGGAGCGGCCGGGGGCTTGGAGGGGTTGCTGGGGAGGGGGTGCGCGGCGGGTGGTCGCGACCACCTGCTGCGGCCCCTTCCGGGCAGCCCGCTGCGGGGGGTTGTGGGCGGGGTGGGCGTGTCTCCCGGGGCGGGTGCGACCACCTGCCGCGGGTTGCCTGCCCATCCCCGCCGCGGGAGGCTAGTATCGGCTGACTTCGCCACCTTCAAGGTGGCAAAGTAAAACAGCCGATACTAGCAGAGCGAAACCAGTACCGCCGCTTTATAAATAGAAGCGGCAGTAACAGGTCAGTATCGCCGCGAAGGGTTAACGCTTCGTTAACTTTTCGCGGCCGTTTTCGGACATTTATAAATCGCGTTAAACGCGATTTATGCGTTAATGTCAGCGAAAACGGCCGCGAAAACTGAACGAAGCTTTATAAATATGCCCCTAAGTTACTTTCCTTGGATTCATTAATTCAAATCAAGGCTTAACCACCATGGATCCAAAAAAGTGTTTGCCATCCTGGATTGGAAACCACCTAGCAATTTAAAAGGGCTCCAAAGATTTTTATCAAGTTTTATTAAAACCTTTTCTTCCTTAGTGCCCCCTCTCACAAGTATGACTACGAAGGGATCTAATGTGTCCTCTTGGTCAACAGAGGTTTATGGGGGTTTTGAAAACCTTAAAAAAGCTTCAGCACATATTGGGGTGTCTGTGCTGAAGGGATCTGGATTTTCGAAACATTACACTCTTTTATTTTTTTTACTTTTGTTAGCATGTGTGGGAACGTGTTTTTCCAATTCAATCAAAGACCAGGATAGATGAGTACCTAATGACAGATTAAGAGGAAGCTCTTAGGTGTTCTATGCACTGTAACACTGTGAGCACTTGGTCTTGAATTTTTTGAAATTTTTCTACTTTCTATGTTAATATTTGTAGGCTTTTACCATTGCAGTCAGAACAATTATGTAAAATCCATAGCTACAAAGATCCCCTCCATTTTAGTGCTAGCAGTTTTAAGAACTGAACACAAAGTTTATATAAAAAGAAAGTAGCACAATCAGTAATATTCATCTGCTTCTAAAATGTCATAGAATCATTTCCTCCCTGTATTAAAAGGAAATGTTTCTGTACCATGAACTATTTATCATATAGGGGCGCATTAATCCTTTTACTAAACTGTAGCACTGTTGTATAAATGCATTTCTGCTTTCGATAATTTATAAATGTTTGGTAAAATAAATGTAAAAAGCTTTTATATATAGTAAAGGAAATTGCAGTTGTGTTTCCAGAGATATCAACAGGATTTAACTGGGAATTATTTTATTTATTATGAATATATTACTGCCTCAAATAATTCCTTTGTGAATTCATTGACATACTCTAGAGCTTTTCTCACTATAATTGTTTCTCTAAGGAACAACTGGATGGATTGCATATTTTTTGAATAAACTATAAGTTAAATCCTCAGCTAAACTTCTTCAATTTTACTATGCTCTTTCTTATGACAGACTGCTTGGGCATAATAAAAAAAATAAGCTCCTATATCAAGCTAATGGTTTTGTATCTTAAGTGCAGTAAATTAAAATAAATGAGTGTTCTTTGAATGCATTCAGAACCCAACCTGTAAACCCTTAAGATTTTTACAGTATAATGAATAATGTTGTTTGATTTTACCCAAGAGAAAGCATTATGTTGAATTAGGATCATAGTAGCATTTTATTATATTGAACAATAAACAAGAATGTTAACAGAAATATAGAATAAAGAATCTTTGTTCAAATGATCTAAATTGGATGCTTTGGGTGAGTGAAGTAGTTTGAACTATAAAAGTATTCAGGGTTATATTAAGAAAAGCACAGTATTTACTACAGGCAATAAATTCTGTTGAAAATACTGATGGTGATAAATATGGAATATATCCAGCAGTATTTACCAACCGTATTTGTTAACAGTGTTTATACCTGTAGTTGTAGTAAATAGCTTGTTTTTACAAATATGTCCCATAGTCCTGAACCAAAATCGGGACTATGGGACATATTTGCAAGCCCCACACCTATAAAAGGGTGCTCAATATATTTTGATATCAACACCATTTTTGCCCATCACCCCTAATACAACAAATGTGGAGCCAAACAATAATGAATATTTATCATTGCCAGTGTAGATTTTAATTTCATCCAGTTATGCAGTATCATTATGCATAATGATAACTAGACCTGATGAGTAATTTAATACCTGTGGCAAGGAAGACTGTACAAAAGAAAGCACAATCTCACTAAAGCAGTGTCAGCTACAAGACAAAAATATATATATATATTTTAAGAAAGACATGTTTCATAAACAATTAAACAAAGATAGTATAAACTGAGCCACTGAACCTGGTGGAATACACCCACAAGTCCTTGGAAATCTTAGCTGACTAAGCTGAGCATTTATCTCTGCAATTGTTTCCCAACACATTTGAAATTTTTAGTTATATTCAGGGTTATATTTTTGAATATATTATTTTGATATGCAAGACTAGGGAAAAATTACTGAGCTTGGAAAAACCAACCAGCGCTAGATTTAGAGGAGGTGGCAATCACTCAAGGCCAAAAAGGGGTTCCCAGATGATAGGTTTTTAATGGCCAAGGGTTGGAGCCAGTCCCCAAAACTACAATTTGACTAGTGATACCCATCGCCTGTAGGCTTTTTAATCACATATTAATGGTTTTGAATACGAAAATAATTGATGCTTTTTAAGTTAATTCTTTCTTCACAGAACAGAAAATGCTGAAGAATCTGAGAAAATCCAGTACAATATTAAAGGGCACCTGTGGTCTCCAAACAAGTTAGGGATAAATGAAAGCCTGTAGTATTTTGTTTATAATGAGCCAACAATCACATCTCTGGGTTCACCCTGTGAGAAATTATATTGAGGTGAATGTTCAAACTTTCTGCTTCCAGTAGGTTGAGTGACATCACCTTACCTCTGCTAGCCCATCTGCCCCGGGGGAGAAGCCTGCTCAGTAAAGAATTAATGCTGGGGAAATCAGGAAGTACCTGGGGGGAAAATTGACAGTTGAGAAGGGGAGCCTATTAATGCAGACAGGCTGGTCACATGACTACAAGCTGGTCACAGGGCTGTAAACAGGAAGAGTTCAAGCAGGAACTTCTCACAAATTTTATCTAGAGATGTGAATTTGGTTTTATTTTGAAGGTGTGATGGAAGGGTTTTTATATGATCCTTACTAGTTTGGAAGAATTGGAGACCACAGTTACCCTTTAAAATTGTAGTATGCTGAAACACACACAATGTAATACATTTTTAAAAATAAAAACATTATTGTAGTATAATTTCACATGTTCTGTTTTCACATTCCCAAATGAGATACAAAAAGCATCATGTAAAAACATGAAGATCAGTGTTCAATTTTTCTTTTTACATTTTACAATGAAATTCAAATAGTTTTTTCTCCTTACCTTTGTAGCACTTCTGCTTTTTACATTTCTGCTAAATAGAGAAAGAACATTACACAAATAAGCTACTTGCTTCATACATATGTTACTGCATTAAAAGGCATCCAGATGGTTCAGTTAGCTCCTATGACTCTTTAGAAACACATTTTGCTGGATATTGCAAATTCTTTTATATCTCACATTCTTTCAGTGAACCAGACCAGTACAACATCAGTCACTGACAGCAAAATTCACTAAACTATCTATTATTTTGTGTTTTATAAGGTGTGTGTGCTTAATGGACCTTTTATTTATTTTTTCTGTGGATTAATTAATAGGACCAAACTACTGGTTCAGAAAGGAGCACTTATTTAAACAAAACATACTATAACCTTACATATCTTCTACAATAAGACAGAATGATTTTTCTCTAAGACCCCAACTCAGCGAGGCCACATGTATGGAAATATACTTAATGCTCAAACCTATATTCCACACCCTAGTTTTATATTTCATTAACATAGACTCTAATTTCTAATAATAGACACAGTATAATTTTATAACTTAGCAAATATACACAAATATACAGATATGATAAACGTACTTTAGCGATCTGGTGATCCATGTGTGTATACCTTGGACCCTGCGCTTCAGTATCAACCGGTTACACTGTATAGTAATGTTGCTTATCTATGCGCTTAAATTTCAAATCACCTGGTTTGGCAAGTGGTCCAGGTGCATCCAACCTCGGACCCTCCGCTTGAGTCAAAACTGGAAAAGTAAGATCAAATGTGGTAAAGGCAATGCACATTAGAGACTACACAAATAATATCAGCTCTGCCTGTCAAGCGGAGCTGAAGTTGGCCCCTAAAAATACTTACCCAACCTTGTTCACTTGGTCACTGCATGGACCAGCAGAAGGAACTTAGGGAAAGGTTGGGAAAATAGATTTTGGGGCTGAATTAAATGTTTTAAACGTGTTTAGGGTTGGGGGTTGTCTTATTATTTTTTTTAGGAGAGCTGCTGAGGGATCCAGAGGGGGGGAGTGGGAGAGCTTCACTGCACATGCCAGAGTCCTCTAAGAGGAGAAGGAAGTGGCAGGTAGGGATGGCATAGAACTCGAACCCGAGTTCGAGCCGAACTTTCGAGTTCCGGACGGACCCGGACTTCTCGAACTATCCCGGACGCGGACTTTCGATATTTCCCGGACTTTCGATGATTATCGAACGACCGAACATTAGAAAATAATCGAATTTAAAAAAAAAAAGTGCCCACATGTCCAAAATCACCAAATGGCAGCTAATTTGAGCATTGCCAGCCCCCTGGGTATAAAAGGCAATGCGACAAGTGCCATTTAGTCAGTGTGTTGGAGTGTATTTAGTGGAGACCTGACAGTGTAGGAGTTGGAGAGAGTTTTCTGAGCTTTCTGTGTGGGGATTTCAGCATGGTGGTTTAGCTCTTGTAGTTAACCACCCCTGTATTCACGCATCTTGAGACCCAACAGTCCTATCTCCTTCCCAGCTTTCCCTTGCACAAAGTATACACTGAGGGAGAGAAGCCAAAGGGGTATGGGGTCTGTCTGGAGGGGCCAAGCCTGCCTGGCTCCGCAATAATGTTATCAAACTGAAGTGAATCTACTGCTACTCAATGGTGCTGTTCCTACAAAGCGTATCTCCTTCCCCGCTTTCCCTTGCACGAAGCATACACTGAGGGATAGAAGCCAATTGGGTATGGGGTCTGTCCGAAGAGGCCAAGCCTGCCTGGCTCCACAATAATGCCTTTTATACCCAGGGGGCTGGCAACGCTCAAATTAGCTGCCATTTGGTGATTTTGGACATGTGGGCACTTTTTTTTTTTAATTCGATTATTTTCGAATGTTCGGTCGTTCGAACATTCGATAATCATCGAAAGTCCGGGAAATATCGTAAGTCCGCGTCCGGGACTTTCGAACTTTGAACTTTCCAAATAGTTCGAAAGTTCGAAAACGGACCGAACTTTCAATAGTTCGACAATCTCTAGTGGCAGGTACAGATTACACAAAGAGAGGCTCATACTCTTCATTTGTTTTGGACTTTCATCAGGCCCTGAAGGACAACCATAAGGAGCAGAAGAGAAAGGTAGGGCTCTCTTAAGTTGGGGGTGGGTGGGGTGGACATGCCTTTTAAGTAGGCCAGCTATAGGAAGAAAAGATTGTTAAGGTATTTGCTCAGTATATAGTGAATCACCTTAAGTCAGTATATTATTATTAGGTTACCTTGCAATAACTGTGAGCCATAGACTGTGTTATTATTATTACAAGTGTCAGATGTTCAGCAGCAAGATTTTTTTTTAAATTCTAAGAGTTCCAGATGTATGCTCAGTTAATCATGCAAACTGACATACTTGCAAACAATATAAAGTACAGTTGGGTATGTAGAAATATGGTAAAAGTGAGATATCCCCTTTATTAAGCTGCTGGAAATCAATGTGTTGCACTAGATTGCTTGGCCTTTTGCCCAGCAATGTAGTTTATTACTACATTGCTTCTTAAGGCTTATAGTGACATCTAGTGGTACTAGATTTAAATGTAAAGACTCACTAGGTTTATTTTTATTAATAATTCGCAACACTAATGTCTTTGGTACTTTTAACCCTAACACATGGCTGTTCTAAGATTAAATTTAAATTTGCTTTTTTCTTCTACGTAGAATAACAAGTTGCTATAGACTTGGAAAACTCAATATTAATGTTTGTAAAAGGGCACAATCCTTTAAATAATACTTAAAGAAGACACCTGGGTTAAAATCCACCAGAAGAAAGTACAAGCCTTCATAGAACACAGTAATGCGATAGACCAAAACATAAAATTTTTAAGGGAAGAGGTACAAAACAACAAACTGGCTTTCTTGGACTGCTTACAAGTCAGGTACAAGTCAGGAATAATGGTAAACTGGAAGAAGAGGTTTACAGAAAACCAACACACACAGATCAGTATTTGATGTTTGACTCCCACCACCCTTTAGATCACAAGCTGGGTGTCATCAGAACCCTGCAACACAGAGCTGAGAACATCCCCACTAGCACAGAGGGGAAGGCTAAAGAAATGAAACATCTCAGTGGAGCCCTTAAAACTTGTGGATATCTGTACTGGGCCTTTTTCAAAAGAAGTAGAAGGACAGAAAAGAACATGTATACCAACAGTGTAGGGGAAAAGCAAGACAGGAGAAAGAACATGGTCATCCCATATGTAGCAGGGGTCTCTGAAAAAATGAAGAAGAAATTTCAAAAAACACCGTATCCCTGTCTGCTTTAAACTGAACAACACACTGAGGCAGCAATTGGTACATCCGAAAGACCCAATACTGAAACACAAGAAAACACTTCTGTAGTCTGAATGCAGTGCAGTGAAGAATGCTCTGATTTGTATGTGGGGGAGACCAAACAGCAACTGCATCAATGTATGGCCCAGCACAGAAGAGCCAATTCCTCGGGTCAGGACTCAGCCATGTACCTGCATCTTAAGGATAAAGGACACACCTTTGAAGATTGTAATGTTAACATATTGGCAAAGGAACGTGACTGGTTCAATAGAGGTGTTAAGGAGGCCATTTATGTGAAAATAAAGAAACCAATCTTAAATAGAGGTTGGGGGTTCGACACCAACTGTCTGCCATGTACAATGCTGTTTTGACACCTTACTCTGGGCGTTCCTATAACACCTCTTAGGCACTATCCAATCACGTCCTTAACACTTGGCTGCGATATGCTAATTGGGATTTTCCAGGGTACATAATTGCCAACAGATTCTTGTACAAGTCATTCTGAATTGAGAAAGCCAGTCGGATGACTAGGGAAATGTCTTCAAGAACTAAACTTCAAGTCCACTTGATCTAATTGAATACAACAGATATACCATGACCTGGATAAATGAGAACCTTGCAATTACTATTTCTGTTTTAAACTATTAAAGTGTATTTTTCCTCACCTCTCCTAGTACAAAGAGATGTCTTAAAGGCTACTTTGTAACTCCCTTTCAAACAAGACAAGAAGGTTAAAATCAAAGTAACTGAAGAGCTGCTGTATAGAAAGCTCTCACAAGGGTACATTTTTGGTTAAAAATTACCCAAAAAAGGCAAAGGTCTTATTTAACCCATTAGTGCTGGCAGAATTTCTATTGTATTTGCTTTGTGTGTATTTTCAAGATTGGAAGAAATGTTGGAAGAAATGAAGTTTCATCTTCAGGTTAGGAAAAGTTTCTTTACAGTGAGAACAGTGAAACTGTGGAACTGTCTTCCAGCAGATGTGGTAATGGCAAGTTCATTTAATAGCTTTAAAAAAGGCCTGGATAAGTTTCTAAAACTAAAATATATTGAGAATTACTGATATTAATACATATAGATCTGGTTGATCCAGGGATACTTTCCGATTGCCGTTTGGAGTCAGAAAGGAATTTTTCCCCCCTTTTTGATGGGGTTTTTTGCCTTCCTCTGGATCAACTGTTAGGTAGGGTTAAAAAAAAAAAAAAAAAAAGAGGGTGAATAGGTTGGACTTGATGTCTTTATTCAACCTCAATTACTATGTTACTATGTTACCTCTCGAGAAATAGGGAACATTATTTCCAGGCCATCCCCAGGCAGCATAAGCAAATGGGTAGCTCCCCTCTGCCTATTGGACAGAAGAAAACTGAAGTTCCTATTTAAGTCCCTCCGCCCCTCCTCACCTTGTCTTTTTCAGGATGGCTGCTCTCCTTTCCAGCTACTGTTGGGGATCTCTCTGGCTGAAGACCTTGACCACTGTGACAGCATCTGCGCGTCTCTGGCAAGGTAAGCACTTTTGCCGCTCCCCCTGTTACTTTCTTGGGTCCGGATTGCATTTCCGTTACTTCCAGGTTGCTCAACGTGCCGCATGATGTCATCAGTCCGCGTCTGCGTGGAAGATTCAAATTCCAGCTCTGAAACGCCGTCTTTCTCTCTGCCCTGTACAGGGGGGGGGGGGGGGGGGAGGGTATGTGCTTGTATACTTTACTGTCCATCCCTCACTGCGAAAAGAGCCTATTGCTGTGTATTTAAAGGGGGTGTTTTCTCTAACAGCCACTCTGTTAAAATCTGGAGAGCAGCCCAAATGGAAGGAGAGGGATCACAGTTCTGAGGAGGAAGCAAGAGTTTGTAAGGCCTGTGATAGGACAGTAGAGAGAGGAAGGAAGGTTAAAAGAAGGTCTGACTCCCAAGCAGACTCCCATGCAGCATCCCAAGCCCTAGGAGCCCAGCCAGACATCCTTCAGTAGATCACTCAAGCTGTTGCCCAGGGATTTAAACAGGCAGATCCTCACGAGCATTTTAACCCTTCCACTTCTGCTGCAGCTTATCCTATGGCAGGAAACCAGAGAGAAGCAGGAGAAATTCAATGTTCAGAGGACTCTGAGGATGATAGCTGTGAGTTTGATTTCAAACAAGTTCCATCTCTGATAAGGATGATCAAACAGGCTTTGGTAATTGAGGATCATGATAAGCCATCCACTTCAATTCTTTTCCATAGGAAGAAGTCGTATTTCCCGGTTCATGATGAAATTAAGGAAATTATTAAGGGAGAATGGCAAAGAGTTGCTAGGAGAGTCCCAGTAGAGCATAAGTATGAGAAATTATACCCATTTTATCATGAAGGTGCAGAATTATGGGATAAGCCCCCATATGTGGATGCTCCAGTAGCAAGAGAACAGCCCTCCCAGTGGATGATGCCTCTTCACTTTAACATCCTATGGAGATAAAGATGAAAACTGAACTGAAAAAGGCCTAAACAGTTGCAGGAGCAAGTTGTAAAGTGGCAGTAGCCATATCAGCTATGAAGTCCATGTTGACTTTACTGGACAAACTGGAGGACACGATTGTGAATGGTACAGGGAGGAAGATTCTGTTGGAGGCTATTCAAGACCTCCATCTAATTTTAATGTTTGGATTGGTGCCTTCAGTAAACTCATGGGCTTATCCGTGTCTTCTCGAAGAGTTTTGTGGTTGAAAGCATGGTATGCTGATACTACATCTAAAAACTCTTTGTGCCAATTGCCGTATGAGGGAAGGAAGCTATTTGGCAAGACCTTGGATGAGATCATCTCCAAATCTTCTGGGGGGGAAAAGTTCCTTTCTTCCGCAGTCAAATAGAAAATATAGGGAATTCCCCAGGAGACAACAGGATAAATATCAAGGAAGAAGGAAGATTGGAGAGCATACCGTCCAGGCAAGAATTCTCGAAGGTATCCTCCTGGAAGGGTGGGCAATTTAATCTCTTTCGAGGGAAACAGGGCAACCCTAGAACCACAGTCCAAACCGTTATGAGATGAGGACCACCCATGCTTCTCAGGTTTGGGGCCAGATAATTGAAATACCGAGAGCTGTGGGCACAGATAACCTCAGATTCCTGGGTAATGGTGGAGTTAATTATAAGGATATAGCCTAGAATTTATACAGAGGCCCAGAATGTCCTTCTTTACTCAAACCATAATGCCAAATAATCAGGAAAAGAGAGAGATTTTGTGGGAGTATGTAGACAAGCTGTTGGGATTTTATTCTCCACTCTTCTTGGTCAGAAAGACAACATGGGGCTGGCGTCCCATTCTAGACATAAGGAGGTTAAATTGCTTTGTAAAGTACCAACCATTCAAGATGGAGACACTGCAGACAATTAGGGTTGCCCTATCCATAGGGGACTGGATGTGCACAGTGGATTTGACGGGTGGCTACCTCCACATACCCATAGCGGAAGAGCATCAATAATTCCTAAGATTCACTCTGGAACACCGTCATTTCCAGTTCAGAAGTCTTCCATTCAGCTTGTCAACATCCCCAAGGACTTTCACCAAGGTTTTAGTGGTGATTGTAGCCCATTTAAGAACATTGGGTGTGGAGATCTTTCATTATCTGGATGATCTCCTAATAATAGCCAGACAAGAAAGGAGGCTACTCCATGACAGGAATTTAACCTTGAGAATCCTAGCCAAGTTTGAGTGGTTGATCAACACGGAAAAGAGTCAGTTAAATCCCACGCAGTTGATAACCTATTTAGGAGCCAATATAGATACTCAATTGGGGATGGTGTCTCTACCACGACCAAGAATTATGAAAATAAAGCAGCTGGCAACCCAACTTCTTCAATCCAACAAAACCTCAGCAAGAAGCATGAGGTTCCTGGGCCATCTAACATCTACAATTGGCCTAGTCAAATGGGCAAGGTGGAGAATGAGACCATTGCAGCTGTCCTTTCTTACCAATTTGGACAAAAGAAGGCAGAACTGGAATCAGTCAAACTAGATCAGCAACCTGGTAAGAAGGAGCCTTTTATGGTGGATGCAGCCAATAAATCTCCACATAGGAACCCCCCTAGTGGATCAGGAATGGATCTACCTGTCCACGGATGCATCTTGAAGAGGCTGGGGAGACCACATAGGGCACCACTTTGCTCAGGGGACATGGGAGACAAATCTATCCCCCCTCCCATCTTCAGAGTTGGAGCCCAGAGCAGTCTACTAGGCCCTCAAGGCTTTCCACCCAGTAATTCAGGCCACCTCAGTGTGCGTAAGAACAGACAACGCAGCAGCAGCATCCTACATAAGGAAACAGGGGGGAACAAGAAGCAAACCTTTAATGGAGGTGAAAAACCCAGTGAAACCCATCTTAAAATTTGCATAACAGAATTTGTTGGATCTGACAGCATTCTATGTCCCTGGTCTTCAGAACCAGATAGCAGACCGACTATCCAGGGAAGAGATAGACAAAGGGGAATGGAGCTTGAACAATTTTTTTTTTTATGATGATCACACACAGATATTGGAGACCAGGTTGGGATCTGATGGTCACCAGCCAGAATACCAAGACCCGGAAGTTCTTTTCCAGTTACAATCAGAGAGAAGCTATGGCGGTCACAGCTGGGACTATCTGGAGGCATACATTTTTCTACCATTTCTGTTGATCTTCAAAGTATTAAGGAAGATTTTATCTTCAAGGATGAGGGTGATTCTGCCCAACTGGCCACGGAGTCCATGGTACCCCCTCTTGGTGAGATTAGCAGTAGAGCCTCCTCTCCATCTTCCACCACTGCCAGATCTGCTGCATCAGAGTGAATTGGTCCATTCCAATCCAGAGGTCTTCCAACTAGCAGCCTGGAACTAGAGAAGGGAAGGTTAGCAGAAGCAGGGTGTTCTTCTGGGGTCATAGAAACACTCTTGAAGCATAGAAAATGTCTACATCTAGCAGATATTAAGACATTTGGGAAACATTTGAGGTCTGGGCAAGAAATAAGCAAATTCCAGTGAATCCTGGATTCTGCAGTTTCTTCAGGAGGGTTTAGACAAAGACCTAAGTGTGAGCACTCTTAAGTTACAAACTTCAGCCCTCTCAGCAGCACTAGATATGAAGTTGTTTGAACAAGAGCTAATTAAGAGATTTTTCCAAGGAGCCTTATGTATGAGACCTCCTAAGCGGAAACTACTCCCAACCTGGGACTTATCTACAGTTTTAAGGGCTTTAACCAGCTTACCCTTTGAACCAGCCCAATCTTCTTCATTAACAGATATGATGCTCAAGACGGTTTCGTTGGTGGCTCTCACTTCCAAATGGAGGGCATGTGAGATAACAGCCCTATCCATAAAACCACCATGCCAGAGGCTATAATATTCCACTTACCTGAGTGAGATGCAAAGCCTGGATGTAAAGGCCTGTATTCTTACATACCCTGACAAAACAAAGTCATTCAGATCCTCAGACAACCTCTTTATCATCCCAGCAGGGGCTAAAAAAGGAAGAGCTGCTAGAGTTTCGACAATCAGAAGATGGATTGTTCGAGTCAACTGCAGAGCCTATGAAATTCAAAATCTGGCACCTTCCAAAGGGATCTCAGCTTCTTGGGCGGCAGAAAAGGGAGCACTGGCAGAAACTGCCTGCCTAGCAGCTACATAGGCAACGCCTAATACGTCAATTAAACATTATAGGGTCAACGTTAAATTAATTTCAAAGTCCTTATTTTGACGTTAAGTCTTACAGTCTATTACTGAATCTAAGTAAATTTAATTTCAGTTCTTTGTGTAAGTGTTTTATCCCCACCCTTCATTGCTTTGGTATGTTCAATTTGTTTATGCTGCCTGGGGATGGCTAGGAAAGCTGAAACTCCTATCATACTTACCGAGAGTTTCCTTTCCTGGTCATCCCTACAGGCAGCATCCCCCCTCCTTTTTTCTTTCAGACTGCTTAAGAACCAGACAGAGTGAGAAGGGGAGAAGAGACTTAAATAGGAACTTCTGTTTTCTTCTGTCCAATAGGCAGAGGGGAGCTACCCATTTGTTTATGCTACCTGTAGGGATGGCCAGGAAAGGGAACTATCGGTAAGTATTATAGGAGTTTCAGCTATACTGTATTATTTTTATCAGCATAAACTGTTCTTTAATATGATTCTTTTTTTATTCTTAAATCCCATTGATTATGCACAAAAATGTGTTTTGTCTAGGAGACAGTACCACAAAGCAGTTTTAGAACAAACAAAAATGTATAGGCTTTGTTCATCCCTTCTCACCTCTAACTGGGATTGGCCGATATATAGCAAGTTGATATCTAGTTGGTTACTTTGTAACTCCCTGTCCAATAACTGAAAGTACATTTTGTTCAGCACAAAGTGTACTTTAACACGATTATCACAAATTTTCTGGAGATTTCACTGGATGAATGGGCAATGTATTTTTTAACAAATGAAAAATGCCATTTTTTGCAATTTAAAGGGCATGACCACCCCAAAAACTAAAATTTAACACACTACTGGCCCCACCGTGTAGATTAAAAAATCCTTCTCTTACATATCTTATGGTCTTCCTGCAGTGCTTGTCCAAAGTCCAGGAAAGTGAAGACTAGGAGCTGACTGCCTGTGAAAGGGTTTCTGCTTCCTCCTTGTCCTTTGAGAGGCAGTGTGACACACGCAGGGAAGCCCCCCCCTCCCTCCATGCCTGCCTCATTGCCTATCTTTAAATGTTCGTTTCTGTAGTGTAGGCCACCCCTGCCTGCCAACAACTGCCAAGATAGATAAGTAAAAAAAAGCAGCACAAACATACTTATATTGCTTCTTTCCCGGTCCGGCACCTGTTTGCAGTTTCCAGAAAACAGAGGGCTGGGCAGAGACAGCCGTGTGGGTGATGCAATGGAAGTATGTTTTTTTTTAGTAATCAAACATACACAATATATAAAAATAATCTTTTTATTGGGTGGACATACGCTTTAAGAAAAACACTTTTTTTAACTTTTAAAATTTAAAAAATTTTAAACTTTTAAAATTTAAAAAATTAAAATTTTATTACAAACAGAAGTGTATAAGCCTTTCCGACAGTTAAAGGGCAGCTGTGGTCTCAAAACAAGTTAGGGTTAAATGAAAGCCTTAAAGGGCAAGTCCAGCCCTAAAATGAAAACTTACATACAGGTAAATCACCCCCAAAACCCTAAACGGTAATAGTTTGAAATGTGAAATATATAAGTCTAACCTGAAATCCTGCACAATGTCCCGTTTCCCCTGTTTATGCTTCCTGGTTCTTCCAGTTAGCAACTGTCAGTTATGGATTTGACATCACAGCCAATGACTGAATGTTAATCCCCTATCTGCCTATTCTGAGCATGCCCAGGCTCAGTACAGGCTCAGTACAGGTTTCTAAATTGCTCAGTTTCCATGAGGCATCCAAAAGCATAGCAGGCATACAGTAACGAATTCATAGGACAAACTATGATATATCAACATATTTTAAAGAGGCCATTCTTTCTAAAAGATGTTCTTATGAGGGTGGAGTTGTCCTTTAATACTGTACTGCTGGAAGGGATATTAGTCTGCACTCCTCGATCATCAATTACGATAACGGCATAGATAAAAACACTCAACTTTATTATGCACTTACATTAGACATATGTATTATGCTTTTTCAAATAGACTATTAACTGTTTCTACAATGCCGAACTATTTAGCAGAATACCACACACTTTTAGTGGTCAATAATTTTTTATTAAAATATTTTCATCATATAAACATAACAAGACAACAAGATAAAATATAACAAGATAACAGGGGTGGTATATAGCCATGTAGGCTAGTGTTGCCTAATTTTCATAGTAGTATAGTGGAAAAGAAAGAGAGGGAGGTTAAATTTTGGGTCTTGAGGGGCATAGTGGTATTAGATAAGTTCAGATCAGTATGTTTCTGGAAGAAAAGAAGAGTCTCTTATGCATGGTGATGCCTGATTGTAGTATCTTTATCTTGGTTTGCTGGATTCTTGACGAGGTCATCAGTGATCAAAGCTTTATCTTGTTTTTTATGTCATGCTTAGTTTCGGGCATGTTAGTAGTTGCACAGGGTGAGATGGCATTGAGAGTTCATAATATGACATATTTTTTCAGTATTCAAATAAAGAAAAACAAATACAATTTTCTAGTTATCCGCATACAATCTGTTGTATGTTATTTTAGATTACCCTGTAGGTCTCTCAAATGGGAGACCACACTTTTACTAAATTAACTATTCCAATGATTCTCAATCAAGGGTCCTGTGAAAGGTTGGAAGGGGTTCATCAAGGGATAGTGTACGAAGCTGTATAGATTATTTTGGCCACTTTTGTTTCTTCATTGATATATTTATTGAGATATCTATAAATATTTTGATGAATTGTGTATTTTGACCTTTCCTTTGAAAAACCATGCTAAACTAAAACGGTGCAAAAGGGTCAATATAACTTTAAGAAGGGAATTCCCAATGTGTGGCTGTTGGTTAATCTTTCTCTATGGGCCATATAAATACCGTGATGTTGGCTGTATACGTTTCTGCAAGTATAATAAACAATTAGGGTGCAACCTTAAAGTACATTCAACATTTTTTTCTTTACTCCCGCAATACAAATGTCTGATGAGGTTGGAATTAACATGCAGTATTGTCAGTAACCAATACCAGTACTTAAACAGTTTTGAGTCATTGGGTGAACATAGGTATGTGCACATTTAACAAAACACCCTGTCAAAAAAACACATTGGATTGTGGTAATGGACAAAGAAATATTTTTCACAATATATGGGAAAGTATGGAAGTAATTACTTCACGTTGCTCTTTATGTGTTATTGGCTGGGGTAAAGTCTCTCATCTGTCTCCCAAAGGCCATTTGAACAATATTATTGTACACTGTTTCAACCTTTGAAAGTAAGCGAACACCCTCCGCACTAGCATGTGCTTTATAAACTTCCAGTGGTGCGGGTATCTGGATGTCCTGCCACGTCTCCAAGGTAAGTGTAATAGAGAAATCGTGAACCTCCTGATTTCTCTATTACACTTTTTCAACAACTGTTTAAGGCAATAAATAGCCATTGAGTACATTTTGTGAGAAATTAATATACACACAAAATAAGACACTTTTAGATTTGAAACCAATATTGAGATTTGGTATTCAAATTGGTGAACAATTTATTCTATTCATATGTACAAATAAACACTTACCAGATCTTGCTGCAGCCTTGGTTTGCGGCAGCTGCACGAGCCACAGAAGAGACACTCATGCAGCCATCGCCAGCCTATTTACCAGAGGCTGTGAGGCTATGCGCACAGAAGTATTTAACGCCAGCTGATAGCAGTCAGTATAATGTTATGTGCGGGTGACATTTACCCAGAACCGCGCAGCCTCTGGTAAATCTGCTACGGGAGATTTGCCCAGAGCATGTGTGGCTATGGGTGAATCTCCCTATTAGTTTTGTACTGATTACTGCAGTTAGACAACATCTGATCTTTACATTTCCTAGTATCTGATACACAATTTCATTTAGTTTGTAGACATGTATTTACACCACCAGAGAGCAGCACTCTCAGGAACTTTCCCTTATTTCAAGGATCTACTTGTACTAACAGATCATTGGTTGCACTCAGAATATACAACAGAGAGAAAAAAGGTTGTTTTAAAAACATAAAGTACCCCCTTCCTCAGCTACAGTGAACCTGAGCAGTACCCCCCTAAAACATTGGGGCATATTTATAAAGGGGCGAAAATAGCGCCCAAAAATTACCGCCGCACATCGCGGACGTGAAAATAACGCTATCAACGAATTTATAATAGCGAGCACCATCGCCACGATATGTATCATGGCCGCGATATGTATCTTGCCCGCGATGTCTGGCAGTAATTTTAAGTCCCTTTGTGGCGATACTGCACTTAGTACAATATAGCCGCGAATGGACTTAAATACCTTCCCATCGCCTCCGCTACAGGGGCAGGGCATACGCCCACCCCACCCTCATCCCCTGCGGCAGGTGGTCGCGACCACCCACTGCTTACCCCCTCCCCAGCAGCCCTTCCAAGCCCCTGCCCCGCCACTGGCAGGGAGGGGAAGGGCCCGCTGGGAGGGGTGGAGGCACCCTCCAGCGAATCTGATTGGTTAATGTAAAGCATGTAAAGCAAGCATTAAAAAAGTAAAATGACTATTACATGTTAGCATGGCCCCATTTGTTTCCTGGCCATGCCCTTCATTCCTCACTAGGCAATCTACTTCACAAACCACCAACAAACACTGCCTCCTCCCGCCTTAAAGGGAAACTATAGTGTGTATAAAGTTTTTTTCAAAAACAGTTAAAATAAAAAGTACCTGAGGCAGGGAGGTAGGATTGGTACTTTATACCTCCCAATATCCTTTCTATGAGGAGCAGCAGGATGAAGAAAAATGCTTCTGCCAGTCTTCCTGAGGCGTTATTTTCAGCATTATTTTTGATATAGAATGGCCCAGGGCCATAACCTGGCAGATGAACACTGTATGTGCTGTAGTTTCTCAGCAAAACAATATTGGGAGGTGGGAATAATCAATCCTCCTTGCCCCAGGTGCTTTTTATTTTTAAAAAGTAAATTTTTACAGTATAGTTGTCCTTTAAACCATTGTCTAATTCTGTTCCGTACCTCTGGAACTCTCTCCCTCTCTCACTTTGCCAGGTGACATCCATTAATACTTTCAAATCTAACCTTTTATCCTACATTTCTGAGCATCAGCACAATAAAGGATTATTAGCCATTTCAAGCATGTACACATTCCAACACTTGTATCTGTATGTTGCCCCGCTCTTTGGGGCAGGGAACTCATTCCTACTGTGTCAAGGCAAGCCTTACTTACTGTATATTATAAGAACAAATTGTAGACGAGCCACAGGCAGTGAACGTGAACTGCATCAAACTTTAAAGGCTATGTCCACCCTGAAAAATTTTTTTTTATATATGGTCCCCCCTGGGCTCCCAGCCCCAACGCTATAATTTTTTTTTAGAAAGCCCCCCAAACTCTACTTACCTCCCCTCGATCCTCCGCCGCGCTCCCGGCCCTGCTTGCAAGGAAATGCAAGCAGAGGGGCGGGACCGGCAGCCGCTCTGTGATTGGCTGACGGCAGCCAATCACAGACGCGGCTGCCGGCTGCTCACTTCGCCGGAGGAAAGAGAGAGGTAAGTAAGAGTTTGGAGCTTTCTAAAAAAAAAAAATATGCGGTTGGGGCTGGGAGACATGGGGGAAATGATTACTTAAGGGGTTTTAGGCTAGGGGAGGGATAGTAAACGGGAGGGAGAGGGAGGGAGAGGGAGGAGAGGGAGGGGGAGGGAGGGGGAGAAGGGCTGCAGTACGCATGGCAAAAATCTACCTGAGGCCAGCTAGCAGGCATGTCTATATGGACCTGCTAGCCTCCTGGTAGTCATTTTTTGGGACTTTGGGGGGGGACTACAGGAGAACCCCTATGGAGCTGGGATGTGAGGTAAGGATTAAACTACACTACATGGTGGGCCAGTAGTTGGGGGGATTATAGTTTTGGGGGTGGACATGAACCCTTTAATGTGTATTAGGCAACATGTTTCGGAGCCACATGCTCCTTTATCAAGCATACAAAATAGTGCATGGGTCCTTCCTTTATAGGGATAAGGTCCTGCCCTCCGATTACATAACAGTGGTTAATTATCAATTAGGATGAACAAACACTGTTATACTTACTGTATATCAATTTGTTTATAATTTAAATATATGTATTCTAAACCTATGTATTAAACTTTATTTTTATTTATCTGTATAACTGCACTCATCCCCTTGTTTGTATACGTATTTTGTAATGTACAGCACTGCGTACCCAAGTGGTGCTTTATAAATAAAATTATACATACATACAACTAAAATGCTAAGAATCATTGTTTTCACGGTGTTTGGTAAAACCTCCTAACAGTTGATCCAGAGGAGGCAAAAAACCCAGCTCTAAAAAAGGGGGGGGGGGATTCCTCCTGACTCCAAACGGCAATCGGAAAGTATCCCTGGCTCAACCAGATCTACAGTATATGTATTAATACCAGTAATTTCAATATTTTTTACTTTTAGAAACTTATCCAGGCCATTTTAAAGCAGTATTCAATGAACTGATATTCCACATCTGCTGCAAGTTCCACAGTTTCACCGCTCTCACTGTAAAGAAACCTTTCCTAAACTGAGAGAACTTCTTTTATTCCAACCTTAAAGGGTAATCACGTGTCTCTAAAATGACCTATTCATGAACAATGCACCAGAGAGTTTATTGGATGGCCCATTAATATTTGTAAGGTGATCATCCCAAAGCAAACGTCGCTTCTCCAATATAAATAGCCCTAACTTGTCCAATTCTGCTGCATTTTAAGCCTCTCCATTCCCCTCATTAATTTAGTGCCTTCTCTGAACTGCTTCCATTTCCAAGATGTCCCTTGTTATATGGGATTCCAAAATCGCACAGCATATTCCAAATGAGCCTTACCAGTGTCTTGTAAAGAGGGTGAATAATTTTCTCTCTTGAATATATATCTATCTATCTTGCTAGCTCTAGCCGTTGCTACCTGGCATTGTTTGTATATCTAAGTCTGTATCTACCAGAATCCCCAAATCTTTTTTCCATTACAGATGCACTTAACACAGTTGTTTATGGTGAGGTGGCACAGGGATTATTAAATCCCAAATGCATCACCTTACATTATCAACATTGATATCATCTGCCATTCTGATGATCTATCTAGGTCTGCTTTCAGCACTTGCACATCATTGACGTTCACAAGCTCTGCCTGTTTAGTGTCATCAGCAAACACAGAGACCTTGCTCTCAATGCCCTTCTAAGTCATTATAAACAGATTAAAAAAAGAAGCGGCCCC
The DNA here is from genome assembly GCA_019447015.1 of Hymenochirus boettgeri. Classification (NCBI taxonomy): domain Eukaryota; kingdom Metazoa; phylum Chordata; class Amphibia; order Anura; family Pipidae; genus Hymenochirus; species Hymenochirus boettgeri. Next base: position 206,788,048 of record CM033470.1, on the reverse strand, counting down.
AGAAGGAACCCTGAGGAACGCTGAGAAACTTAGCCCACATAGATCTAGTCCATTTACCACCATTATGTTTGCGATCACTAACCAATCTCTATCCATTAACAAATGTTTTCTTCTAGGCCAACAGTCCTCAGTTTTTACATTTAACCGCCTGTGTGGCACAGTTTTAAAAAGCTTTCGCAAAATCCAAATATAACCAATCCACTGCCGTGCCTGAATCCAAATTCTTACTCACTTCCTTATAAAAACAATACATTTCTGGCATGATCTATTCTCATAAATCCATGCTGACTACTACCAATAAGATCAGTTCTGGAGACAAAGTCAAGGATATGAACCGTAACAAAGTTTCCAGCACCTTCCCTACCACTGATGTTAGGCTTAAGGTCTTTAGTACAAGGCTGTGAATGACTACCTTTTTTAATATTGGTATGATATGGCTTTTTTCCAATTCAGTGCAAATCCCCAGACCAAAGGGTGTTTGAAAAGATGAGAAAACAGTGGTCTAGATAGGACTAAGCTCTTTTAAAATCCGGGGATGCAATCCATCTGGACCTGGGGCTTTATTGATTTAACTTTGTCTAATTGTTTCCGTACCATATCCTCCATCAGCCAATGTGAATACTCCTCTTTCTCCCCTGCATAGTATAAGTATTACAATCCCTGTGTAAGGACTAGGATTCTCTAAAGTGAAAACAGATGTAAAAAAACGGTTTAGCAGATTAGCCATTTTGGCATCCTCTACAAACATCTCAGCCCATTGTTTAATGGTCCCACATTGCTCAGTCCTCATATTTTACCATTTATATATGTACATTTGGAGTGGACTGCTTTGTTCTGCAATCCGTATTTCATTTTTTATTTTAGCTAGTTTAATTGCTTTCTTGCATTCTTATACTGTAAGTGCCGCAAAGGCCCGATAGGGCCGGGCAGGGGGGTCCCGGTTCGAGCTGCGGGACCCCTAAGCCCCAAAAGGCCCTTCTAGGGCCTCCAGCGGCTCCCTCCCTTCCCCTCCCCGGGAGCGGCGGGGGCTGGAGGGGTTGCTGGGGAGGGGGTGCGCGGCGGGTGGTCCGGACCAATGCTGCTGGCCCCTTCCGGGAGCCCGCTGCGGGGGGTTGTGGGCGGGGGGGGCGTGTCTCCCGGGGCGGTGCGACCACCTGCCGCGGGGTGCGCCCTCCCCGCCGCGGGAGGCTAGTACGGCTGACTTCGCCACCTTCAAGGTGGCAAAGTAAAACAGCCGATACTAGCAGAGCGAAACCAGTACCGCCGTTTATTAAATAGAAGCGGCAAGTAACAGGTCAGTATGGGAAGGGTTAACGTTCGTTAACTTTTCGCGGCCGTTTTCGGACATTTATAAATCGCGTTAAACGCGATTTATGCGTTAATGTCAGCGAAAACGGCCGCGAAACTGAACGAAGCTTTTAAATATGCCCCTAAGTTACTTTCCTTGGATTCATTAATTCAAATCAAGGCTTAACCACATGGATCTAAAAAAGTGTGTGCCATCCTGGATTGGAAACCACCTAGCAATTTAAAAGGGCTCCAAAGATTTTTATCAAAGTTTTATTAAAACCTTTTTCTTCCTTAGTGCCCCCTCTCACAAGTATGACTACGAAGGGATCAATGTGTCTCTTGGTCAAAAGAGGTTTATGGGGGTTTGAAAACCTTAAAAAAGCTCAGCAATATTGGGGTGTCTGTGCTGAAGGGATCTGGATTTTCGAAACATTACACTCTTTTATTTTTTTTACTTTTGTTAGCATGTGTGGGAACGTGTGTTTTTCCAATTCATCAAAGACCAGGATAGATGAGTACCTAATGACAGATTAAGAGGAAGCTCTTAGGTTTTCTATGCACTGTAACACTGTGAGCACTTGGTCTTGAATTTTTTGAAATTTTTCTACTTTTATGTTAATATTTGTAGGTTTTACCATTGCAGTCAGAACAATTATGTAAAATCCATAGCTACAAAGATCCCTCATTTTAGTGCTAGCAGTTTTAGAACTGAACACAAGTTTATATAAAAAGAAGTAGCACAATCAGTAATATTCATTGCTTCTAATGTCATAGAATCATTTCCTCCCTGTTTAAAAGGAAAGTTTCTGACCATGAACTATTTATCATATAGGGGCGCATTAATCCTTTTACTAAACTGTAGCACTGTTGTAAATGCATTTCTGCTTTCGATAATTTATAAATGTTTGGTAAAATAAATGTAAAAAGCTTTTATAGTAAAGGAAATTGCAGTTGTGTTTCCAGAGATATCAACAGGATTTAACTGGGAATTATTTTATTTATTATGAATATATTACTCCTGCCTCAAATAATTCCTTTGTGAATTCATTGACATACTCTAGAGCTTTTCCACATAATTGTTCTCTAAGGAACAACTGGATGGATTGCATATTTTTGAATAAACTCTAGTTAAATCCTCAGCTAAACTTCTTCAATTTTACTATGCTCTTTTATGACAGACGCTTGGGCATAATAAAAAAAAATAAGCTCCTATATCAAGCTAATGGTTTTGTATCTTAAGTGCAGTAAATTAAAATAAATGAGTGTTCTTTGAATGCATTCAGAACCAACCTGTAAACCCTTAAGATTTTACAGTATAATGAATAATGTGTTTGATTTTACCCAAGAGAAAGCATTATGTGAATTAGGATCAGTAGCATTTTATTATATTGAACAATAAACAAGAATGTTAACAGAAATATAGAATAAAGAATCTTTGTTCAAATGATCTAAATTGGATGCTTGGGTGAGTGAGTGAAGTAGTTTGAACTATAAAAGTATTCAGGGTTATATAAGAAAAGCACAGTATTTACTACAGGCAATAATCTGTTGAAAATACTGATGGTGATAATATGGAATATATCCAGCAGTATTTACCAACCGTATTTGTTAACATGTGTTTACCTGTAGTTGTAGTAAATAGCTTGTTTTTACAAATATGTCCCATAGTCCTGAACCAAAATCGGGACTATGGGACATATTTGCAAGCCCCACACCTATAAAGGGTGCTCAATATATTTTGATATAAACACATTTTTGCCCATCACCCCTATACAACAAATGTGGAGCCAAACAATAATGAATATTTACATGCCAGTGTAGATTTAATTTCATCCAGTTATGCAGTATCATTATGCATATGATAACTAGACCTGATGAGTAGTATTTAATACGTTGGCAAGGAAGACTGTACAAAAGAAAGCACAATCTCACTAAAGCAGTGTCAGCTACAAGACAAAAATATTATATATTTTAAGAAAGACATGTTTCATAAACAATTAAACAAAGATAGTATAAACTGAGCCACTGAACCTGGTGGAATACACCCACAAGTCCTTGGAAATCTTAGCTGACTAGTGAGCATTATCTCTGCAATTGTTTCCCAACACATTTGAAATTTTAGTTTATTCAGGGTTATATTTTGAATATATTATTTGATAGCAAGACTAGGGAAAATTACTGAGCTTGGAAAAACCAACCAGCGCTAGATTTAGGGAGGTGGGCAATCACTCAAGGCAAAAAGGGGTTCCCAGATGATAGGTTTTTAATGGCCAAGGGTTGGAGCCAGTCCCCAAAACTACAATTTGACTAGTGATACCCATCGCCTGTAGGCTTTTAATCACATATTAATGGTTTTGAATACGAAAATAATTGATGCTTTTAAAGTTAATTTTTCTTCAAAGAACAGAAAATGCTGAAGAATCTGAGAAAATCCAGTACATATAAAGGGCACCTGTGGTCTCCAAACAAGTTAGGGATAAATGAAAGCCTGTAGTATTTGTTATAATGAGCCAACAATCAATCTCTGGGTTCACCCTGTGGAAATTATATTGAGGTGAATGTTCAAACTTTTGCTTTCCAGTAGGTTGAGTGACATCACCTTACCTCTGCTAGCCCATCTGCCCCGGGGGAGAAGCCTGCTCAGTAAAGAATTAATGCTGGGGAAATCAGGAAGTACCTGGGGGGAAAATTGACAGTTGAGAAGGGGAGCCTATTAATGCAGACAGGCTGGTCACATGCTACAAGCTGGTCACAGGGCTTAAACAGGAAGAGTTCAAGCAGGAAACTTCTCACAAATTTTATCTAGAGATGTGAATTTGGTTTTATTTGAAGGTGTGATGGAAGGGTTTTTATATGTATCCTTACTAGTTTGAAGAATTGGAGACCACAGTTACCCTTTAAAATTGTAGTATGCTGAAACACACACAATGTAATACATTTTAAAAATAAAACATTATTGTAGTATAATTTCACATGTTCTGTTTTCACATTCCCAAATGAGATACAAAAAGCATGTAAAAACTGAAGATCAGTGTTCAATTTTTCTTTTACATTTTACAATGAAATTCAAATAGTTTTTTCTCCTTACCTTTGTAGCACTTTGCTTTTTACATTTCTGCTAAATAGAGAAAGAACATTACACCAATAAGCTACTTGCTTCAACATATGTTACTTCATTAAAAGGCATCCAGATGGTTCAGTTTAGCTCCTATGACTCTTTAGAAACACATTTGCTGGATATTGCAAATTCTTTTATATCTCACATTCTTTCAGTGAAACAGACCAGTATACAACATCAGTCACTGACAGCAAAATTCACAAACTATCTATTATTTTGTGTTTTATAAGGTGTGTGTGTGCTAATGGACCTTTTATTTTTTTTCTGTGGATAATTAATAGGACCAAACTACTGGTTCAGAAAGGAGCACTTATTTAAACAAAACATACTATAACCTTACATATCTTCTACAATAAGACAGAATGATTTTTCTCTAAGACCCCAACTCAGCGAGGCCACATGTTGGAAATATACTTAATGCTCAAACCTATATTCCACACCCTAGTTTTATATTTCATTAACATAGACTTAATTTCTAATAATAGAAACAGTATAATTTTATAAACTTAGCAAATATACACAAATATACAGATATGATAAACGTACTTTAGCGATCTGGTGATCCATGTGTGTATACCTTGGACCTGCGCTTCAGTATCAACCGGTTACACTGTATAGTAATGTTGCTTATCTATGCGCTTAAATTTCAATCACCTGGTTTGGCAAGTGGTCCAGGGTGCATCCAACCTCGGACCCTCCGCTTGAGTCAAAACTGGAAAAGTAAGATCAAATGTGGTAAAGGCAATGCACATTAGAGACTACACAAATAATATAGCTCTGCCTGTCAAGCGGGACTGAAGTTGGCCCCTAAAAATAATTACCCAACCTTGTTCACTTGGTCACTGCATGGACCAGCAGAAGGAACTTAGGGAAAGGTTGGGAAAATAGATTTTGGGGCTGAATTAAATGTTTTAAACGTGTTTAGGGTGGGGGTTGTCTTATTATTTTTTTTAGGAGAGCTGCTGAGGGATCCAGAGGGGGGGAGTGGGAGAGTTCACTGCACATGCCAGAGTCCTCTAAGAGGAGAAGAAGTGGCAGGTAGGGATGGCATAGAACTCGAACCCGAGTTCGAGCCGAACTTTCGAGTTCCGGACGGACCCGGACTTCTCGAACTATCCCGGACGCGGACTCGATATTTTCCCGGACTTTCGATGATTATCGAACGACCGAACATTAGAAAATAATCGAATTTAAAAAAAAAAAGTGCCCACATGTCCAAAATCACCAAATGGCAGCTAATTTGAGCATTGCAGCCCCCGGGTATAAAAGGCAATGCGAACAAGTGCCATTTAGTCAGTGTGTTGGAGTGTATTTAGTGGAGACCTGACAGTGTAGGAGTTGGAGAGAGTTTTCTGAGCTTCTGTGTGGGGATTTCAGATGGTGGTTTAGCTCTTGTAGTTAACCACCCCTGTATTCACGCATCTTGAGACCCAACAGTCCTATCTCCTTCCCAGCTTTCCCTTGCACAAAGTATACACTGAGGGAGAAAGCCAAGGGGTATGGGGTCTGTCGGAGGGGCAGCAGCCTGGCTCCGCAATAATGTTATCAAACTGAAGGGAATCTACTGCTACTCAATGGTGCTGTTCCTACAAAGCGTATCTCTTCCCCGCTTTCCCTTGCACGAAGCATACACTGAGGGATAGAAGCCAATTGGGTATGGGGTCTGTCCGAAGAGGCCAAGCCTGCCTGGCTCCACAATAATGCCTTTATACCAGGGGGCTGGCAACGCTCAAATTAGCTGCCATTTGTGTGATTTTGGACATGTGGGCACTTTTTTTTTTATCGATTGATTATTTCGAATGTTCGGTCGTTCGAACATTCGTAATCATCGAAAGTCCGGGAAATATCGTAAGTCCGCGTCCGGGACTTTCGAACTTTGAACTTTCCAAATAGTTCGAAAGTTCGAAAACGGACCGAACTTTCAATAGTTCGACAATCTCTAGTGGCAGGTACAGATTACACAAAGAGAGGCTCATATCCTTCATTTGTTTTGGAATTTATCAGGCCCTGAAGGACAACCATAAGGAGCAGAAGAGAAAGGTAGGGCTTCTTAAGTTGGGGGTGGGTGGGGTGGACATGCCTTTTAAGTAGGCCAGCTATAGGAAGAAAGATTGTTAAGGTATTGCTCAGTATATAGTGAATCACCTTAAGTTAGTATATTTTATTAGGTACCTTGCAATAACTGTGAGCCATAGACTGGGTTATTATTATTACAAGTGTCAGATGTTCAGCAGCAAGATTTTTTTTAAATTCTAAGAGTTCCAGATGTATGCTCAGTTAATCATGCAAACTGACATATGCAAACAATATAAAGTACAGTTGGGTATGTAGAAATATGGTAAAAGTGAGATATCCCTTTATTAAGCTGCTGGAAATCAATGTGTTGCACTAGATTGCTTGGCCTTTTGCAGCAATGTAGTTTATTACTACATTGTTCTTAAGGCTTATAGTGATCTAGTGGTACTAGATTTAAATGTAAAGACTCACTAGGTTTATTTTTATATAAATTCGCAACACTAATGTCTTGGTACTTTAACCCTAACACATGGCTGTTTAAGATTAAATTTAAATTTGCTTTTTTCTTCTACGTAGAATAACAAGTTGCTATAGACTTGGAAAACTAATATTAATGTTTGTAAAAGGGCACTCCTTTAAATAATACTTAAGAAGACACCTGGGTTAAAATCCACCAGAAGAAAGTACAAGCCTTCATAGAACACAGTAATGCGATAGACCAAAAAAAAAAATTTTAAGGGAAGAGGTACAAAACAACAAACTGGCTTTCTTGGCTGCTTACAAGTCAGGTACAAGTCAGGAATAATGGTAAACTGGAAGAAGAGGTTTACGAAAAACCAACACACACAGACAGTATTTGATGTTTGACTCCCACCACCCTTTAGATCACAAGCTGGGTGTCATCAGAACCCTGCAACACAGAGCTGAGAACATCCCCACTAGCACAGAGGGGAAGGCTAAAGAAATGAAACATCTCAGTGGAGCCCTTAAAACTTGTGGATATCTGTACTGGGCCTTTTTCAAAAGAAGTAGAAGGACAGAAAAGAACATGTATACCAACAGTGTAGGGGAAAAGCAAGACGGAGAGGAAAAAACATGGTCATCCCATATGTAGCAGGGGTCTCTGAAAAAAGAAGAAGAAGAAATTTCAAAAAACACCGTATCCCTGTCTGCTTTAAACTGAACAACACACTGAGGCAGCAATTGGTACATCCGAAAGACCAATACTGAAACACAAGAAAACACTCTGTAGTCTGAATGCAGTGCAGTGAAGAATGCTCTGATTGTATGTGGGGGAGACCAAACAGCAACTGCATCAATGTATGGCCCAGCACAGAAGAGCCAATTCCTCGGGTCAGGACTCAGCCATGTACCTGCATCTTAAGGATAAAGGACACACCTTTGAAGATGTAGTTAACATATTGGCAAAGGAAACGTGACTGGTTCAATAGAGGTGTTAAGGAGGCCATTTATGTGAAAATAAAGAAACCATCTTAAATAGAGGTTGGGGGTTCGACACCAACTGTCTGCCATGTACAATGCTGTTTTGACACCTTACTCTGGGCGTTCCTATAACACCTCTTAGGCAATATCCAATCACGTCCTTAACACTTGGCTGCGCGATATGTAATTGGGATTTTCCAGGGTACATAATTGCCAACAGATTCTTGTACAGTCATTCTGAATTGAGAAAGCCAGTCGGATGACTAGGGAAATGTCTTCAGAACTAAACTCAAGTTCCACTTGATCTAATTGAATACAAACGATTACCATGACCTGGATAAATGAGAACCTTGCAATACTATTTCTGTTTAAACTATTAAAGTGTTTTTTCCTCACCTCTCCTAGTACAAAGAGTGTCTTAAAGGCTACTTTGTAACTCCCTTTCAAACAAGACAAGAAGGTTAAAATCAAAGTAAATGAAGAGCTGCTGTATAGAAAGCTCTCACAGGGTACATTTTGGTTAAAAATTACCCAAAAAAGGCAAAGGTCTTATTAACCCATTAGTGCTGGCAGAATTTCTATTGTATTTGCTTTGTGTGTATTTTCAAGATTGGAAGAAATGTTGGAAGAAATGAAGTTCATTTCATTCAGGTTAGGAAAGTTCTTTACAGTGAGAACAGTGAAAACTGTGGAACTGTCTTCCAGCAGATGTGGTAATGGCAAGTTCATTTAAGCTTTAAAAAAGGCCTGGATAAGTTCTAACTAAAATATATTGAGAATTACTGATATTAATACATATAGATCTGGTTGATCCAGGGATACTTTCCGATTGCCGTTTGGAGTCAGAAAGGAATTTTTCCCCCCTTTTTGATGGGGTTTTTTTGCCTTCCTCTGGATCAAACTGTTAGGTAGGGTTAAAAAAAAAAAAAAAAAAAGAGGGTGATAGGTTGGACTTGATGTCTTTTCAACCTCAATACTTGTTACTATGTACCTCTCGAGAAATAGGGAACATTATTTCCAGGCCATCCCAGGCAGCATAAGCAAATGGGTAGCTCCCCTCTGCCTATTGGACAGAAGAAAACTGAAGTTCCTATTTAAGTCCCTCCGCCCCTCCTCACCTTGTCTTTTTCAGGATGGCTGCTCTCCTTTCCAGCTACTGTTGGGGATCTCTCTGGCTGAAGACCTTGACCACTGTGACAGCATCGCGCGTCTCTGGCAAGGTAAGCACTTTTGCCGCTCCCCCTGTACTTTCTTGGGTCCGGATTGCATTTCCGTACTTCCAGGTTGCTCAACGTGCCGCATGATGTCATCAGTCCGCGTCTGCGTGGAAGATTCAATCCAGCTCTGAAACGCCCGTCTTTCTCTGCCCTGTACAGGGGGGGGGGGGGGGGGGAGGGTATGTGTTGTATACTTTACTGTCCATCCCTCACTGCGAAAAGAGCCTATGTGTGTATTTAAAGGGGGGTTTTCTCTAACAGCCACTCTGTTAAAATTGGAGAGCAGCCCAAATGGAAGGAGAGGGATCACAGTTCTGAGGAGGAAGCAAGAGTTGTAAGGCTGTGATAGGACAGTAGAGAGAGGAAGGAAGGTTAAAAGAAGGTCTGACTCCCAAGCAGACTCCCATGCCGCATCCCAAGCCTAGGAGCCCAGCCAGAAATCCTTCAGTAGATCACTCAAGCTGTTGCCCAGGGATTTAAAACGGCAGATCCTCACGAGCATTTTAACCCTTCCACTTTGCTGCAGCTTATCCTATGGCAGGAAACCAGAGAGAAGCAGGAGAAATTCAATGTTCAGAGGACTCTGAGGATGATAGCTGTGAGTTTGATTTCAAACAAGTTCCATCTCTGATAAGGATGATCTCAAACAGGCTTTGGTAATTGAGGATCATGATAAGCCATCCACTTCAATTCTTTCCATAGGAAGAGTGTATTTCCCGGTTCATGATGAAATTAAGGAAATTATTAAGGGAGAGAAGAAGAGTGCTAGGAGAGTCCCAGGAGAGCATAAGTATGAGAAATTAACCCATTTTATCATGAAGGTGCAGAATTATGGGATAAGCCCCCATATGTGGATGCTCCAGTAGCAAGAGAACAGCCCTCCCAGTGGATGATGCTCTTCACTTTAAAATCCTATGGAGATAAAGATGAAAAACTGAACTGAAAAAGGCCTAAACAGTTTCAGGAGCAAGTTGTAAAGTGGCAGTAGCCATATCAGCTATGAAGTCCATGTTGACTTACTGGACAAACTGGAGGACACGATGTGAATGGTACAGGGAGGAAGATTCTGTTGGAGGCTATTCAAGACCTCCATCAATTTTAATGTTTGGATTGGTGCCTTCAGTAAACTCATGGGCTTATCCGGTGTCTTCTCGAAGAGTTTTGTGTTGAAAGCATGGTATGTGATACTACATCTAAAAACTCTTGTGCCAATTGCCGTATGAGGGAAGGAAGCTATTTGGCAAGACCTTGGATGAGATCATCTCCAAATCTTCTGGGGGGGAAAAGTTCCTTTCTTCCGCAGTCAAATAGAAAATATAGGGAATTCCCCAGGAGACAACAGGTAAATATCAAGGAAGAAGGAAGATTGGAGAGCATACCGTCCAGGCAAGAATTCTCGAAGGTATCCTCCTGGAAGGGTGGCAATTTAATCTCTTTCGAGGGAAACAGGGCAACCTAGAACCACAGTCCAAACCGTTATGAGATGAGGACCACCCATGCTTCTCAGGTTTGGGGCCAGATAATTGAAATACCGAGAGGTGTGGCAAAGATAACCTCAGATTCCTGGGTAATGGTGGAGTTAATTATAAGGATATAGCCTAGAATTTATACAGGGCCCAGAATGCTTCTTTACTCAAACCATAATGCCAAATAATCAGGAAAAAGAGAGATTTTGTGGGAGTATGTAGACAAGCTGTTGGGATTTTATTCTCCCCTCTTCTGGTCAGAAAGACAACATGGGGCTGGCGTCCCATTCTAGACATAAGGAGGTTAAATTGCTTTGTAAAGTACCAACCATAAGATGGAGACACTGCAGACAATTAGGGTTGCCCTATCCATGGGACTGGATGTGCACGTGGATTTGACGGGTGGCACCTCCACATACCCATAGCGGAAGAGCATCAATAATTCCTAAGATTCACTCTGGAACACCGTATTTCCAGTTCAGAAGTCTTCCATTCAGCTTGTCAACATCCCAAGGACTTTCACCAAGGTTTTAGTGGGTGATTGGAGCCATTTAAGAACATTGGGTGTGGAGATCTTTCATTATCTGGATGATCTCCTAATATAGCCAGACAAGAAAGGAGGCTACTCCATGACAGGAATTTAACTTGAGAATCCTAGCCAAGTTTGAGTGGGTTGATCAACACGGAAAAGAGTCAGTTAAATCCCACGCAGTTGATAACCTATTTAGAGCCAATATAGATACTCAATTGGGGATGGGTTCTCTACCACAGACCAAGAATTATGAAAATAAAGCAGCTGGCAACCCAACTTCTTCAATCCACAAAAACCTCAGCAAGAAGCATGAGGTTCGGGCCATCTAACATCTACAATTGGCCTAGTCAAATGGGCAAGGTGGAGAATGAGACCATTGCAGCTGTCCTTTCTTACCAATTTGGACAAAAGAAGCGAGAACTGGAATCAGTCAAACTAGATCAGCAACCTGGTAAGAAGGAGCCTTTTATGGTGGATGCAGCCAATAAATCCACATAGGAACCCCCTAGTGGATCAGGAATGGATCTACCTGTCCACGGATGCATTTGAAGAGGCTGGGGAGACCACATAGGGCACCACTTTGCTCAGGGACATGGGAGACAAATCTATCCCCCCTCCCCATCTTCAGAGTTGGAGCCCAGAGCAGTCTACTATGGCCCTCAAGGCTTCCACCCAGTAATTCAGGCCACCTCAGTGTGCGTAAGAACAGACAACGCAGCAGCAGCATCCTACATAAGGAAACAGGGGGGAACAAGAAGCAAACCTTTAATGGAGGTGAAAAACCCAGTGAAACCCATCTTAAAATTTGCATAACAGAATTTGTTGGATCTGACCAGCATTCTATGTCCCTGGTCTTCAGAACCAGATAGCAGACCGACTATCCAGGGAAGAGATAGACAAAGGGAAGGAGCTTGAACAATTTTTTTTTTTATGATGATCACACACAGATATTGGAGACCAGGTTGGGATCTGATGGTCACAGCCAGAATAACAAGACCGGAATTCTTTTTCAGTTACATCAGAGAGAAGCTATGGCGGTCACAGCTGGGACTATCTGGAGGCAACATTTTTCTACCATTTCTGTTGATCTTCAAAGTATTAAGGAAGATTTTATCTTCAAGGATGAGGGGTGATTCTGCCCAACTGGCCACGGAGTCCATGGTACCCCCTCTTGGTGAGATTAGCAGTAGAGCTCCTCTCCATCTTCACCACTGCCAGATCTGCTGCATCAGAGTGAATTGGTCCATTCCAATCCAGAGGTCTTCCAACTAGCAGCCTGGAACTAGAGAAGGGAAGGTTAGCAGAAGCAGGGTGTTCTTCTGGGGTCATAGAAACACTCTTGAAGCATAGAAAATGTCTACATCTAGCAGATAAGACATTTGGGAAACATTGAGGTCTGGGCAAGAAATAAGCAAATTCCAGTGAATCCTGGATTCTGCAGTTTTTCAGGAGGGTTTAGACAAAGACCTAAGTGTGAGCACTTAAGTTACAAACTTCCGCCCTCTCAGCAGCACTAGATATGAAGTTGTTTGAACAAGAGCTAATTAAGAGATTTTTCCAAGGAGCCTTATGTATGAGACCTCCTAAGCGGAAACTACTCCCAACCTGGGACTTATCTACAGTTTAAGGGCTTAACCAGCTTACCTTTGAACCAGCCCAATCTTCTTATTAACAGATATGATGCTCAAGACGGTTTCGTTGGTGGCTCTCACTTCCAAATGGAGGGCATGTGAGATAACAGCCCTATCCATAAAACCACCATGCCAGAGGCTATAATATTCCACTTACCTGAGTGAGATGCAAAGCCTGGATGTAAAGGCCTGTATTCTTACATACCCTGACAAAACAAAGTCATTCAGATCCTCAGACACCTCTTTATCATCCCAGCAGGGGTGAAAAAGGAAGCTGCTAGAGTTTCGACAATCAGAAGATGGATTGTTCGAGTCAACTGCAGAGCCTATGAAATTCAAAATCTGGCATTCCAAAGGGATCTCAGCTTCTTGGGCGGCAGAAAAGGGAGCACTGCGCAGAAACTGCCTGCCTAGCAGCTACATAGGCAACGCCTAATACGTCAATTAAACATATAGGGTCAACGTTAAATTAATTTCAAAGTCCTTATTTTGACGTTAAGTCTTACAGTCTATTACTGAACTAAGTAAATTTAATTTCAGTTCTTGTGTGTAGTGTTTTATCCCCACCCTTCATTGCTTTGGTATGTTCAATTTGTTTATGCTGCCTGGGGATGGCTAGGAAGCTGAAACTCCTATCATACTTACCGAGGTTTCCTTTCCTGGTCATCCCTACAGGCAGCATCCCCCCTCCTTTTTTCTTTCAGACTGCTTAAGAACCAGACAGAGTGAGAAGGGGAGAAGAGACTTAAATAGGAACTTCTGTTTTCTTCTGTCCAATAGGCAGGGGAGCTACCCATTTGTTTATGCTACCTGTAGGGATGGCCAGGAAAGGGAACTATCGGTAAGTATTATAGGAGTTTCAGCTATACTGATTATTTTTATCAGCATAAACTGTTCTTAATATGATTCTTTTTTATTCTTAAATCCCATTGATTATGCACAAAAATGTGTTTTGTCTAGGAGACAGTACCACAAAGCAGTTTTAGAACAAACAAAAATGTATAGGCTTTGTTCATCCCTTCTCACCTCTAAATGGGATTGGCGATATATAGCAAGTTGATATCTAGTTGGTTACTTTGTAACTCCCTGTCCAATACTGAAAGTACATTTTGTTCAGCACAAAGTGTACTTTAACACGATTATCACAAATTTTCTGGAGATTTCACTGGATGAAGGGCAATGTATTTTAACAAATGAAAAATGCCATTTTTTGCAATTTAAAGGGCATGACCACCCCAAAAACTAAAATTTAACACACTACTGGCCCCACCTGTAGATTAAAAAATCCTTCTCTTACATATCTTATGGTCTTCCTGCAGTGCTTGTCCAAAGTCCAGGAAAGTGAAGACTAGGAGCTGACTGCCTGTGAAAGGGTTTCTGCTTCCTCCTTGTCCTTTGAGAGGCAGTGTGACACACGCAGGGAAGCCCCCCCCTCCTCCATGCCTGCCTCATTGCCTATCTTTAAAGTTTCGTTTCTGTAGTGTAGGCCACCCCTGCCTGCCAACAACTGCCAAGATAGATAAGTAAAAAAAAGAGCACAAACATACTTATATTGCTTCTTTCCCGGTCCGGCACCTGTTTGCAGTTTCCAGAAACAGGCTGGGCAGAGACAGCCGTGGGGTGATGCAATGGAAGTATGTTTTTTTTTAGTAATCAAACATACACAAATATAAAAATAATCTTTTTATTGGGTGGACATACGCTTTAAGAAAACACTTTTTTAACTTAAAAAAAAAATTTTAAACTTTAAAATTAAAAAATAAAATTATTAACAAACAGAAGTGTATAAGCCTTTCCGACAGTTAAAGGGCAGCTGTGTGGTCTCAAAACAAGTTAGGGTTAATGAAAGCCTTAAAGGGCAAGTCCAGCCCTAAAATGAAAACTTAATACAGGTAAATCACCCCCAAAACCCTAAACGGTAATAGTTTGAAATGTGAAATATATAAGTAACCTGAAATCCTGCACAATGTCCCGTTTCCCCTGTTTATGCTTCCTGGTTCTTCCAGTTAGCAACTGTCAGTTATGGATTTGACATCACAGCCAATGACTGAATGTTAATCCCCTATCTGCCATTCTGAGCATGCCCAGGCTCAGTACAGAGCTCAGTACAGGTTTCTAAATTGCTCAGTTTCCATGAGGCATCCAAAAGCATAGCAGGCATACAGTAACGAATTCATAGGACAAACTATGATATATCAACATATTTTAAAGAGGCCATTCTTTCTAAAAGATGTTCTTATGAGGGTGGAGTGTCCTTTAATACTGTACTGCTGGAAGGGATATTAGTCTGCACTCCTCGATCATCAATTACGATAACGGCATAGATAAAAACACTCAACTTTATTATGCACTTACATTAGACATATGTATTATGCTTTTTCAAATAGACTATTAACTGTTTCTACAATGCCGAACTATTTAGCAGAATACCACACACTTTAGTGGTCAATAATTTTTATTAAAATATTTTCATCATATAAACATAACAAGACAACAAGATAAAATATAACAAGATAACAGGGGTGGTATTAGCCCGTAGGCTAGTGTTGCCTAATTTTCATAGTAGTATAGTGGAAAAGAAAGAGAGGGAGGTTAAATTTGGGTCTTGAGGGGCATAGTGGTATAGATAAGTTCAGATCAGTATGTTTCTGGAAGAAAAGAAGAGTCTCTTATGCATGGTGATGCCTGATTGTAGTATCTTATCTGGTTTGCTGGATTCTTGACGAGGTCATCAGTGATCAAAGCTTTATCTTGTTTTTATGTCATGCTTAGTTTCGGGCATGTTAGTAGTTGCACAGGGTGGATGGCATTGAGAGTTCATAATTAGACATATTTTTTCAGTATTCAAATAAAGAAAAACAAATACAATTTTCAGGTATCCGCATACAATCTGTTGTATGTTATTTTAGATTACCTGTAGGTCTCTCAAATGGGAGACCACACTTTTACTAAATTAACTATTCCAATGATTCTCAATCAAGGGTCCTGTGAAAGGTTGGAAGGGGTTCATCAAGGGATAGTGTACGAAGCTGTATAGATTATTTTGGCCACTTTTGTTTTTGATAATTATTGAGATATTATAAATATTTGATGAATTGTGTATTTTGACCTTTCCTTTGAAAAACCATGCTAAACTAAAACGGTGCAAAAGGGTCAATATAACTTTAAGAAGGGATTCCCAATGTGTGGCTGTTGGTTAATCTTTCTCTATGGGCCATATAAATACCGTGATGTTGGCTGTATACGTTTCTGCAAGTATAATAAACAATTAGGGTGCAACCTTAAAGTACATTCAACATTTTTTTCTTTACTCCCGCAATACAAATGTCTGAGAGGTTGGAATTAACATGCAGTATTGTCAGTAACCAATACCAGTACTTAAACAGTTTTGAGTCCTGGGTGAACATAGGTATGTGACATTTAACAAAACACCCTGTCAAAAAAACACATTGGATTGTGGTAATGGACAAAGAAATATTTTTCACAATATATGGGAAAGTATGGAAGTAATTACTTCACGTGCTTTATGTGTTATTGGCTGGGGTAAAGTCTCTCATCTGTCTCCAAAGGCCATTTGAACAATATTATTGTACACTGTTTCAACCTTGAAAGTAAGCGAACACCCTCCGCACTAGCATGTGCTTTATAAACTTCCAGTGGTGGGGTATCTGGATGTCCTGCCACGTCTCCAAGGTAAGTGTAATAGAGAAATCGTGAACTCTGATTTCTCTATTACACTTTTTCAACAACTGTTTAAGGCAATAAATAGCCATTGAGTACATTTGTGAGAAATTAATATACACACAAAATAAGACACTTTTAGATTTGAAACCAATATTGAGTTGGTATTCAAATTGGTGAACAATTTATTCTATTCATATGTAAAAATAAACACTTACCAGATCTTGCTGCAGCCTTGGTTTGCGGCAGCTGCACGAGCCACAGAAGAGACACTCATGCAGCCATCGCCAGCCTATTTACCAGAGGCTGTGAGGCTATGCGCACAGAAGTATTTAACGCCAGTGATACGTCAGTATAATGTTATGTGCGGGTGACATTTACCCAGACCGCGCAGCCTCTGGTAAATCTGCTACGAGAGTTTGCCCAGAGCAGTGTGTGGCTATGGGTGAATCTCCCTATTGTTTTGTACTGGTTACTGCAGTTAGAAACATCGATCTTTACATTTCCTAGTATCTGATACACAATTTCATTTAGTTTGTAGACATGTATTACACCACCAGAGAGCAGCACTCTCAGGAACTTTCCCTTATTTCAAGGATCTACTTGTACTAACAGATCATTGGTTGCACTCAGAATATACAACAGAGAGAAAAAAGGTTGTTTTAAAAACATAAAGTACCCCCTTCCTCAGCTACAGTGAACCTGAGCAGTACCCCCCTAAAACATTGGGGCATATTTATAAAGGGGCGAAAATAGCGCCCAAAAATTACCGCCGCACATCGCGGACGTGAAAATAACGCTATCAACGAATTTATAATAGCGAGCACCATCGCCACACGATATGTATCATGGCCGCGATATGTATCTTGCCGCGATGTCTGGCAGTAATTTTAAGTCCCTTTGTGGCGATACTGACTTGTACAATTGCCGCGAATGGACTTAA
Organism: Hymenochirus boettgeri; assembly: GCA_019447015.1. Taxonomy (NCBI): domain Eukaryota; kingdom Metazoa; phylum Chordata; class Amphibia; order Anura; family Pipidae; genus Hymenochirus; species Hymenochirus boettgeri. Next base: position 206,770,711 of record CM033470.1, on the reverse strand, counting down.
ATACCTTCCCATCGCCCGCTACAGGGGCAGGGCATACGCCCACCCCACCCTCATCCCCTGCGGCAGGTGGTCGCGACCACCCACTGCTTACCCCCTCCCCAGCAGCCCTTCCAAGCCCCTGCCCCGCCACTGGCAGGGAGGGGAAGGGCCGCTGGGAGGGGTGGAGGCACCCTCCAGCGAATCTGATGGTTAATGTAAAGCATGTAAAGCAAGCATTAAAAAAGTAAAATGACTATTACAGTTAGCATGGCCCCATTTGTTTCCTGGCCATGCCCTTCATTCCTCACTAGGCAATCTACTTCACAAACCACCAACAAACACTGCCTCCTCCCGCCTTAAAGGGAAACTTAGTGTGTATAAAGTTTTTTTAAAAACATAAAATAAAAAGTACCTGAGGCAGGGAGGTAGGATTGGTACTTTATACCTCCCATATCCTTTCTATGAGGAGCAGCAGGATGAAGAAAAATGCTTCTGCCAGTCTTCCTGAGGCGTTATTTTCAGCATTATTTTTGATATAGAATGGCCCAGGGCCATAACCTGGCAGATGAACACTGTATGTGCTGTAGTTTCTCAGCAAAACAATATTGGGAGGTGGGAATAATCAATCCTCCTTGCCCAGGTGTTTATTTTTAAAAAGTAATTTTTACAGTATAGTTGTCCTTTAAACCATTGTCTAATTCTGTTCCGCTACCTCTGGAACTCTCTCCCTCTCTCACTTTGCCAGGTGACATCATTAATACTTCAAATCTAACCTTTTATCCTCATTTGAGCATCAGCACAATAAAGGATTATTAGCATTTCAAGCAGTACACATTCCAACACTTGTATCTGTATGTTGCCCCGCTCTTTGGGGCAGGGAACTCATTCCTACTGTGTCAAGGCAAGCCACTTACTGTATATATAAAGAACAAATTGTAGACAGAGCCACAGGCAGTGAACGTGAACTGCATCAAACTTTAAAGGCTATGTCCACCCTGAAAAATTTTTTTTATATATGGTCCCCCTGGGCTCCCAGCCCCAACCGCTATAATTTTTTTTTTAGAAAGCCCCCAAACTCTACTTACCTCCCCTCGATCCTCCGCCGCGCTCCGGCCCTCTGCTTGCAAGGAAATGCAAGCAGAGGGCGGGACCGGCAGCCGCGTCTGTGATGGGTAGCGGCAGCCAATCACAGACGCGGCTGCCGGCTGCTCACTTCGCCGGAGGAAAGAGGAGAGGTAAGTAAGAGTTTGGGAGTTCTTCAAAAAAAATATGCGGTTGGGGCTGGGAGACATGGGGGAAATGATTATAAGGGTTTTATGCTAGGGGGAGGGATAGTAGAACGGGGAGAGGGAGAGGGAGGGAGAGGAGGAGAGGGAGGGGAGGGAGGGGGGAGAGGGGAAGGGCTGCAGTACGCATGGCAAAATCTACCTGAGGCCAGCTAGCAGGCAGTGTCCTATATGGACTCTGCTAGCCTCCTGGTAGTCATTTTTTGGGACTTTGGGGGGGGACTACAGGAGAACCCTATGGAGCTGGGATGTGAGGTAAGGATTAAACTACACTACATGGTGGGGCCAGTAGTTGGGGGGATTATAGGTTGGGGGGGGACATGACCTTTAGTGTATAGGCAACATGTTTCGGAGCACATGTCCTTTATCAAGCATACAAAATAGTGCATGGGTCTTCTTTATAGGGATAAGGTCCTGCCCTCCGATTACAAACAGTGGTTAATTATCAATTAGGATGAACAAACACTGTTATACTACTGTAATCAATTTGTTTAATTTAAATATATGTATTCTAAACCATTGTATTAAACTTTATTTTTATTTATCTGTATAACTGCACTCATCCCCTTGTTTGTATACGTATTTTGTAATGTACAGCACTGCGTACCCAAGTGGGTGCTTTATAAATAAAATTATACATACCTACAACTAAAATGCTAAGAATCATTGTTTTCAGACACTGCACCAACGCCTTCTTCCTTCCAGTAAGAAACGAAGGGTCAAATCAAGTGCACTATTGATTTTTTAAATAATTATATATATATATATATATATATATATATATATATATATATATATATATATTGTATGGGGGTGGTTGCGTTCAGACATTATTCCATTATTAGGAAAAAGGAAAAACTTATTATTAAGAAACAGTTAAAAGATAATAAATAACAATAATAATAATAAATAAAACAAAAATAATAATGCAAACCATGGCATTGACACTTTCCTCCTTCCAGCAAGTGAAGGGGGGGATTGAAGGGGGGGATTGATTCAATTGCAAAATTATTTTTAAAAAAATCTTTACAAATGTGGTAGGTGCTTAGGGTACACATATGATTTTCTTCCAAAAAGTTGTGTTCACACACACTGATTACATTTTTAATTAGAAAAAAAGGGAAAGGTGTGCCAAGACACATTCAAGTTCAAAATGTTAAAAGGTATTACAGGATTATTCATTCTTTTTTGTCAAAAATGGTGCTAATTTTGCCCCAATCAATCGGATGTTAGCTTTCAAATGTTAAATAAGATCTGATTGGTTGGCAAAATTGGCACCATTTTTAATGATAAGAACTTTTGTGAATCTCCCTAATAAAGTTCTATGTTATTAATTGCATGTAGTAAGAATGTATGGTGACAACCAATGGAATGACGCCTTCTTCCTCCCAGAAAATCAAAGATGTATGTATGAAGTGAAAAGACAAGAAAAGAGATACACAAATATAAATGTTAAATACATTGACCTCGCTTGGGATAACCATGCCTGCTTAACTCATGGACATTTTGTTATAAGACACCTAACTGGGTAAATAAATGGCCACAGCTTTTATTGACACATTTCCATAACATGTGTTCAACTATTGCCAGGTCTTGAAAAGTATACATCCTTGCCTCCTAGTCCCATGACCACCCCAGCCATAGCCAAAGCTGAATGCAACGCCTCTGGGTCCCCAGAGGGCATGTAACGGCTCAACACCATAACCTTTGCAAGGATGTAACCACCACCACCAGGAGTTGCTGTACGCCTACACGGAACTCTGACCGTCACCTCACAAATATAGCGCCTGTTCAATTCCATCTTTGAGCCCCGATAAAAAGATAAGATGTCAAGGCCTATGTCATTAAGATGGACTCATCCTGCCTCATAAGTGCCCTATTGTCCCCTTCTAGCTGTCAGTGTCTGATTACGACCCCCCCTAGCAACCTGACAAACCTAGAAATCCTTGTATTTAAGACCCTTCTAGCCTTTTCAACCGACCCAATATCCCTAGCCCCTTGCCACTGAACTCTGGGAACGACCTCTGACAAAACTAAAATCACCTTTCTAAAAAGGTCGTTCCCAGCTGCATGGATGACTAGGACCGTGGGTCCTGGGTCTGCCTTACTGATCTGAACCACCTCCATTAAAACCTGCCACCATGATAAGCCCTGAATTCCCTTCTAGTGTAGTGTCACCATCTGAAATCCAAGGTTCTGTCCTCCAGGTCGCACTTCTGCTCTCTGCACCGCCCAGAACAGATAGGAATGGCCTATCAACCAGACCTAAGGCTCAACCAGACCGAATATCTGTAAGAAAGATTCAATTAATAACCAATTCAGGGTGGATGTAATGCGCCACACAATTAGACCTCCAACGCACTAAACTACATACCCTCTCCTCAGAAAACTCCAACGAAAAGGCTTCCGTCAACGCCCCTATCCGGAAAGAGTGGGTCCCGAATTCCTTGGGCCTAAGACCCAATTTTTGGACGATCCTGAAAAACGTAGTTGTTCAAGGTAGTCCAGTGTCACTTCTAGCCTTGCATGAGAGTTACTGCTAATATCCCTCCCTTTTATAGAGCCCAACCATTCAGACCATGCCTTACGGTGGCGGGGGCAACTGATGATCTAACCAGCTGCATCAGTTGCTGTCCACGATCTTCCACAAAAATTGAGGGCACTCCTGCCCCTTCTGGTCGGTATCCGGCCTCAGGCGATGAAAGTCTTCCCACTGAAAACGAGATAGAGCATCTGCAACAACATTAAGGACTCCCGGTACATGCCTTGCCCTAAATGAAATATTCGCCTCCAGACACCTAAGCACTAAGTGCCACAATAATGATATTACTGTGCGTAAGGAGCTAGTAAGATTATTGATGGAATAAACCACACTCTCATTATCCATCCTGAAGCGGATCTTTTTAATTTGTATCTGTTAACCCCATAAATCTATCGCTACCACTACGGGGAAGAAATCTAAGAGAGTGAGGTTCTTACATTGCTCTCCATCCCTCCAAGAGATAGGCCAACTAGCTGCACACCAAGCCTTGCCCAGTATGGCACCGAAACCCACGGACCCAGCCGCGTCCTTATATAACTGCAATTCCCCACCAGTTGCCTCCATCTGCCACACCTTTAGGTCTGTGTAGCGATGGAACACCCAGAGAGGCTAAAGATAATCTCCTGGAAAAAACCCTGCCCATTGGCATGATTCTACATGCAAAATTCAGTGAACCTAAAACAGACTGTAGCTGTCTCAATGTTACTTTCTTCGCCTGTACAAACACTGAAATCACATCTAATATATCTTTTACCTTCTCTGATGGGAGTCTGAATTCTATTTTTACCGAGTCTATCTCAATCCCCAGGAAAGACAAGAGTCGGACCAACAGTTTTTTCCGCTGATAGGGGAACCCCAAACTTTTTAACAGAAAAAACACACTGAACTGAGTTTCCCGGGCCCACACATAAAAAATCATCCAGGTAATGTATAATGCTCGTGGAGCTGGTCTTAAACAATATTGTTCATTCTAGGAATGAGCTAAATACTTCGAAGTGTGAGCAAGAAATGGCACAACCCATAGGTAAACATTTTTCATAATAATACTTACCATCCAAATGACAACCTAACAAATGAAAACATTCTGGGTGGATTGGCAATAAGTGCAACACGGATTCAATATCCGATTTGGCTAGTAATGCCCCAAACCCTGCCTTCCTCACTAGATGAATCACCCTATCGACGGAAACATATGAGACTGATGACTCCTCTTTGCTTATACCATCGTTTACTGAGCTGCCCTTCGGGAAGGATAGATGATGTATTAAACAGAACTTCCCTGGGTCTTTTTTAGGTACCAACCCGAACGGAGAAACTCTCAGGTTGTGAAAGCGCAGCTCATCGAACGGGCCAGCCAAACATCCAAGCTCCACCTCCGCTTGAACTTTCTTTCTCGCAACCTCAGGGGCTTCTATGACTGATGTTAAATTCTGAGCAAACCTGGGAAACTGAAAATTCAAACAGTATTTTGAAACCTTCCTTAAACCCCTCCCTGATGAGACCTGCCGCTACCTTATCCGCGCAGGCCTCTAACCACTGCTCCATTTCCGCCACGCTCACCGCGTCCGCCGGTATACCCCCACTGCTACGCTTTGTGGGGGGGCGGGATTTCCTAAAGCATTTCACGGCAGAGTGACTCCCCCGCCACAAAAGGAACACTCGTGCTGAAACCTGCACCCTGCCCCAAACTTACAATTCCCCTTGTTGTAAAGCCAACAAGAGCCTGTTTTCTTTATCCCAGAAGCTTGAAAGCTGCCCAAGTTTGCCACACCTCCTTGCCCAGGGTAAGACCCCACAGGAGCCCTTTGGGCTAACATTATTCTGAGCCAGGAGTCGGTTGCTTTTATCTCCCATCTCATCTTGGGCTAACCTCCTCCTAAATTCTTGTGTCCAAGCACACAAATAATTCAGAACACTTCTGAGGGCCTTTCTGCCCAATAACTTCTCAGTCTTAACAACTTCTTTGTCGACCGTTACCATATCTGTGGTTAAAAGTACTCACCACCAGTGGTAGGCGTGGCACTGCTATCTGATGGCCCCTGGACCCCCCGGCACCTGCTGTCTAGGGCCCCTCTCTTCCCTTCTACGTCGGCTCCTATCCCTTGGGGACCTACTTTCTTCACAATCTCTGAGGCATGTTTTCATGGGCGTTAAGCCTCTAATCATGGACCCAGCGTCCACAAACTCATGGTCCCCCCCATCTGAAACTTCTCCTGCATCTCTGACCACCTCCCCTGCAGCTGCTGCTGCTACAGCTGGGCAGGCCACTCTCTACAACCAAGGGGCCCGGCCTCCCCTGCCCCTAGGTCTCCCTTTACTAGATGCTGGAACGGAGACAGTCGCGGGCACTGGCTCTTACTCCAATGCAGCTAATTGTGGGTGATGTACTTCCACTTGCTCCAATCTAGAGGGGTGTACCGTGTTAAAGGCTCTCAAGAGGCCTTCTGTTGCCTAGTCTGTGGCCCCTGCCGTCTCTTACTGATGCGTGGGGGACTGGGATTCAGGCGAGAAGGGGGACCAGAGCGGTCTCAGACCTTGAGTATTGGGAGAATCCTCCCCCAATAGGGCCTGCAACCATCCATCCCCCTCCAGCCTAATCCTCTCCCTTACCCTTTCTAGCATCTCTGCATTCTCCTGCTCTGCCATAATTTTCTCCACTTTGCCGGCTGTTGTGTTGCCCTGGGGAAGAGAGAACTTTCTGTTCTTGCCGGCAATAAACAAAATGGAGCCCTTGTGTGGCTGACTTATATAGGGTGCGTTACGTCAGCCATGACGTCACGAACCCGGATCTCACGGGATCCGGCGCCGCCAATCGCCGCTCCCGCATTACCCGTGAGATAGCCCTAACCTGCCTACAACTCCCAGCATGCCTGGATAGAGGACCTCCCCACCCAAGGTCAGTCGCCCCGCCCCCTCACCCACACCGGGGCTACCAGTCTGAAAGGACTTTTTAGAATACTGTAAAATACATCTGTTTCCTATCAGTTTTAAGCAACTCGCCAAAATAAATATAAATGCAACAGGGGTTGTAAACAGCAGGAGGGAGTTAAAAAATACATAACTGACCAGGTAAACTGACCTATGCATAGTTTGACTCCCTTGGTAGAACCCCATCATAGCAGATCTGTGCAAAGAGGCTTATAAGAAATCAGGCCAAAAGGAGGAAGAGAAAACTGGTTATGCTACTTTAACTAGCTCTTCTGGAAGTGACGTGATAAAGGCTTGTTACACATTATGTAGTTCTTTAGGCATTTAATAAAGCTGTATAATTAATGTAATGGGGGTTAATTGGTCTGGTGACACAAATACTGTCACCAGATGAAAAATATGTGGGAGTTTAAAATACAATTGACCTTACTAGGAGCTAGACTCTCCTCAATATAGTCACTAAAAAAGTAATAGGCTGGGTGCTTCCAGGACTGTTGCCAACAGTATAGACATTCAAAAGAATAAAAAAAGCTGGGCACACCAAACTTTAAAAAAGTGTAGTTTTATTGTAAAAATATATCATGTACACTGTGGAGAATCTAAATATAATTTTATTAATAATCTACCCTTAATATATGATACATCTATATATCCCTAAAAATAAAATAAAAACATATAATAATATATATTATACAAGCTTGCCAACTAAAGGAAAGAGAAATATCATACAGTGGCTAGTAACATATATATATATATATATATATATGTATACATATATATATATATATATATATATATATATATATATATATATATATATGTATACAAAACACCTTGTAAGGCTGGGCCCCCCAGATGCACTGTTCCTCCCAATATCCAATGAACAGGCCCGCATAGCTCGGAGCAAAAACCATACCCATACGTATTTTTGACATGCACATTTAATCCCATAAATAACCAACCGTGATTTGCAGCTAAAAAACTTTGCATTGGGAACCACATTTTATTCTGGGCATTATGGACATAACTTCTCAGCTTATATCTGATTGGTTGGGGCAAAATTAGTACAATTTTTAACGATAAGAACATTTATTATGTCTCCCTAAGGATAGGCCAAGATTCACATAGAGGCCTTTAGGTTGTACAGAGTCTAATTTATAAATCCAAAAGGATTCCCAATGAATCTGTTATTTCTGTTCCTTCCTCTAAGGTCTAGAGAAGGGGTTCTCAAACAAGATTTTTTTTCAAGAGAGACAAGCAAACTTACCCGTACTGCTGGAACTTCTGACAGGTAACAACTGCTTCCGGCGGTAAGTAAACTATAGAGCGCATGCACGCTATTGTTTACTTACAGCCAGAAGCGGTCGGGACCTGTCAGGAGCCAGCAGTGGATTGTGCTGCAGGGTAAGTTTGCTTGTCTCAACTGGTACATTAAGTAAAAAAGGGAGGCAATACATAGCTAATTTACCTCCCATTCTGTCCACCCCCCCAAACACATCGCACCTTGGCCAATCCCAGGAGCGGTCGCCAGTCGAGCCCCTCCTGCTTGATTTCCGTGCACGAAAAAGGCACAGAAGTCAAGCAGAAGGCGTTGGGGGGAATGAAGGCTGTCAAGTACATTTGGGGGTACCTGTCACAGCTATAAACCTCACGAGGTCGAGGTTTATAGCCATTTGCAAGCGCATAGTAAAAAGTAGTTTGGGGGGTGGACATACCCTTTAATGTTAGTAAAGCAGAGTTCACTTTAACCGTGAATTAACCATTTAAAGAGATGTTTGGGATGAAAATTTGGAGTTTGGAGAAAATCTTGGTGTGAATTCCATTATGACCGATCTTAACTTCTACATCTAAGTATTGGGCCAGATGTAAAGACAATGATGTCACGACGCCGACACGCCGGGCGGCACGAGACTTCAAAAACCGGCGTCCTCCTGGACCCAGTGCCTGATAGTAGCGTTAGCTACCTCCCGGCTCCTTGTACTTACCTGCCTTGGATCCTGTTTCTCACCTGCACCAACTACTTACCTAGCCTGCTCCAGAGACTTACCTTGCCTGTTCCAGAGACTCCTTGCCATACCTGCACCAACTACTTACCTAGCCTGCTCTAGAGACTCACCTTGCCTGTTCCAGAGACTCCTTGTCATACCTGCACCAAGTACTTACCTAGCCTGCTCCAGAGACTTACCTTGCCATACCAGCATCTGTGTTTACCTTGCCTGTTCCTGAATCTCCTTGCCAGTTCCAGTATCCTGCCTTTTCTCCAGCAGCACATAGCCGCCATTCCTCACCAATTCTGATTGGAAAATAATCTGATTGGTATACTAAACAATCAGATTCTTTTTGAAAGAATCTGATTGGTATCCTTTCTGAATTGGTATTGGTATGCTTTTCCGATTGGTTACAATCAGATTCTTCCAGAAATAATCTGATTTGTTAGTGTAATAATCAGAATCTGATTGTAACCAATGGTGAATGGATACAATTAGTTTATTTCAGAGAGAATCTAAATGGTATACTAACCAATCAGATTATTTCTGAAAGAATCTGATTATAACCAATTCTGATTGGTATACTAACAAATCAGATTATTTCTGGAAGATTATACCAATCAGATTATTTTCCAATCAGAATTGGTTACAATCAGATTCTTTCCGAAAGAATATGATTGTCTGTTCCCAAGACCATTTCCCAGGTTCCAGAGCCATTTACAGTCAGATACTGTAGCATTTTTACAACATTTTCGAAAATTCCTTGAAAATTTTCGAACGCAGCTGAAAAAAATCCGCAAAACGGAATTCAGCAATCTCTGCTAGATTCCATTCACGGAAATCTGATGCGAAACCGGGTTCAGATCCATGATCTGGTCCATCGCTATAATGTAGATACAGCATGATAGCAGCTTGAAGTGATTCGGAGGGCTCCAGGAGGACAAGGAAGTAGCACCAGATGACAGCTCCTACTAATCACTTTTTGGGACTTTCAGATGGCACTGCAGGAGAACCATAAGGAGCAGAGATGTAAGGTAAGGATTTTTGAACACTACACAGTAGGACCAGCACTGGGTAAAATTTTAGTTTTGGGGGTGGACATACCTTTTAAACATTTCATTTTAAGGGGCCCAAACTTTTTCCAAAAGGGACACTAAACTGCTAAATATATGTAGAGTCAAAATGGATCTATATATTACAGAGAGATAGAATAGCTTATTCCCACCTCCCTGTGAATAATAAAACCCAATGCAGGGTTAAGCTTACCTGCCAGCAACCTTCTTGTGCTCTCTGACAGCTGATCAGCACGCTGTTCCAATATGAAGAAAATGTTGGGACAGAGCACCATAGGATGTGTTTAATTATTCATAGGGAGGTGGAAATAAGCAATCCTACATCCCTGTGAATTATAGATACAGCTGGAAGTTATATACATTTAGCAGTTTAGTATCCCTTCAAACAACAGTGATCAAAGCTATAGCAGGGAAAAGATTTTAATGGTGATCAATTTAAAACCCCGCACAGAAAAGAGGTGGTAATTGGGAGTAGAGATGTCCGAACTTCGAAAAATCTGGTCCGCGCGAGGATCCGCGGATTTTCGAAAAAATCTGTAAATTCGAAAATCCGCGAGCGGACCCGGTAAAACGTATTAAAATGAAAGTTCGGCAAAATCTGCATTAAAAGTGGTCTAAATAGCCTTGGCAACGTACACTTAATCACTCAGGGACCTGGGTAATGGCCTTAGAAACACGTATCAATGCCTACAATACCTAAAAATTACAGTCCGCTAGCGTGAATTTAAAAAACGGTATTTTTTCGAAAATACGAGGATTTCTGTAAAAACGAGGATTTCCGTAAGAACGAGGATTTCCGTAAACTCGCGGATTTCCGTAAAAATGTGGATTCCTGTAAAACCGCGGATTTCCGTAAAAACGAGGATTCCCGTAAAACCGCAGATTTTCGTAAAAACGAGGAATTTCGTAAAAACGAGGAACCGGAACTTCCTGCTAGGCAAAATGGCGAGTTCTGCAAGGCAACTCTATGCCATCCAGTACCTCCTGACCAGGGGGTATGATAACGTCCCCCCTGGCACCTATCAAGTGCGGCGCCGAAAGATATATATATATATATATATTATTTTTTTTTAAAACATCAATAATCCTTAAATTTGGCTTGAGAGAGAGAGAGAGAGAGAGAGATCCGAGTTCTTTGTATTTCTCATTCACTGGTTATTATTACATTATTACTATTCTTATATTATTCAATATCAGCCCTATTTAAAGGGTAAGTCAAAAAATAAATCACTGAAAAGTGACTTTATTTAACATATCACCTATAAATTCAAAATGATACCCACACATAGACACAGGTAAACACACTTGGTGGCCCACCCTTCCATTTCCATTGCAGCCTTATTTAAAGGCTAAGTAAAGTTAAAAATGTAATCGACCATTAAAAATTGATTTCTTTTTACCTTATAAATGCACACTGATACCTTTTAGTTACATGGCAGCCCTATTTGAAGGGAAAGTATAGTCAAAAATAAAATGTTGATCAATTATTAAAAATTGATTTTTACACTCCAAAATTAAAAATGTTGTGTTAGCCACAAAATCTAGATACAAGTACACACAGCTACTGATGCTCCCCTACACACAACCAACTTTTCCCTTTCCATGGCTACAATACACACAATAAAAATATAAGTACTTAGCCAGAATAAGGTATGAAATCATTGCCATAGAAATATGATTGACTTTTAAAGCAACTATAACATATTGCCTTATTTAATCTGTATTTTCAAGCAGAATCCAAAGTATATAATTAAATATATCCTTTAGATATATCATTCATTATGTATTTTTTTATTTTAATTTGCAGCTGAATCTTCCTCAGATACCCCACCCCCACCACCGTCCCCGCCAGAGGAAGAATGTACGTGCAGCCTATTGAAAAAATAATTTTTTTCTAAATTTTTTATTTGTCCAAGGCCACATTACAGCGCACACGAGCGCTCCAGAAACAAGCATACAAGCGCGTGTTTCCGGTGCGCTCATGTGTATTGCCGCGCGAGTGCAGTACGATTGCACAATTGTGCAAAAATTGAGGATGACATGTGCTTTTTAACACGTAGATGTGTCCAAGCCCTTTATCCAAATGTTTGCATATTTTTGACAACTTCTCCGAGAATTGTTTTAGTAAATGTATTCGAAAATATAATGACAGTGAGAGTTAAAATAAATTTCCTTTTTTTTTTAGCACTACCACCAACTAGCCCTCCGGGCAGCCCATTGCCCACTCCGGGCAGTCCATTGCCCCCTCCGAGCTCTCCATCACCCCCACCGGGCAGTCCACCAGCCAGACACGTAAGTGCATCCTAAGCAATTTTTTTATCTTTTTATTGACCTTGATTGTCAGCAAATAATTAGTGAATTATCAGTGATAATAGAGAGAATTTTATTATTTCACTGATAAAAATTTTCGTAAAAAAAAATGCAACAAATCTATTAATTTGGCTTGAGAGACAGAGCTTCTCATTTCTCATTCCCATTTATTGTCCCTGACTCCCCATTGTTTGGGCTGTATCTTGTCCCTCAGTTTTTGAGCTTAAGGCTATGGCCCCACTACAACGCACTAAATCGCGCATGCAACCGTGAGCGTTATCGCACGCGATTGTTTGAGTTATTCTTGTGCGTTTTCAGTTTGCGTGTGCGTTTTGCGCATGCGATTTTGCCGTTTTCCGTTACGGCAACGCATGCATTAACGCACCAAAAATGGTGAACGCATGCGTTACCGAAACGATGCGCAATCGCATGCGCATGGGAAATCGCAGGGATTTTTGCATTCCCGCGATTTCCATCATAACAAAATCGCATGCGCTTTCGCGAACGCAAAACGCGCGCAAACGCTTAAAAAACGCATAAGTGGGGCCTAGCCCTTAGTCACGAAATTCAGTCCAAACGTGCGGTAAAAGTGTGCGATTATCTTAAGTATCCTTTCCAACATTGTCCGACAAACACATACCCATGAACCCCACACAGCTATTCACACCTACTGGGGCAACTAAAGTGAAAATGAAATGTTGATTTTTATAAATGGTAAATTATACCCACTAAACCTAGTGAAGTTATGTTTTTTAAAATCTTTCATTAAACCAGTTTTTCATTGCATTTTTGTGGTTCAAAAATTATCCAAGAAATGTTCACTACGTAGCCTTTTAGGAAATGTTCTTACATGTAATATTACTAATGGATTGGACAGTGATTGTTGAAATAAAAACTTTTTTTTTTCTAGAAGCAGGACCAGCCTCTCCAGCCCCTCCACCCTCTCCAGCCGCTCCAGCCCCTCCAGCCGCTCCATCCCCTCCAGCCGCTCAGCCCCCTCCAGTCCCTGTGGAGGTCATGATTCAAATCGTAAGTAAATCATATGCAACGTTAATGAAATGTTATATACAAAACTATAATATCTGTATTTTCCCAGTGTAAAATCCACGCTACATGATGCAACAATGGGTACTGTGGTTTTGACGATGCTTTTATGTGGGCTGCACCACTTCCAAAATTTTTTGTATGTAGCTCAGTCCTAGTGAAGTAGTGATACAAAACCAAAAATGTTCTGATACAATTTCGCAATAAACGTAATGTTTTATGCCAGCATTACCTCATGCTGTTTATCAGTGATCCCCCATGATGCAATAATATCGCTTTAAGTGGAAGTTCAGTGATAATATATATACTTTTAAGAGAAAAAGAGCAGTATTTTTCCATGCGAATGACCTTAACCTGCCAAATCAGCATTGTGTCTGGTATAAAGAAATACAGACTTCATGTTTGCAGGACCCCTAATGAGATCGGTTATGGTCTTGCCCTTGACCCAGTCCCTGTTTGATTCAGTTGCTCAGTAGAGATCTGAGCATGTGTGACCCATCCAAAGCAATCAGTAGAAATCACTGTTACCATAACTAGGTATGCATAATATAATCTAAGGATTTTAGAAATAATGATATTTTATACTGAGCTTTCCTTTTTATGACACACCGCACCAACATTATAGCATTGCAGTACCATGTATGGTAAGTAGTTATCAGGTGCAAAATTGCATCACCCGCATTGTGCTTTAGGAAATGTGCTCGAACATCTTCAACACAATTCTTTCAATATCTTCCTCCACAGTTTTAGAGACCATGCGACGCGAGATGCGTCGCGATATGCGTCACGAGATGCTTCGCATGGGACACCGATTGACCAGACTGGAGAGGAGGGAATCCCATTCCCGTGAACCCCCAACATAATTTTTTTAAATTTTTTTTATTCTTTTATTTGTATTTTTTTATTTTATTTTTTTATTTGTATATAGTTAAAAAAAATATGATGTACCCCTCATAAAACTTTTTGTTCACAAAAGAATGTTTCTGGGCTTTATTTTTCGATATAACAGATTATTCTATAGATTCATAATCAATTTTTATTTGAAAAATTACAATACAATATCTATTTAGCTAGCTCTAGTTCTAGAATTATAATTGTATATACCTTCCATTAATGCCATTAAACACACCACATTGGCCACATTCCCCTATATAGTACTTTGCACACAACAAGTGAAAGAGGTGATGGGGGTACTGGGTTACATAATGTCCACTGCAGTTTGCCACCATTGTTGTGGGGCCAGGCAGGCTTGGCCCCACGGACCTACCCCTCACCCCATGGCTACTCTCCCTCAGAGTATGCTTCGTGCAAGGGAAAGCAGGTGAAAGGTAAGGCTTCGTAGGAACAGCACCATTGAGTTACAGCAGGCCCACTACAGTTTGCCACCATTGTGAAGAGCCAGGCAGGCTTGGCCCCATGGACATACCCCTCACCCATTGGCTCTTCCCTAGAGTATGCTTGTGCAAGGGAAGCAGTGAAAGGGTAAGGCTTCGTAGGAACACACCATTGAGTTACAGAGGCACTACAGTTTGCCACCATTGTTGTGGGGCCAGGCAGGCTTGGCCCACTGGACATACCCTCACCCCATTGGCTACTCTCCCTCAGAGTATGCTTTGTGCAAGGGAAAGCAGGTGAAAGGGTAAGGCTTCGTAGGAACAGCACCATTGAGTTACAGCAGGCCCACTACAGTTTGCCACCATTGTTAAAGAGCCAGGCAGGCTGGCCCCATGGACATACCCCTCACCCATTGGCTACTATCCCTCAGAGTATGCTTTGTGCAAGGGAAAGCAGTGAAAGGGTAAGGCTCGTAAGAACAGCACCATTGAGTACAGCAGGCCACTACAGTTGCGCACCATTGTTTGAGGCCAGGCAGGCTTGGCCCCCTGGACATACCCCTCACCCCATTGGCTTCTCTCCCTCAGAGTATGCTTCGTGCAAGGGAAAGCAGGTGAAAGGGTAAGGCTTCGTAGGAACACACCACTGAGTTACAGCCGGCCCACTACAGTTTGCCCACCATTGTTGTGGGGCAGGCAGGCTTGGCCCCACTGGACATACCCCTCACCCATTGGCTACTCTCCTCAGAGTATGCTTCGTGCAAGGGAAAGCCGGTGAAAGGGTAAGGCTTCGTAGGAACAGCACCATTGAGTTACAGCAGGCCCACACAGTTTGCCACCATTGTTGAGAGCCAGGCAGGCTTGGCCCACTGGACATACCCCTCACCCCATTGGCTTCTCTCCCTCAGAGTATGCTTCGTGCAAGGGAAAGCAGGTGAAAGGGTAAGGCTTCGTAGGAACAGCACCATTGAGTTACAGCAGGGCCACTACAGTTCGCCACCATTGTTGTGGGGCCAAGGCAGGCTTGGCCCCACTGGACATACCCCTCACCCCATTGGCTTCTCTCCTAGAGTATGCTGTGCAAGGAAAGCGGTGAAAGGGTAAGGCTTCGTGAGAACAGCACCATTGAGTTACAGCAGGCCCACTGCAGTTTGCTCACCATTGTTGTGGGCCAGGCAGGCTTGGCCCCACTGGACATACCCTCACCCCATGGCTACTCTCCCTCAGAGTATGCTTCGTGCAAGGGAAAGCAGTGAGTGAAAGGGTAAGGCTTCGTAGGAACAGCACCATTGAGTTACAGCAGGCCCACTCAGTTTGCCACCATTGTTGTGGGCCAGGCAGGCTTGGCCCACTGGACATACCCCTCCACCCTGGCTTCTCTCCCTCAGAGTATGCTTTGCAAGGGAAAGCAGGGAAAAGGGTAAGGCTTCGTAGGAACAACACCATTGAGTTACAGCAGGCCCACTACAGTTTGCCACCTGTGTGGGGCCAGGCAGGCTTGCCCCACTGGGACTACCCCTCAACCCATTGGCTACTCTCCCTCAGAGTATGCTTTGTGCAAGGGAAAGCAGGTGAAAGGGTAAGGCTTCGTAGGAACAGCACCATTGAGTTACAGCAGGCCCACTACAGTTTGCCACCATTGTTAAAGAGCCAGGCAGGCTTGGCCCCATGGACATACCCCTCACCCCATTGGCTACTTCCCTCAGAGTATGCTTTGTGCAAGGAAAGCAGCTGAAAGGGTAAGGCTTGTAGAACAGCACCATTGAGTTACAGCAGGCCCACTACAGTTTGCCACCATTGTTGAGAGCCAGGCAGGCTTGGCCCCACGGACATACCTCACCCCATTGGCTTCTCTCCCTCAGAGTATGCTTCGTGCAAGGGAAAGCAGGTGAAAGGGTAAGGCTTCTAGGAACACACCATGAGTTACAAGCAGGCCCACTACAGTTTGCCACCATGTGTGGGGCCAGGCAGGTTGGCCCCACTGGACATACCCCTCACCCCCATGGCTCTCCTCAGAGTATGCTTCGTGCAAGGGAAAGCCGGTGAAAGGGTAAGGCTTCGTAGGAACAGCACATTGAGTTACAGCAGGCCCACTACAGTTTGCCACCATTGTTGGAGCCAGGCAGGCTTGGCCCACTGGACATACCCCTCACCATTGGCTTCTCTCCCTCAGAGTATGCTTCGTGCAAGGGAAAGCAGGTGAAAGGGTAAGGCTTCGTAGGAACAGCACCTTGAGTTACAGCAGGCCCACTACAGTTCGCACCATTGTTGTGGGGCCAGGCAGGCTTGGCCCCACTGGACATACCCCTCACCCCATTGGCTTCTCTCCCCAGAGTATGCTTCGTGCAAAGGAAAGCAGTGAAAGGGTAAGGCTTGTAAGAACAGCACCATTGAGTTACGCAGGCCCACTGCAGTTTGTCACCATTGTTGTGGGCCAGGCAGGCTTGGCCCCACTGGACATACCCTCACCCCATTGGCTCTCTCTCAGAGTATGCTTCGTGCAAGGGAAAGCAGGTGAAAGGGTAAGGTTCGTAGGAACAGCACCATTGAGTTACAGCAGGCCCAATCAGTTTGCCACCATTGTTGGGGGCAGGCAGGCTTGGCCCCCATGGACATACCCCTCACCCCATTGGCTTCTCTCCCTCAGAGTATGCTTCTGCAAGGGAAAGCAGGTAAAGGGTAAGGCTTCGTAGGAACAACACCATTGAGTTACAGCAGGCCCACTACAGTTTGCCACCATTGTTGTGGGCCAGGCAGGCTTGGCCCCACTGGACATACCCCTCACCCCATTGGCTTCTTACCTCAGAGTATGCTTCGTGCAAGGGAAAGCAGGTGAAAGGGTAAGGCTTCGTAGGAACAGCACCAATGAGTTACAGCAGGCCCACTACAGTTTGCCACCATTGTGTGGGGCCAGGCAGGCTTGGCCCCCAATGGACTACCCTCACCCCATTGGCTACTCTCCCTCAGAGTATGCTTCGTGCAAGGGAAAGCAGGTGAAAGGGTAAGGCTTCGTAGGAACAGCACCATTGAGTTACAGCAGGCCCACTACAGTTTGCCACCATTGTTGTGGGGCCAGGCAGGCTTGGCCCCACTGGACATACCCCTCACCCCATTGGCTACTCTCCCTCAGAGTATGCTTTGTGCAAGGGAAAGCAGGTGAAAGGGTAAGGCTTCGTAGGAACAGCACCATTGAGTTACAGCAGGCCCACTGCAGTTTGCCACCATTGTTGTGGGGCCAGTCAGGCTTGGCCCCACTGGACATACCCCTCACCCCATTGGCTTCTCTCCCTCAGAGTATGCTTCGTGCAAGGGAAAGCAGGTGAAAGGGTAAGGCTTCGTAGGAACAGCACCATTGAGTTACAGCAGGCCCACTACAGTTTGCCGCCATTGTTGTGGGGCCAGGCAGGCTTGGACCCACTGGACATACCCCTCACCCCATTGGCTTCTCTCCCTCAGAGTATGCTTCGTGCAAGGGAAAGCAGGTGAAAGGGTAAGGATTCGTAGGAACAGCACCATTGAGTTACAGCAGGCCCACTACAGTTTGCCACCATTGTTGAAGAGCCAGGCAGGCTTGGCCCCACTGGACATACCCCTCACCCCATTGTCTTCTCTCCCATAGAGTATGCTTTGTGCAAGGGAAAGCAGGTGAAAGGGTAAGTCTTCGTAGGAACAGCACCATTGATTTACAGCAGGCCCTCTACAGTTTGCCACCATTGTTGTGGGGCCAGGCAGGCTTGGCCCCACTGGATATACCCCTCACCCCATTGGCTACTCTCCCTCAGAGTATGCTTCCTGCAAGGGAAAGCCAGCAACTCTGCCCCGGTGTGGCTCCTATCACCAAGGCACACAAGCTGCAACACTGCATGGCACCGTCTCGCCTGGCACAAAGCATAGGCTCTGGGGGGGGCACGGAGCTGTCCAGGAAGAGGGCTCACCGGATGAGGAGGGGGGGTGGAGACTGGCGTATCACCAATGCATGGTGGTACCACCTTCTCCCCACTTGCGCTCCGTGCCGTGTCTCAGCCGGCTAGTAGAGTGACCCATTGGGCGGTAAATGACACATACCGCCCCTGGCCAGTGAAGCAGATATATTGCCCTGCAGATGGTCGTGCAGGGCTGGTACTGCCTTCTGGGCAAAGCACCTATGGCCAGGGACCTGCCACTGTGGTGTGCCAATGGCCACAAACTCCCTCAGCGCTGCACTGTCTACCAGGCTGAAAGGTAGCAGCTGCACCGCCAGGAGTTTGGCTAAGCCGGCAGTGAGACGCTGGGCTTGGGGGTGACTGGGGGACAGTTTCTGACTCCGCTCCAACAACTGGGGAAGAGAGACCTGCCTTTTAGCTGACGCTCCAGCAGCAGTGTCAAGAGGCCTCTTAACACTGCATGCTGGGGCCAAAGGCTGCCTCTCCTCCCTAACTTCCACCGAGGAAGCAGCTGATGGGGCCGGAGGGGGAGCCCTCACCCCATTGGCTTCTCTCCCAGAGTATGCTTCGTGCAAGGGAAAGCAGGTGAAAGGGTAAGGCTTCGTAGGAACAGCACCATTGAGTTACAGCAGGCCACTACAGTTTGCCGCCATTGTTGGGGGCCAGGCAGGCTTGGACCCACTGGACATACCCTCACCCCATTGGCTTCTCTCCCTCAGAGATGCTTCGTGCAAGGGAAAGCAGGTGAAAGGGTAAGGATTCGTAGGAACAGCACCATTGAGTTACAGCAGGCCCACTACAGTTTGCCACCATGTTGAAGAGCCAGGCAGGCTTGGCCCCACTGGACATACCCCTCACCCCATTGTCTTCTCTCCATAGAGTATGCTTTGTGCAAGGGAAAGCAGGTGAAAGGGTAAGTCTTCGTAGGAACAGCACCATTGATTTACAGCAGGCCCTCTACAGTTTGCCACCATTGTTGTGGGGCCAGGCAGGCTTGCCCCACTGGATATACCCCTCACCCCATTGGCTACCTCCCTCAGAGTATGCTTCCTGCAAGGGAAAGCCAGCAACTCTGCCCCGGTGTGGCTCCTATCACCAAGGCACACAAGCTGCAACACTGCATGGCACCGTCTCGCCTGGCACAAAGCATAGGCTCGGGGGGGGCACGGAGCTGTCCAGGAAGAGGCTCACCGATGAGGAGGGGGGTGGAGACTGGCGTATCACCAATGCATGGTGGTACCACCTTCTCCCCACTTGCGCTCCGTGCCGTGTCTCAGCCGGCTAGTAGAGTGACCCATTGGGCGGTAAATGACACATACCGCCCCTGGCCAGTGAAGCAGATATTGCACTGCAGAGGGTCGTGCAGGGCTGGTACTGCCTTCTGCAAAGCACCTAGGCCAGGGACCTGCCACGTGGTGTGCCAATGGCCACAAACTCCCTCAGCGCTGCACTGTCTACCAGGCTGAAAGTAGCAGCTGCACCGCCAGGAGTTTGGCTAAGCCGGCAGTAGACGCTGGGCTGGGGGTGACTGGGGGACAGTTTCTGACTCCGCTCCAACAACTGGGGAAGAGAGACCTGCCTTTTAGCTGACGCTCCAGCAGCAGTGTCAAGAGGCCTCTTAACACTGCATGCTGGGCCAAAGCTGCCTCTCTACCTAGACAAATAAAAATTTGAGTGCATATTTAACCTATACGAATGGAGTGATGGTTTTTGAGGCACTGGTTACTATGCTTGTTAGTATTTTTATATGTAAGTTTGCCCATGGAGTCCAATTGACTCCATGGCAAGGCTGTGAGTCCTTGTTGTTGTGATTAAAGTGCCATCAAAATGCCAGATATTATACTGTTTAAAATGAGTGTAAAGGCATTTCCTTACTACACTGGTTTAATAACCTTACACTGCGTGTCTTTTCTGTGACTGACTGTGCTATAAACATGTTCCCTCTGGAATCACTGCCACAGGATAAAAAGGAAATTGTCACACTGTATTGTAAAGTAGCTCCTACTAAGAAAAGAGTTGCATCTTACAGTACCTAACCAAATTTCCATGATGCTAAATTAAATTTAAGGCAACTTAAGGTTGGAATAATTTTTCAATATTAATATATGCTCCCAATATGCCTGAAAAGCCCTAAATCTGTATGCAAAAATTATAGCAAAGTCATTGTACATTGTTCTAAAATTAACCACAATGATGTTTACATATTAACCCCATTGTGCTCTAGATGTTATGGCTTATTGCATTGATTGCTTACAGACATTAACGTTCTATGGAAAAATAGACATCTTTTATTTTGTAAGACATTGGGCTCTTCATTGGAGAAAACAAGCTTTTGTTATTTATTTTCAATGGTAGTTTGTTAAATATAATAAGAATGGATTCTAAGCAAACAACTGCAATATGTCTTATTGTTGACAGACAGGTAGTGAACTTGAAAGCGAACTAGAAACAGAGCAACGTCGCAATTCCGAGTCGCTGAAAGGAGTCCGCAAGTTTGAAAGGCGCATCAAGAGCTCACTTATCAGGTGCTTGCTTCTATTTAGAAATAATACTAACTAATACAACAATTTATAATACAAATTAATTTATTCAAAATTAATCTTAGTAGAACAACTCTAAATACATTTTAGTTGATTTAATAAACTGTAATTATACATACACAAGATATATATTAGGAAGCAATGTTTATTACGGTATATTGACAGGGAGAAGAGGATAAGAAAAATCTAATAAGGATGCAAGATCTGATTGATAAATTGCAACTAAAGTAAAGAGCTACAAACATCAAGCTGAGGAAGCTGTAAGTAGTATATAAAAAAAACTTGTTTGTGTATCACACATATAACAATCCATTATCATATTTCAACAATCCCAATACATTTTTAACCTGGTCACACAATATAATTGTATTTACTCCTCTGATTGGTTTGCAAATTTTTTTGCAAGATACAGTATTTTACAATTTGTACATGCAACGGGATATTCAGGGGGTAATAATCTGGAAAAAATACCTTGGGTTGATTGTACATGGCAGAAAGTTGTGCACTTACTATTTGTTTAATGAGATCCTAAAATATTGCAAATAACTAAGTATTGTGTGAGAAAATGGACTTTTGTACATTTTGTGTGATTCATTAGGGCTTACATTCTAAGGTTTATTCATACACTGCTCTGGGAACTAATAGTATATGGTGTCAGTGGTTCATGCATGAGCTGCAATAGAAACTGACTAGTGTAGAACTAAACAATAAAGTACACAAATATACTGTAGATGCTTTTAATATATCCATGTTGTGTAGTGCCATTCAGCATTTGCATCACCTTGGCAAATTAGCACCAATGTTATGTGTTTATTTTAGTAATTCACTATTTCTTTCATAGGAGGAACAAGCTAATCAGTATTTGGGAAAATACAAGAAGCTGCAACATGAGCTGGATGATGCTCAGGAGAGAGCTGACATTGCTGAATCTCAGTGAACAAGCTAAGGAGCAAACAAGGGATGTGAGTGGAAAGGTAACAAATGTATTAAAGTATACATCATATAATAATTAAAAATGGATTGCATTGGTTAATCTGTTTCATTGCAAAATGATAAGATGAGAGCAGAAAATAACAACATATTTCAATGTAGATAACACAAAATATTACTAAATAATGAAATGATCCTATTACCAAAATATCCATCATGCCTGAGGAAGAAGCCTAGTGCTTCGAAAGCTTGCATTTTCATCATTTTAGTTAGCCAATAAAAGGTATTACTTTATATCCAAGTGTTTTCACTTTATCTATGCCCACACGGTACAATTCTCTACTAATACAAATATATAATAACAGACCCAAATCCAAGGTTTGATTCTCTGCTAATAACTAAAATGAACAAATATTGTTTTACCCTGGACAATTGTGTTTACTCCTACGGTCCCCATACACTATAGTAACTAACCTGCAACGTTCCCGAACCGGATTTTCCGATCCACTTATGACCGACATTACAGCTTTAGGGCTAGGCCACACTGATGAGCTTTTAAGCAGCATCCGATGCGTTGGATTGCGCTTCTAAAAGCTCACACTGGTGTGGCCCAATTGATATGGCCACACTAGTACGCTACTGTGATCAATATGTATAATATATAATGGGTATTTTACACTAGGGGGAGGAGAAAAAAAACAGGAGGGAGAGGGAGGGGAAGAGGACTCTCCGCGCATGCCTCAGACCTTGTCGAGGTTGAGCGAGACAGGAGCGGATGAGTCACCAGACCTTCTACACACACTTTCCTGGCTTGGAGGGGCACAGCATGGCAACCATAAGGAGCTGGGATGTAGGTAAAGATTTTTGTACACTACAGAGTGGGGCCCAGTATGGTTATTTGAATTTTGGGGGTGGACATGCCCTTTAATGAGAGGCTCAAGAGGTTCTACAGAAAGTAAATAAGGCACAAAAACTATTTCTCAGAAATTCTACTTCATTTGTTGTACGTACAGTAAAGTATACAAATATCACATGGTTACCACATCTTTTTGTTAGAACAGTAGATATATTCTACCTATCCCAAACCATAGTATTATTGAAGGAGATGAATGACAACCATGCTATGTGAGAGTTGTATACATTTCATGATTGTTATACCCCTAACATGATTTTGAACCAATTTAAATTGTCTAAATAAATAAAACTCCATATTTTCTGGGTCTGTCTTACTATACTATATGTTGGAGAATGTATAGCTAACTCTGATAGTAAAGATCTATATCTAGGGTCATTGTATTACTCAGGTGTGGCTCAAGTGCGTGGGTGCTGGAGGGAGTTCTTTACTATCGGAGTTAGTTATACATTCTCCAATTAGTAGTATATTTATAGTATCCAGTTGAGGTTTGTTATACCCCATTTTACTTATACATTTTACTAAGACTTCGATGGAGATAGATCCTCTTGATAACCTACATGTTTTAGTTTTAATGGTTATGGAAAAAATCCATTAGAAACAACATGAACATTAAAGGGCATGTCCCCTCTCTAAACAACATTCTCTGAATAAGTAAGGATCACCCCATAATATTGCCTTATACTTGCCATTACCAAAGAGTGTAAGTAAAGTTACTTACAGAACAAGATCCCTCGCGGCTGTCCCTCACCTTCTTTGCAGAGTTGGCAGCTTATGGCAATGGCCATCAGCAAAAGCCAATCATGTCACGTCAACCCCAGGGGGTTGTTTCTGAAGTCACCTACTCTGAAGAGAAGGTGAGGAGACAATCATAGCAAGGGATCCTGCTATGTAAGTAGCTATACACATCTTTAGTAAT
This sequence comes from Hymenochirus boettgeri, assembly GCA_019447015.1. Lineage (NCBI taxonomy): Eukaryota > Metazoa > Chordata > Amphibia > Anura > Pipidae > Hymenochirus > Hymenochirus boettgeri. Next base: position 206,747,002 of record CM033470.1, on the reverse strand, counting down.
GGTAAGTATAAGGTAAATGCACACAAGGGGATCCTTAATCTATTTAGAGAGTGTTGTTTAGAGGGTTGACTTACTCTTTAAACAAATTAATCTGCAATTCTCAATATGTACAATATATTTGGTATTTTGAATTTTACATCATTTCAACAATTTTTAAATGAATAGGCTGTTTTGCCAGATGAAAAATAATTGTTCTTTACATGCCTTCCCAGTTTTTTTTTAGTCTATCAGGGCTATGCCGAGAGCTTATCGGCTATTTGTGTCTTAAAGTCACGGTAACCGATGTACCAAGTGTTGATGTGACTTTAGGAACAGCTAGGCAGTTGCGGCGTAACGCAAAAACTGTATTTCGCAAGTGCCACAACCAATGTAACAAACCAGTAATGACTCTTTAAGATATACAGGGTTATTTAATAAAAGTTTTTTCGTTAAAAATGGTTCAATTTTGCCCCACACCTAACAAATTGTATTGAATCTCTCTGATAATCTCTAAGCCAGCAGATAGCTGGGGTTAAAGATTGCCAATAGGCAAACTCCATTCGCAATGCACTGAGAGCCACTATCAGCTTGGTGCATTGCCTGTAGGGGGCAATAGAGAGCGATAGCGGCTTTGGTACATAGCCCTGATATATATTAAAATCAAGTTAATTTTGTTTTCTAATTTCTGTTAACAGTTTCATAAATCTCTCTGCAGGTACGTGAGGAGGAATGAGCACAGAAAGATGAAAATCACTTTCAGTAATTTCTAACTGTAATGCTAATTAATGGAAAATAAATAGAATAAAATATAAGCAAGAGAGAATTTTTGTTTGAGTTTCATTGTTTAATAATCTAAAATAGCGAATAATTGCCACCTCTTAAAAAAAAGCATCAGACTAAAGCACTGACGTTAATAAGAGCAAAGTAATTTATAAACGTGCCCACCCATATAGTTTAAGGAACTAAATGATTTGATCTAATCCTAATGTGAAAGTTCTCTCCCCAGAACACTACTGTACTGACATGTAAGAAGTAGATATGTAGCTAAGAAGGCTTTATTATTATCAATACAGCTCACAGCTCATATAGTTTTCAAAGAGCCTTGAGATGTGATATTGGCCACACCCCCTGATCCCAGTGTTCAATGTCTTTATGCACAGATTTTCTATACAGATGTCTACTACCAATATGAAGCCTCTGAAAAGCTGATTGTTTGATGTTTATTTCCAGACAGCACGAGTTTCAGACCAGAACATACAAAATAGCCAGCTGATTTAACATTCATATTTTTATTTTTTCTTCCATTCTGTTTCTAGAAAAAGATAACGCCATTCAAGGTTATTTATCTACAGTATATAGACTCTAGGAGGAAAACAGCGATATCCACCCACATACAGATATCACTGCATGTATTATAGAATAAGAACAGTAACATGCAGTGGCCACACTTCCCACAAAGTTACTCTCCTAACACCCTTAGGGGAGAATTAGCACTTTATCTCAGGGCCAACTACAAAAAGTTAGGAGCCAGATAGTAAATATAGTATATTGAGGTGTGAATAAAGACATAAAGCCATCCAGTCCCTACCTACTCAGCAATACCCTCATTACATTCTGTTGATCCAGAGGAAGGCAATCTACAATCGGAAATAGCTCCCAATGTCTTATGATTGGCAGGTGACTGTCCTTTCCACCCTTGCCCCACTCAGCCAACTTAAGTTTTACAGTTAAATATTAGTTAAACAGATGAGATGGATTGGGAAAGATAGGAATAGGCAAACGGGTAGATGACAAATTAGGGAGAGACACAAATAGACTGAAAGATGACATAGAGAGAAGGATAGGTGAACAGACAGATTTTGACATTCCTGTCACATTTGAGCGATGCAGCAGGAACCACCTGACCTGTTCTTTCTTTGCAACACATTGAACATATAGATATTAGATGTTGGTCTATGAATGACCATCTATTCTAATATCTTAGTAGGGTATGGTCATATAACATATCATTTAACCACTTTAGTACAGCTGCTGCCCTCATAACTAACCACTGAGAGGACTGGCCCAGTAGGCTGAGGCAAATGCCCCCCGGGCTGGTCTCCAACATAAAATTTGGGCTGCCACAGAAGCTTTTATTAAGTTACATGCTTGAAAGGCACAATGCATGCCTCTAGGAAATAGGGTAAGTATAACATGACTTAGTAAGTGTACCCAGGGGTGAAGACTTAGCGATTCAGGTCTTTACCCTAGTACTTGTAAGGGGGAGGGGGAAGATTTTAGGACTATAATTGTCCTTTAAACACATTATACACTTAAAAATGTTGAAGGAAAAAATGTAAATGGGAATAGTGGTTATAAAAATAGGCATAATGTAAATAAACAAAAAGTGTGTAACCTTAGCAAAATGGGCGTGGTCAAAAATGTTGCGATCTTCCATGAAAGGGCCACTGGGCTGTATTTCCCCCCCAGGCCAAAAGGTCCCAGTCCTTGCCTGGCTCACACAACTAGCTACAATGTTGCAAACTGAAGTTGCTAAACATACTGAAGGGGAGTGGGGAGATCAAATAAACAAAGGAGCACAGTTCTAAAAAGGTAAATAAAAGCCGCTGCCCAATTTTTAACATAACGAGCAGCTTCTGTGACAGGCAGCCCAGAGATCCCTATCCCTGATGAAAGTTAACAGTAATACTCTGGGAAAGTCTGCTGGCAGCTGAAATGGTTAAAGGCTATACTCTTTGGAAAGTCTGCTGGCAGTTAAAGAGATATTGATAAAGCTGGCCATACACTACTAAGATATTAGAATAGATGGTCATTCATAGACGAACATCTAATGTCTATATGTTCAATGTGATTGCAAAGAAAGAACAGGTCAGGTGGTTCCTGCTGCATCGCTCAAATGTGACAGGAATGTCAAAATCTGTCTGTTCACCTATCCTTCTCTCTATGTCTATCTTTCAGTCTATTTGTGTCTCTCCCTAATTTGTCATTCTACCCGTTTGCCTATTCCTATCTTTCCCAATCCATCTCAATCTGTTTAACTAATATTTAACTGTAAAACTTAAGTTGGCTGAGTGGGGCAAGGGTGGAAAGGACAGTCACCTGCCAATCATAAGACATTGGGAGCTATTTCCGATTGTAGAATTGGCTTCCTCTGGATCAACAGGAATGTAATGAGGGTATTGCTGAGTAGGTAGGACTGGATGGCTTTATGTCTTTATTCAACCTCAAATACTATATTATACTATACTGGCTCCTAACTTTTTGTAGTTGGCCCTGAGATAAAGTGCTAATTCTCCCCTAAGGGTGGTTAAGGAGAGTAACTTTGTGGGTAAGTGTGTGCCACTGCATGTTACTGTTCTTATTCTATAATACATGCAGTGATATCTGTATGTGGGTGGATATCGCTGTTTTCCTCCTAGAGTCTATATACTGTAGATAAATAAGCCTTGAATGGCGTTATCTTTTTCTAGAAACAGAATGGAAGAAAAAATAAAAATATGATAGTTAAATCAGCTGGCTATTTTGTATGTTCTGGTCTGAAACTCGTGCTGTCTGGAAAATAAACATCAGGGTAACAATCAGCTTTTCAGAGGCTTCCATATTGGTATGTAGACATCTGTATAGAAAATCTGTGCATAAAGACATTGAACACTGGGATCAGGGGGTGTGGCCAATAGGTGCACATACTCTCAAGGCTCTTTGAAAACTATATGAGCTGTGAGCTGTATTGATAATAAGATAGAAGCCTTCTTAGCTACATATTCTACTTCTTACATGTACAGTACAGTAGTGTTCTGGGGAGAGAAGCTTTCACATTAGGATTAGATCAAATCAATTTAGTTCCTTAAACTATATGGGTGGGCACGTTATAAATTACTTTGCTCTTATTAACGTCAGTGCTTTAGTCTGATGCTTTTTTTTAAGAGGTGGGCAATTATTCGCTATTTTAGATTATTAAACAATGAAACTCAAACAAAAATTCTCTCTTGCTTATATTTTATTCTATTTATTTTCCATTAATTAGCATTACAGTTAGAAATTACTGAAAGTGATTTTCATCTTTCTGTGCTCATTCCTCCTCACGTACCTGCAGAGAGATTTAATGAAAACTGTTAACAGAAATTAGAAAATCAAAAATTAACTTGATTTTAATATATATCAGGGCTATGTACCAAAGCCGCTATCGCTCTCTATTGCCCCCTACAGGCAATGCACCAAGCTGATAGTGGCTCTCAGTGCATTGCGAATGGAGTTTGCCTATTGCGAATCTTTAACCCCAGCTATCTGCTGGCGTTAGAGATTATCAGAGAGATTCAATACAAGTTTGTTAGGTTGGGGCAAAATTAGAACCATTTTTAACGAAAAGAACTTTTATTAAATAACCCTGTATATCTTAAAGAGTCATTACTGGTTTGTTACATTGGTTGTGGCACTTGCGAAATACAGTTTTTGCGTTACGCCGCAACTGCCGTTAGCTGTGTCCTAAAGTCACATCAACACTTGGTACATCGGTTACCGTGACTTTAAGACACAAATAGCCGATAACGGCTCTCGGTACATAGCCCTGATAGACTAAAAAACAAACTGGGAAGGCATGTAAAGAACAATTATTTTTTCATCTGGCAAAACAGCCTATTCATTTAAAAATTTTGAAATGATGTAAAATTCAAAATACCAAAATATATTGTACATATTGAGAATTGCAGATTATAATTTGTTTAAAGAGTAAGTCAACCCTCTAAACAACACTCTCTAAATAGATTAAGGATCCCCTTGTGTGCATTTTACCTTATACTTACCATTACTAAAGATGTGTATAAAGCTACTTACATAGCAGGATCCCTTGCTATGATTGTCTCCTCACCTTCTCTTCAGAGTAGGTGACTTCAGAAACAACCCCCTGGGGTTGACGTGACATGATTGGCTTTTGCTGATGGCCATTGCCATAAGCTGCCAACTCTGCAAAGAAGGTGAGGGACAGCCGTGCGAGGGATCTTGTTCTGTAAGTAACTTTACACTTTACACTCTTTGGTAATGGCAAGTATAAGGCACAATACTTATGGGTGATCCTTAACTTATTCAGAGAATGTTGTTTAGAGAGGGGACATGCCCTTTAATGTTCATGTTGTTTCTAATGGATTTTTTCCATAACCATTAAAACTAAAACATGTAGGTTATCAAGAGGATCTATCTCCATGCGAAGTCTTAGTAAAATGTATAAGTAAAATGGGGTATAACAAACCTCAACTGGATACTATAAGCAAGGAATGGTGGCTACCTGGGCACGAGGTAGGGAACATGTGGGTGCCTGCACGTTCCCTGTCCGCTGCTCCCACCGGGCAAAGTGGTGCAGTGTCATATGTCTCCTCACTCCCTAACTTCCACCGAGGAAGCAGCTGATGGGGCCGGAGGGGGAGAAGCAGGAATGGTGGCTACCTGGGCACGAGGTAGGGAACATGTGGGTGCCTGCACGTTCCCTGTCCGCTGCTCCCACCGGGCAAAGTGGTGCAGTGTCATATGTCTCCTCATAGAGGAGGTGCCCAAATGTGATGTGGTCTTCCCACGGCTAACACGTTGCAGGCACAACTTGCACACTGCAACCGTGCTGTCACCTGGAGCCAGTGAGAAGAACTCCCACACCGCTGAGCCACCGGTACGACTCGGAGCAGAGGTCACCTGCTGCTGTGGGGCACTGGCACCAGATCTCATTTGTGCTGTACCTCCACGTGCACCACTAGGTGCACTGCCTCTGCCCCGGCCCCTGCCCCCAGTCCTGCCTCTGGGTTCAGGATCGTGCTCATGCTCTTAGGGACATCCCTCAGAGACACTATCCTCCTCCTCTCTCACAGAGGGCACCCATGGACGATCGGTGACCTCATCGTCCACTTCCACCTCCTCAATACTGGAGGCTGCGTCACTAACAGCAGCAGCATCTGGAACCTCACCCCCTGCATTAGTTCCCTGGCTGCTCACAGACTGCTGCGTGACATCGTCAGCCTCCTGTCACCCTGTGCACTGAGCACTTTCCTCCGCCTCGGGCGACAGGAAAGATTGTGCATCAGTGCACGGCTCCTCCTCAAGCACACTAGCCCCACACATAGTGTGCGAAAACAGATCCTGAGACTCCTCCTCCGGATCCCCGCAAGGTACGGGCCATGTGGGCAATGAACTCCTGATAGAGAGGATCAGGTTCCATGCCCACAGTAGGAGCCTCAGGTGAGGAAGGAGCAGGCACAGTATCGGCTGCTCTGTGCCTGTGAGGAGGTGGATGAGGAAGGCTGGGTAATCCAGTCTACTACCCGCCTTCCTTGATCAGAAGGGATAGCCCTAGCCTGGCTACCCCTAAACATCGGGTATGGTAACCCGGCTGCCCTGCGAAGGGCCAGGTAGCTCCTGGCCAGAGCCTTCAGTAGGCTCTCCTCTGCCGTCTCTCCCTCCACGTGCAGAAGCACCCCTGCTCCTGGCTCTCCCTCTTGCCCTGCCAGGCATTTCCCTCTCCCAAATATTAACAAAAAAAAATATATATATATATATGTATATATACACACACACACACACACACAAAAGACAAAGCAACAAAACAACACAGAAGCAAACAAATAAACACAAAGCTTTTTTTTTTTTTTACACTAAAAGCACAAATAGGACACAGACACTGACAGCAAACAGCAGATCAGACAGCAAAAGCTGCTGATTGCTGCTAAAGGCAGCACTGTCAGCTACACAAAACACACAGACACTGACACACAGATACAGAAAGACAAACAAAAAAACAGGACACCTAGACCTCTAAAAGGTCTAACACAAAATTTGTCCAAAGGACTTATAGGGGGGTTAGTCCTTAAAAGGACTTTTGGGTCTCACAAAGTTAGTCCTTAAAAGGACTGTTGGGTCTCAAGATGTGTGAATACAGGGGTGGTTAACAACAAGTGCTAAACCACCACACTGAAATCCACACACAGAAAGCTCAAAAAGCTCAAAAAGCGCAAAAATCTCTCTCCAACTCCTACACTGTCAGGTCTCCACTACACACTCCAACACACTGACAAAATGTCGCCTGTGAAGCAGCCTTTTATATCCAGGGGGCTGGCAATAATCATGTTAGCTGCCATTGGATAATTTGGGTCATGTGGCTTGCTCCATCTTGAAATTCCGCGAATTTACAAGAATTTCTCGTTTCTTCAAAATTACGGGAATTCTCGTAATTACGCGGACCTCCGTTTTCGAAAATACGGAGATCCTCGTAATTTCGAAAATTTTAGAAAAAAAAAATCGGCGGTTCGGAAGTTCGGAAGGCGGAAAATCCGGAATAATCCGCAGCGGATCCGGGTTCGGGTCCGCGAACCGGCCATCCGTAATTGGGAGTGCTGCACTATTTCAAAAACGATTTTTAAATGGTGCCATCCCCTGTAAAATAATTGTCAAACCTATGTTAAGCCGATATTACATATGGTTATGTGGATTTTACAATTATTTTAGCGTTATTGAATCTCCCTGATAGTACTGCCTCTGTTGTAGCAGGAGTTTAAAGGACAATTATACTCACCTTTTCCCCGATCCACTGCAGCATAGTACCCAGGGTGAGGACCTAAAATCGCTAAGTCCTAACCCTGGGTACATTCCCTAAATCCTGCACTACTTACCGCAAATCTGCTTCGCCGATCCACACTGTTCCACCTTTCTTCTACTGTCAGTGACAGTCGCGAGGCAGCCAATTGGAAGACACGCCTCCTTGCAGACCGTATTTTCCTATTGGCTGCCTCGCGATCTGTCACTGAAGCAGGAAGAGCGGAGGAATGGAGCGATCGGTGAAGCAGATTTGCGGTAAGTAGTGCAGGAGTTAGGGAATGTACCCAGGGTGAGGACTTAGCGATTTTAGGTCCTCACCCTGGGTACTATGCAGCTATGGAGGAAGAGGAGCGAGGGTGAGGTGAGTATAGTTGTCCTTTAATCTAAATAAAAATCAATTGGAAAGACCAGCAATTCGTATATTAATCATTATATCTGTTTTTCAATGATGGGCCATACTTGTAAGGGTTTTTCAAGGAATAACTCCCCCACAGCACCAAGCTCACAGGGTATAGAGACAACTGTCTCCTTGGCCAAATGGGCCACATCAAGTAAACACTACTGTAGAATAAGCCTCTTTTAGATTGGCTGAGGAGCCTACATGGGGCAACTTAGTGGGAGAGGCTGGAATCACCACTGTGGGAAACTTGGTGAAGAGAGGCCAGTTGTTGTCCTTTCAAGAAATACAAACGTTGCATAAGCTTCCAAACACTTTACATTTTTGTTATTTACAGTTACATCAAGCACTGCAAGCATCCAGCTACTGGGACTTTATAAAGGGCTGCAAGGGGTAATATCTCAACTCTACATAAGTGACCTTCAGGATCTTTGAAGGAAACAATTATTGAAATTGATATCATTACACATCAGTTAAAAATAGGCTTATTTAATTTAATATTTCCCACCAAGTCTATTTTAACCCTTATCAACCATGTCACCTTAAACCAGTTGGCACCTCTGTCTGTCCTAAATTAGGTGCAGAGCTTTCCACTAGGTTCTTACTTCTCAAAAGTGCTGCAAAACCTACTAGCCAATCTTGTAAATCAATGTATATATATAAATCTCTACCTGTCCTGAATCAAATGGTATGCCACATGCATGGGTGCACAAAGAACTGTGGCCAACAAATAGCCCCAAATGGACCCAGAGCAAAACTATGGGTAAACTATTAATTGTTTTCAAGCTAAACAACCTCTACTTTGGAAACAAGCCTAATAAACTATCAGGGAGATTCAATAAAAGTTTTTATCGTTTAAAATTGTGCTAATTTTGCCCCAACCAATCAGAACTTATGTAACATTTGAAAGCAAACATCTAATTGGTTGGGGCAAAATTAGCACCATTTTAAATGATAAGAGCTTTTATTGAATAACCCTGTATATGTTTATGGAAAATACACACAGCTACACAGTGCTGTAATTCATTCATGCAGAATTCCGGATGCTGTTCTTTGCAAAAATGTTCAACTTTGGCAGACTTTCTGAATAAAAGTAGCAAAGACAGTTCAGACTTAGAAATCTTGACCAAAAAGTATAAATAAAAATTCTCACTAAAATATCAATCTTCTAAATCTCCAGAATAAAACAGTGCCTAATTTGGATCAGTGAACAAAGAGACACAGCCAGTAAATAGCCTCAAAGTGAGTCAATATATAATTTTAGTGTTCAAAGTGCATACTAAACACCCCCTTGCTTAGGGAAAAAAAAACAAAACTTAATATTCTTGGAATCTACACACCTTCAGTCACATAACAATGTAATTCATTTACACTTACATTCAGAATTTCGGATGCATTTCGATTTTAGGGAGAAAAAAAAAGGAATTTAGTGTTACCATCCTTGGATTACTATATACAGAATGCTTCAGGCAGGACAATCACAAAAAAATCAAACTTACTGATAAAAGTAATAATCAGTGATGAGAAAACCTAATAAAAAGGATTGACACATTTTATCTGAGTAGTTTGATACCCCATTTTATAGCTTTACCCACATATGTTGCTTCAAGAGATCTTCCAAAACAAAACAGTACCAAGAAATTTCCAATTCGCTAAAAAAATGTCTACCGTAATTTTCAGTATTGCTTGCCAAACCCCATATTAATAATGTAATCAGTGTCAGTTTTTTTTATAGCAAATACTATAAAAATTGTAGAACAAAATTGGGAAGATAAGTTATTCTTTGTAAAAATAAACATTGGTTCATCACTAAATATATTGGTTTTCGAGAATGTCAGGACTCAGCCGTGTACCTGCATCTTAAGGATAAAGGACATACCTTTGAAGACTGTAATGTTAACATATTGGCAAAGGAACGCGACTGGTTCAAGAGAGGTGTTTAGGAGGCCATTTATGTGAAAATAAAGAAACCAAGCCTAAATAGAGGTGGGGGGGTTCGACACCAACTGTCTGCCATGTACAATGCTGTTTTGACACCTTACACTGAGCGTTCCTATAACACTTCTTAGCCACTATGCAATCCCCACCCTAACACCTGGTGATATGCTAATTGGGATTTTCCAGGGTACATAATTGCCACAGATTCTTGTACAAGTCATTCTGAATTGAGAAAGCCAGTCGGATGACTAGCCAAACGTCTTCAAGAACTAAACTTCAAGTCCAGATGATCTAATTGAATACAACAGAAAATGTCAGGAGGCAATTTTTCCCACCGCTTTTTTGTTAGATAAAATCTGATAACGAAAGGCCATGATCCACCCTATCCTTTAGTTTTTGAAATAATGGTGCGACAAAAAAATACTGATTTATGACCACGTCAAAAAATATTTAACGGGATACTACTGTAAGTTTATTAAAATATTGTCTGTATAAGAGTTTTACATCTCGGGCATTAATTTACATTGCAATCTTGCAAGGTTAAGTCTGGTAGCTGCGCTGTCCTCATCTCACCCAGAAAGGAGGAATCTACCTAACGTCGAGACGTTAGGTAGATCCCGGAAGAAAGAAAGCGCGCGAAATATGAATTATTTAAGACAAGAAGTAGCAGATCACACGTATACCCTTGAAAAAGCTATAGGACATAGCGAAACGTGTTGGGACTAGTACAAATTAGTAGGGTAGCACCCTTAATATCATTAGACAAGATCCTTTACCCTAGAAGGTTATACGATTATAGCATAATAGGAAAAGGAATTTAAGAGGATTCCCCTACTTTTTAACCCACATTTTTAACTAATTTGCAATATGCACATTGCACTTTACCTTGGATGTTTTATATATTGTCTTCGCCTATGAAAAATAAAGCTGTGTTTTAACCTGCATCCTTTGAACATGTAAGTCTTTTTTCCACATTTTTTATATGGTTTGTATTTATTTATTATACTGATAAGATAGTAATACTATTTATTTGGTCTGATTTATTTCTGGGTGAGAGGAGGACAGCGCAGCTACCAGAATTAACCTTGCAAGATTTCTGTGATACAGTGGAATTGAGTAGTCTAGCAGCAGACCAACAATCACCAACATCTTTTTACCATACCATAAGCGCAAAGGACATCTGATAATTTCAATTAATTTACATTGCATTTGTAAATTACTGACACAGTTGCACAAATACAGATACCAGCAATACTGCGATACCACAGTAAAATTAGAGATATTGATTCTTTAAAGGGCATCTATATCGAAAAATAGGTTATTTTAAATTGACCATAACTGGAAACTATAATTCTTCCCAACCACCACTATATCATTTTTTTGTTGATCTGCCCCCTATTTCTTTAGATATCCAATCTAAAACTTCTTATATTTCAGCTGTCAATCAAGTCATTTTTTCAGTATAGTGTCCCTTTAATATAGTGTGTTATCATAATACAATACAAATGTGTTTTAGCATCTATTCATGTATAACATTATGGGATTTTAGTAGAATGGGTTTTAGATGCAGATTTTATTAAGTTTACCTGAATTGTATGCAAATGAAAATGTGCAGCAAAAATATAAACTTGACACGTCAAGAAAATACAATAAAAGTTATAACTAAAGTGAATAAAACAAATGCAATAGTTTAATATCTAAGGTGTTACCAGTGTGAGTATTCTATTATTATCAGTATTCAGTGCATAGTCTATTTTTTAATTAATTGACATGTACGTAAATTCTCAAAACTATTTTTTAAGTAATCCATGCCTTTCGATTATGCATCTCTTGGAAAGAAAGACAAAACGCCTACGTTTTAATATTAAAGAGTATGACCACCCTCCCATACAAACTTTTGTATTCTGCTTTATTGTCACCCAAAACCTCGACTTGCAAGGTTCACACCGGCTTATATGCCTTTTTTTCCACACATGATAGTTGCAGAAGAGGCCGGACAGGCAGCTGTGATTGGCTGAGGGGGGCAATGCCACTGCCTGTCCAGCCCCTTCTGTAGCTTCTGTGCACGGAAAAGCAGGCCTGCACACATAGATTAAAGTGG